>OX123196.2:10748116-11348116 GCA_944739405.2 Euclidia mi
AAAACAGGCAAGTCAAAAGTTACTCATACAAAAGATCCATGAACACCGAGCTGACTTACGCAGAATAAATAGAAATGTTGAGAATTTATCTAACGAAATATACAGATTGATAACTTCATTTGATTTTAAACAATGCATAGATGCAATAAACAATAGAGAAACATCAAAATATTATGCGTGTAAACGTAACAAAATTCAAAAATTTGAAAAATTACAACAAAAATCAAATGACCAGTACAACATGAAACAGAACGTTTTCGCACGGACCAATCACACGCTATCGTCCGCCCATAGACAAACAGTTGTCAATCTGTCAAAACACATGTTAGATCAAAATACCGAGAAAGTGCTTACCAGAGGTTTAAATTACGCGATAACTCCATCAAGAATACCGTATGAAACCATTATTTGCAACGTTGAGGATTGCCTAGTGAAGAATAATGTGAGTAAGGAAGATTTCGAGGCCATACGACAGGACGTTTCTGCTGTATTACGTCAATCGAAAGTGCCGGCAAGGAATCTACCAAAGACCGAATATCTCGCACTGAAGAAGTTACAAGCTAGGCCTGAACTTACAGTACTCCGAGCAGATAAAGGAAATGCAACGGTAGTGATGGACACGTCCGAGTATAAACAAAAAATGGAACATCTTTTGTCGATGAAAGTACCTACAAGTTGGTTAAGTCAGACCCTACAAACAAAATACTCAAGCAAACTTGTGATATTGTTAAGAAATACTCCGAAAAACTTAATTTGGACGTGAAATATTTAATACCATCGTGTGTAAAACCTCCTCAAATGTATGGGCTACCGAAAATACACAAGGAAAACGCTCCTCTGCGCCCGATAGTTAGTCAGATAGGCGCACCAACTTACAGACTGGCTCAACACATGGCAAAGATGTCTCTCACCGCTCAGAGGCAATACGAGAGCACATGTGAAAGATTCCTACCATTTTGTCAGTGAAATCAAACACCTACATCTCTCTGACAAGGAAACTATGGTTAGTTTTGATATACAGTCATTATTCACATGCATACCAGTACATGACTGTGTAGAAATTACTAGAAGGAAGCTGACAGAAAACAACATGCCTGAGGAATATGCAGAAATACTCAAACACTGCCTGACAACGGGCTATCTGTTATGGGACAAGAAATACTACATACAAGTAGACGGTGTAGCAATGGGCTCTCCAGTATCGCCTGTTGTCGCTGACATCTTCATGGAGGACTTCGAGGCGCGAGCCCTGCAGACTGCCACCATCACACCGAGGTTCTACAAGCGGTATGTAGATGACACTTTCACAATTTTACCAACAGATAGTGTTAATGCTTTCCTAAACCATCTTAATTCTATTAATAACCAAATACAATTCACAATGGAATTAGAGGCAAACAATTCTTTAGCTTTCTTAGATGTACTTGTCATCAGGAATAAAAACAACTCCTTAAGCCATACTGTGTATAGGAAAAAGACCCATACAAATAGGTACTTAAACGGTGAATCTCACCACCATCCTAAACAGTTAGCTACTGTAGGAATGTCTCTGTTTCAGAGAGCCCGCGGGATCTGTGACAAGAAACACCTAGACGCTGAGCTTCAACATGTCAGGCAAGTTCTGCAAGACAACAAGCTCCGACTGCCGCGCCACTGTCACAGATCCCAGAAGAAAGAAAAACCAGCCACAGTAGAAAGACAACCTGCTGTCCTCCCATACATCAAGGGCGTGACCGACAAAATTGGCTACATCTTGAAGCGAGCTTCTATCAAAACTTACTACAAGCCGCCAACGAAGATCAGTCAATTATTACCATCTGTCAAGTGTCAGTTACCCTTGCAAGAGGCCGGTGTCTACAAAATTGACTGTGAATGTGGGCTCTCATACATTGGACAAACCAAGAGAAGCATAGGCATTCGACTCAAAGAACATATAGCTGACATAAAACATAAACGCTCAACAAAGTCTGCTGTGTGTGAACATGTGGAACAGGGACCCAACCACTACCTGCGATTTGATGAACCACAGATACTCGCAAAAGAACACCGTTTTCTTCCAAGGATGATACGAGAGGCTATTGAAATTAAAAAACACCCTAATTTCAATAGGGAAGATGGTTGGAATGTTCCTCCAGCTTGGGACCCTGTCATAAGGCTAATGAAACCCAAGAAGGACAAAGTCACCAGAAGACCTAAGGACACTGTGAGCTCATTCTGCGTAAATAGTAACACCAGTAGATGAAAAATGTTCGAGTACTTTGAGATAACTTATACATTCAGAAAAAAGACAAATATCACCTCAGTCTGCCGTGAACATGAATTCTGTAAAGAATTCGAAACGTCGGCTAGTAATAAATTAAAAATATAGTTCTAAATCATTAGTTTCAAATGTAATAACTTAGTGAAACCAATACATCGCGATAAAATCCGTAAACTGTAGTTTAATTTCAATGTGTAACATTCGCGTAAACCCAAGAAGATACTAATCGGAAAGTTAGATATTTTCGTTGCAGATTCAGACAAATTTTATGATTTGAAGTAGTATTGTGATTTACTTGAAACTATAGCAATGTGGACTGAATGTTATCTAGCGGGTGGATGCGGGTGTTTCAAGATCAGTCCATGCGCCTTATGGGAGACCTATGTGGACATTCATCAGTATTAGACATCTTTGAGTGGTTATGATGATCATGATGATATGTAAAAAGTCTTTCTAAATTCGTACTGTCTACACTTGTTCTATATTAAAATCTGAAATTATGGAAATAATATTATCTATCATTCGAATTAGAGTGATTTTACCACGATACTGAAATGTTAGAGATGCAACGTAGTGTTCGCCGGTCGGTACAGTGAGCGTGAAATCTGAAGACAACACAGAATCATAGACTCAGCATCACTTGTAATGATACACACGTTGCTACATTAACGTCATAAGTTTTACACAATAAAGTGCGAAGTTTGTTCTGATTTTCACTATTACTTAGCTTCATGTCTTGGTAAACTTAAAGTCTGAAATTCTATATTATATACGTAACAAAACATATCCAACGTATCTGGAACAATCAAACCAGAAAATGGAAATGTTGAGATACGTAGACCATGTATTTTTACACATTAATGGCGTGCTACGGATAACCGTTATATACAGGGTGTCACAAGACCATTCACCAAGCCGAAGTCTACTCGTTTTGCACATCATGCCAAGTCATACTACGCGAAAAGAATACCTGCGAAATAAACAAAAAATTAAGCTTAAAAAAATTTGCAACTTTTATTACCGGCAATGTATAGCGCGCACTTGCAGACATCGTACCTACGCCGGCCGTATCTACCTACACCGTGCGCCGCGGTGGCGGTAGTTTATGATCACGTGGTCGCGCGGCCGAGGGGAATGACCTCGCAGCTGATTGCTGGTAGGCATCCACTACGCGTCGGGAACTTTAAAGCCTTTTATTTTAGGGAAATATTGAAAATTTTGTTTATGTTTATTTGGCAGAAAGTGTACATTTATCATTCTAAACACGATTTTGGAATAAATTGAAAAAAAAATTCGTGACTTTGCCTCAATATCTCCTGAACCAGTAATTTCCCAGGTATGGTGCCGTAGTAAAAAATGATCGTAATAATTGGTACTTTATGGGGTTTCAGTTTTCGTTAAGGGTCTTTTTACACCCTGTATATAAAAAAGGGCTGGAGATTCGTAAGAGATGTACTCAGCTAAGCGATGCATAAGAAAAACGCACCGAGTTAAGAAAATAAGAAAGGCAAAGGGAAATATTTCAGTGCGAGTGATCTAAAAAACGGTTCATGCCTCAGATCAAGTAAAAAGGGACATGATTCACTGAAAAGCAAACAGAGAAGACAAAAATGTGTAAATGAATTATTACGTCTTGTGACGTGTCGTGTTGAGTGCGAGTACCTATTGAAAGTTTTACTTATTTTGCTCTATTAATTTTACCTAAACTGAGACCGATAGTATCTTGCACTGAGAAAAGCTACGAAATAAAAGAACAGTGTAGGTGAATGGTCTTATCAGATACCACGCAGCTCATCTTGCTCATCTCGTGTGGACACGTAGCCTAAAAATTTTATGAAAGTGTCGATAGTTTTTATAGGATTACTTTATAGCAGCGATAGTGTAGGGCTAAGACTACAGAACAAAAGGCAGACAGAGCGCGCGGAACACTTGCGTGAGGCCACTAAAGCAAATACAAAATTGAAAAGCGAATACAAACTCGGCTCAGTGCGCTGCGAAGCATCGCATAGTTCACACGCCACGATCAATCCAGCTTTAAAATTCATAAAATGCCGTCTTGCGTTTTTAAACAATGTAAAAGTTGTTTCCAAAAGCAAAAACGGGAAGATGGAATATATTTTTACAGATAACTGTGGATTATTTGACTGTTTTATAATATTATTTCGATAAAATTCGTATTTCTGCAGAAAATATGTTAGTGTTGCCAGTTTACGTCGACACCGTTTTCCCTGAATTAGAGAAAATGCACTTGTCAATTGATTATGTAGGTAATAATTATTGTCATGTTAATGAAAAATACATTAACGTATTGTAAAAGTATATTGTAGATTATCTTTTTTCTTATAAATATAGTAATAGAATTTCCATTAGTATATGAGATGTGATGAGATGTTTTGAGTTCGATCCCCATATACCATACACTTTGACCTTTGTCACAGAATAAATCTTTGTACCGTTCTTATGGCGTAGGGAATAAGTATCAAAATCATACTGCAACTGTTAGCTTGACCGCCGTGTGTACATTACGTACAGAAACAGAAATTATTGATTGCAGCCATTATTTATTTTTAGTTGCATTTTTTTTTTGGTTATGATTTATGAATCATAATATTCATAATTTGTTGTGTGCATGACAAAATGTTTTTAGCTAATTAATATTTAGGACGCAAGCCTATTGCAATTAACCAAACATTTCTAGATACTATACTGAGAATTTCTAAACAAAAAATAAACAACATATTCGCCGAACTAAGATCTGAACCTCATGATTGGTATTCGTAAATATATGTAGTTGGTATTATATAAGTATTTCTTCTGGATCGAGGCTATGAATCACAAAACATAATCTATTTATTTCTCAATTTACGAATAAAATTAGTTAAAACTTAACTCGGTACCTTCATTTAAGAAATGTATTTATAAAAGCATAATTTAATGGTATCTTTTATTTGAATAATTTTCACAACAGCATTACATATTAAAAGCATTAATTAAATCCATGGTAAATTCTTCAAAACCGCAAACGAATATAAAATATTACCTATGTAATATTTTTATATTCGTTTGCAAAAACTATATGTAAAATAGTTGGAGATTATTCATAATCTGGCAACTTTACACACACATAGACGCGCGTGTCCGTACAGTGCCAGTCGCCAAATGTCACGCACACATAGCTGTCAACGTGCCTCACTTAGTTGGACGAATGCGCTACATCTGGTTCTTGTTTGTTAAATCTGTGGTGTAGGGTATTATATGGATGGAAATACGTTTGTGATTGTTTTTGAGAAAATTGTCATTGTCTTCTTATAAGTAGGTTGATAGGCGTTTCATGAAATCATTCAAGATTTTTCGTTTTGACATTACCTGCTAAAATATTATATATTATTTGACGCGACTGAGTTTACTTCGTGGTCCGTTTAGGAGTACACAGCTTAGGACTGAATCCAGGGCGAAGAATTCATGCCAATCGTGTGAATTCATATAATGGAATATGATTGATCTGACTGCCACATGCATTCAACAAAATGGCTATATCGTCGATATTTACTTAATTTAATTCGTAATTAATAAGCAGCGATAGCCTAGTGGAGAGACTGACAGACTGCTACCCAGAGAATCTCGGGTTCGAATCCACGGCGCATACCAAAGACTTTTCGTAGTTAATAGTGTATTAAATTGTTAATAATCGCTTGCTTGCGTGAAAACATCGTGAGGAAACCATGTCTGAGAGTTCTCCATAATGTTCACGAAGACATGTAATGTCTGCCAAACCGCACTTAGCTACCAGCAAGGTGGAATATGGCCTTGCCTCTCTCATAGTGAGAAGAGGTTAGTACCTAGCAGTGGGACAGTATATATACAAGGCTGATAATGATGATGAATAAGCAGAAATATTATTGCCACCATAAATTATATACACCTACATAAGCATGTTTGTATTTAACAAAGTAACAAAAACGTTATATTGCCAATATGGTAATAAAATTATTGTATCAGTTAAATCAAATTAGATTTGATTTATGATTAAAAAAGAAACAAAGACTCTTAAACAGCCGTTGAAATGGGAATTATATAAAAATAACACCCAAAGACTATCTATCGATCAAAACCAAGGAATGAAATAACGAAGTCAAATAAAAGAGAGAAAAGTAATAGGATAAAAAATATTCATTAAAGCAAATTAAGATTCAAGCACCTCGTAATTAAGGCTTTTGGATCGAATGAAATATTCACAGTAATTAACTTTTTTACCTGGACCTTTGACTATATTTGCTCTTTAATTAGCAGTAAATACTCGGTTGTCTTCGAAATTGTATTATAACCCTGATTTGCAAATAAGATGTTCTAAAAATTTCTCGTAGCAACTGTAAGTAAAAACATTAGATTACTATATTATAACGTCGACGCACAGTTTTTACGACGGACCGCTTTAATTTGTTTTTTTTTTAACGTCAAAGTAAAAACATGGTAAGAGAAATTTCGCTATAATCGATAGTCATTCGAACCAACACCAATAGCGAGGTATTTATAAAGATTTTCACGCTTCAAGAGCATTTCGCATATAGAAAAATGTTTCAAATGTTTTCCCAGTACAATGCTCAATAATTGATTATACCTACATAAAATAAAAAAATCATTTTTCCCAGTAATATTTTTTTTTCATCATTAGACAAGATGCTGTCATCGTTTTTATAACAGCTTTTTTTTTCATACAGAATCTGACTGGAGTCAATGGAGACAGTTCGTTCATTTAGTTACATTCCACCATGACCTCTGCCTTCACACACAGATGACCAACCAGAAAGTGAGAGATAATTGTTTAAAGTTCAGCGGTCAACTGTTCAAATCAATTTGCCTATCTATCATTTTGCTCGACTAACGATTCATTTCTAAATTACACTTAATTTACCTACGTTCTTTCTAAATGAAGCCAAATATACTGCACGAGGGAATAGTATCAAATCCACCTACATTTTTATAACATCCGTTAGTAGTTTTCTAAACCATCATAACACATCTCTATCTCTTAAGTTGTTCAACGTGAGCACGTTGAACAACTTAAAAGTTAAACTAAAAAGTTTCGTGCCAAGATTCTTGAGCAAGGTTGTGTAAATAAAATATACTTCATTTTATCTAAGTTTCTAGTGCAAGGAAGCCCATAACTCATCGTTAGATAAGCCTTACT
Source organism: Euclidia mi (assembly GCA_944739405.2). Taxonomy (NCBI): domain Eukaryota; kingdom Metazoa; phylum Arthropoda; class Insecta; order Lepidoptera; family Erebidae; genus Euclidia; species Euclidia mi. The sequence continues at coordinate 10,755,565 of OX123196.2, forward strand.
ACTGTCGTGAACCATAAAAGATTTATCGTGTGATGTTTCGCGTTGCCTTCGCAGAGTGCACTTTCTAGTGTTTTCTTGACGAGATTGGCGTGAAGATGGACATATGGGATCATTAGAACTGAGGTGGCTTTAACTTGCTCTTAAGGCACTTTTATTTACAGATGAGTTTGCAATAAGCAAGACTGCCTCGTTGGTCTCGCGGCATAAATGTGCGCGTGGGATTAGGGTCTCGGGTTTGATTCCCGGGTCGGGCAAAGTGTTATTGGGTTTTTACGTTAGGAAATTCTCAGTAGCAGCTCGGAGTCTGGTAATGTGCCCGGTACGGCAATAGGCTCGCCCCCTATTACGTGGGACCTAAACATTCATGGCGAAATGTGGGTGTAATATTACACCTCTGCCTACCCCTTCGGGGATACAGGCGTGAGTCTATAAAAAAAATTTAAAAAAAAGTTTGCAATAAGCGAATGGCTTGAAGTGTTAATAAAGTCTTGTTTTTATTTTCTTTACGATGGGCCACAAACTTACTTTGTAGGTAAACTATGTAATATAATAGCCCTAATTCTGTTGTGTCTAACAAAAATAATATTAGTCTATAGCTGAGCTCTACATACACAAAATGGCACAATTATTGTTGGTTAAGTATGTTAAATTTAAGTCAAAGCAACATAACATTTAAAACAATGAAAGCGCCAAACCGCCAACTAAATTCGGCCAAACCGCGCGTAACAGTAGAAAATTCAGGAAAGGTGATAAACATCCACCAGGTTAAGTATTCGTTTACTTTCATAACAAATTTTGTTTACAGAGCAGGTCAAAGCACTGAAATTACACCCATCATTATAATGCGATGTTTTTACATCGTTAAAATTGTGTGTAGAGTAACAAATTGGAAGGTTTCTGCTGTCGTGTAAGTGACAACGTTTTTGATTATTATCTTTAGCTCTACATCGTATTGAAAAATGTTTTTTTTTTCTTTTTTTTATATAGTCTCACGCCTGTATCCCCGAAGGGGTAGGCAGAGGTGTAATATTACACCCACATTTCGCCATGAATTTTTTAGGTCCCACGTAATAGGGGGCGAGCTTATTGCCGTACCGGGCACATTACCAGACTCCGTGCTGCTACTGAGAATTTCCTAACGGTAAATCCCAATAACACTTTGCCCGACCCGGGAATCGAACCCGAGACCTCCCAATCCCACGCGCACATTTATGCCGCGAGACCAACAAGGCAGTCATTGAAAAATGTATTTGAATGTTTATGTTTTGATGGAGTGGTATTAATGTTTTAGGTTGATATCTTGTGTTAACTGGTTGGCTTTGTTTGGTTCGATGTGAAGGTAAACTATGTTTTTGTATTAATTTCAGTAATATACAAAGTTCATTGGTTTGGTTGTGTAGCCTGTCTTACTGTTTTTATATTTTAAGGCTCAGAAATAATGTATGTGTCACAAAGATTCATACATTGGACTTCGTTGATCCGCTTATTCTTAACTTGCTGGTTAGCATACAGTAAGAACCCAACCCAACTCCGGAATAGCATATAATGTACAAGCAATAAACTTCATACATGTTTATCTTGCATTAATGCTGTTGCTATCAGATTATTTTTGGTAATTTTGATACAGTTACAAACATTACTAATTAAAGGTATGTAGTCAAAGGGATGCAAAACATTATCTTTTAACAATATTGTGTCTGTTTCAGTCCGTCGTAAACATGAACAACAAACCGTAAGACACAGAATGCTGTCAAAACTTCGTTATTACTTCAATCTGCAATTCCCTCGTCAATCGCAGTGTGCCAAAATTTCAACGGACTCATCCAAACTCTTTGACATTAAACCAGAATATCTCTGTTTATAGATCAATTCAGCCGCTGGCTTAAACGGGATTTATTTATCTCGCTAACACTTACCTTATTTTCACTAAATTGGGTAAGAGACGATATCTTCTATCTCTATCTACTCTCCATAGATGGCTTGGTTAATATCCAAAGAAGAATTTTCAGACAGAGACATACCTGCAAAGATACAAAAAAATCATATTATTTTATGATTTTAATAATATTTTATTTTTGTGCCCCCTTACATTGGGCCCCAAACATAACTGGCCAAGAGTGGTTATGTAATATTTATCTGCCTAGACCTTTGGGATAAAGGCGTGAAGTTATTTGTGTGATACATTTATGTAAAAATACACTCACTGCCATCACAAGGCAGTTAAACAGCTTATAAGTAACCAAAACAAAGGCACGTAAAAAAAGTAAAAATAAACCTACATGTTCCGTTTTAATTTAGTTGGCTGTGTTCCAAGCTCAACAACCTATAACCGCAAGTCCTTTGCTTTGAAACGAGGTGAGGGCGCTTAAACTTAAACAGCTTCAGTGAGAGTATTAATAAGGTAATTAAGTTAGCTGCGATAGCCGAGTGGAGATACCATCAGACTGCCGTGCAGAGGACATCGGGTTCGAATCCACGACGCGCATCACTGACTTTTCGAAGTTATGTGCGTATAATATTGATAATTACCGCTTGCCCCGTGCCTCAGAGAGCACGTTAAGCTGTCGGTCCCGGCTGACATGAAGAACTTCAGTCGTTACGAGGATTCAAACAGTAGATTGATCTCAAATAAACTGATACTGGTCTAACCCATAGAATATGGCTATCTTTTTGGGTTGCGGAGTTTTTGTCAAATCTGGTTACACAAATTATTGGACCCCTGGCTCCAGGATGCGGGACGATGATGATGAAGTTAGTGAATAACAAAAAGGCCGAAAATTTTGCAGCTGAGACAGATTGGGTGCAAAGCGGACGGGGCCACAAATTTACTTATCATGTTGATCTTGCTCTCGAGGCTACTGCCGTGCGAGGCACTCGACACTAATCAATAGGCTTGAATTCTCTACCTGAATGAGGTAACAAAATGGAATGCATAAAGTTTGGTTAACTCTTAAAGTGGAGTTTAGACAGTTTGACACCTGGCTCTTGTAATTACCAAAAAAATGGACCAATTATGAAACAGGTTTTTGTTGGATAGCTATAACATGTTCGAGTGATTCGTAGCTACAATTTATAAACATCGATTTCGACAAATTTCGATTTCTTGAAATGTTTTTCGCTTATAACCCCTAGAACGCTGGCGGGAATACGTATGTCCCAGGAAAATTTGTTCCGTCCCGCGCTTGCAGGAACACGTATGTCCCGCAACGACAGCGCCATCATCATCATCATCAGCCTTTAATAGTCCACTGCTGGGCTAGGCCTCTCCTTTGAAAGGAGGAATTGGCCTACTATACGCTGGACAAGCGGGTTGGTATAGGGTTTGTATCAAGTTTTCCTTCTCTTACAGTGCTGTTCTCTGCATAATATGCTCCCTCTGTCGGCTCTTACGTCACCCATGGGATGATATGGGGTGGTGACAATTCGTATTCTTAATCCGTCACCACACGGACACACCATACAGGACAGCGCCATATTTCACTTTAAATGACTTTAAAATAATTCCACCAATAACATTATGCCCCACTAGTGCAAAGTATGAGTAATCTTTTTAATTCTGCATTGAAATTGGTTTCCTTTTTTTATAGACAATTTTGCAAAAGTAACGACTGAAAATTTGTTTACCACAAGTTCGACTTCGCGCGCGTTGGAGTGACGACAGCTCGGTTCAAGCACAAAATATTTACGAATTTGTAAAGTAAATGTGACGAGTCTTCGATGACAGAACTCCAGCACAAACGGCATTTTGACACTATCGTTTACTCGATGACTTTACATTAGTAACGTACATAGAGATGTGGCCATGTGAGCTAAATTACCGCCTTATTGAATGAATGGTACGTTAAAAACTATAGTCCGTAAAATATAGCTTGATTTCTGTGATATATGCCAGTTTGACGTGACTAAGTATGGGGTTGTATTGAAAAACGATTATGGTTAGCGATTATAGACATAAATCGATTTTAATTACAATTATTGTACGAACTTAACATCATAATTTTAGAACGGTAATAAATAAAAATTAAACGATTTTTGCACTGGTGTCCTAATGGCAAAATGGTATGTAGTTTTTTTACAACTAGCTTTTACCCACGATTTCGCAGCGTTAACTACAAAAAGTAGACAACTTCAATCACTTTCAACATAAGTTTAGTGATTTATGATTTTTGCGTTTTGCATGCACAGACATACAAGAAGTGCGAGATATTAATTTTGGTCTTTAAATCAATAACACATCACAAAAAGCGATTTAAATTTTTAAAACCTGTTTAATAAACAGACGCCGCTGCTTCGTTGCATATTTATTATGCCTGTAGATTTCTGTTTATAAAGTTATTTAACATTAATTCTAAATACATAGTGACAAAAATAATAAGAAATTTTGACATAATATTCATATTTCATTCATAAGACGAGTAAATTTTAATCGATTATTTTCATTCGTATTTCGATTATTTATAGTCCTTGGTTAATCAGATGCAAAGGCCGTATACAAACGGCACTATTCTTCCATTTACTCCCATGAAGTATGACATTTGATTCCGAATGTTGTACACCAAAAAAACACAAAACTTGATGGGCGTGAACGAAATGACATGTGTCACAAAAATCAAGCTATATTTTACGAACTATAGCTGAAATGGTCAATATTTATAAAATTTATATTGTAATAGTAACGACACTGTGTTGATTGGAAATGTAATGCATAAATGGTCGGCAAATGGCCAATTCAAAAATAAAATAATGAAAACGAAAAAAATATTTTATGGTTTCCGACTGTACTTTCTTGTCATTGATGACGGACTTATGTCATTAAATAAAAATTTCAAAATGGGGGTAATTAAATCATTCGCACATTGTTATATAAAGAATTAAATACTTCTAGCTTTTGCCCGCGGCTTAGCTCGCTTTGAATTCGGGGTAACACCAATCTCGTACATAATTGTATTGTTCGGAATGTTCGGATACTTTAATAATTTTTATTTTAATTCTGTTTATACTAATAAGAAATATAACTGCAAGATGTATTTATCACATTAATTTAATACATTTCTGTAAACAGTATTTTTTGAAATCCGTAACTAAAAATGGCAAAGCACGAAACCCTTATATTATAAAGGCCCTATGTCTGTCGGTCTGTCCGTATGTCACTCACTTTATGCCACAACGATTGAGTCTACACATTTGAAAATTGGTAGGTACATGTATAATATTCTTATGTACCTACGACGTTATAGAAAAATTTTAAGATACAAATTTTTTTTTTATATAGGTACTCACGCCTGTATCCCCGAAGGGGTAGGTAGAGGTGTAATATTACACCCACATTTCGCCATGAATTTTTAGGTCCCACGTAATAGGGAGCGAGCCTATTGCCGTACCGAGCACATTACCAGACTCCGTGCAGTTACTGAGCATTTCATAACGGAAAAACCCAATAACACTTTGCCCGACCCGGGAATCGAACCCGAGACCTCCCAATCCCACGCACACATTTATGCCGTGAGACCAACGAGGCAGTCAAATATTAAGGTTCAAAATATTAAGGTACATAATATATACTCCATACATGGAACTGATGTGGAAAATGGGTCTTTAAATATTACTTTGAGGTTCCTAAAACCATTGTTTCTCAGAGTGAATCGTTTGAAAGATATACGCTTCCTAAGTAGTAAAATATAAAAATGTAAACATGCTTATTATTATGAAATAATCAAATACAATAATCGACATATATTTAAGAACTCATGGGTAACAAAATCATAAAAATAAAAAAAATGTGAATATTACCCCCTACGACAGAAAGAGAGAATCAGAACTCAGAGCATGAGGGCATCACTGAGCTCTGATACTCTCTTTCTATGTCATCTTCTTGTAATTACGTGATTATCTGAGAATCGCTAGATGAGCTAGAAGCTATTTTATATCAAAAAAATACAAAGCAGTAATTTGGTTCAAACAAATTAAAAATAAACAATCTACACACAGGGTTGCGCGTAAACTTTTTGACGACGGGCGCGTGTGTTGCTTTCGAGTACTACGGCGCGACCAAAACAAAAAAAAAATGTACAACACGTGACATGTAGTGAGGAGAGGTTTATGGTTTAGTTTGTTAATAGGTAATGAACTTAGAAGAGGGTACTTAAAGCAAGAAAGATTTCTAACTACAATATTAGGAATTGTAAACAAAAACTGGGACGGCAAATCAGTGGGCATAATTCATTAATACACAAACAGTTATTATAATAGCTTTTATAATGTTTTGTCCTAAGTGTTTTACTTGTAGCCGTTTGACATTACATAGGTTTGGTGCATTAAGATGCCGCATTAACAGGACAGGAACACCAATTTTCAGTCTAAGTTGTGTGAAGGCACTCCTGATAATTCTAAGGAGTTCAGAAACTCTATAGGGTACGAAATAACTTGGTCAGTATCCATGACATTATCTACCGAAAGGTTAACAACATCACCTTGTAAACAGTCAAATGCCAAAGCTAAGGTCCAGTATAAATCTCTATACACACTTTCGCATTTATACCTAATATTATTAGGGATTAGGTATAAATCTTATACGCCATATCATCCCATGAGTGTTGTAAGAGCCGACAGAGGGACCATATTATGCAGAGAACAGCACTGTAAGAGAAGGAAAACTTGAGGTTGATACAAACCCTATACCAACCCGTTTGGCCAGCGTGGTATAGTAGGCCAATTCCTCCTTTCAAAGGAGAGGCCTAGTCCAGTAGTGGACTGTTAAAGGCTGATGATGAGATATAAGCGAACTATGTAATGACAGTGCACAATATAACAATGTATGATGAGACAGTACAAAAAATATATACGATACCATAGCATATGCGCAACACTCAATTATTATAGCGCATGCATTCTTACTTTCAATAGGTAGATTTATGCCCTACAAACTTCACCTGTCCCTACAATCCCTCCCAGTTTAATTTTTGTAACTAATGCTCCTATGTGTTTTTCCTGGTTCTAAGTCACATCTCCCCCATCTTTTGCAGACAATTTGGTTCAGCAGTTTTTAAGTTATAAATTCAGCAAAACCCGGTTAGACTTATAAGCGAACCGTAGGTTGAAACTGGGATAACCATAGGGGGACGCCACTTTATTTAGTAAAAACTTATAAAATTACTTACTAAATTGTCTTTTTTACTCTGAGCCACGGTCCATAAATGTAACGCTTCCGCCGCACTTTACATTTTTTAATTTGTAGCTTATTTAGTATAACTGCTGTACCTTTGACTGTTCCACGGAGATACGTAAATAAACGAATGGCAAAATGTCGTAAAACATATCAACCAAGTTAAACTATAACCTGCTTACTAATTTACAAAAGCACTTTAATAAAACAAATATATTATATAACAATCATTCGTAAAAATCGAAAGACGCTAAAATCTCTAGAAAAATATTTACACAGAAAATTAAACAGAAGAACTCGAATAAAAGTTTAAATAAAGAATGCATAATGCCAGCTTTACTTTTATAGAGGATTGTTTGCTTTTATTTTAAAAATAAAATATCGTGTAAAGAGGTAACGACCTCCTTACACAATATTTTGTTTTTGCTTTTATACGTTTACATAATTATGCTAAGCCTATCCTACTAATATTATGAATGTGAAAGTTTGTGATGATGTATGTATAGATGGATGGATTTATGGATGGATGTTTGTTACTCTTTCACGCAAAAACTACTAAACGGATTTGGATGACACTATACAGTAATATAGTTTATACATCAGAATAACACATAGGCTACAATTTATAAAGATTTTGTATAATCTTGCCATAATATAGGGAAAAGTATCAACTAAGTTGGTAAAAATCCTGTGCTCTGAAAGCTGTCTTCACGTGCGTTGCCGAAACCGTTAAAGTTACTCGATGACAGATCGATCTGATATTTGGTATACAGTATACACACTCTTAATCTTGATGACTATAATATTTAAATGATTGTAAACCAAACAACAACCTCAATATGGGTATCAAATGAAAGGGCTTGATTGGTAGAAAAGACCCCACTATGAAAAATCCAAGATGGCCGCTGCCACAAAATGGAACATCACTTATTTTCCACAAATACCTCAATATGGGTATCAAATGAAAGGGCTTGATTCGTAGAATAGAGCTCGCTATGAAAAATCCAAGATGGCCGTCGCAGTAAAATGGCTGATTACATATTTGCCACAAATACCTCAAGATGGGTATCGAATGAAAGAGCTAAATTGGTAGAATAGGGCTCACTATGAAAAATCCAAGATGGCTGCCGCCACAAAATGGCTGATTACATAATAATATTTTCCACAAATACCTACCTCAATATCGGTATCAAATTAAGGGGCTTGATTGGTAGAATATACCTCTGTATGAAAAATCTAAGATGGCCGCTGCCACAAAATGGTAGATTACTTATTTTCCATAAATACTTCAACGTGGGTATCGAATGAAAGGGCTCGATTAGTAGAGTAGGGCTCACTATGAAAAATCCAAGATTGCCGCCGCCACAAAATGGCGGATTACTTATTTTCCACAAATATCTATACCTATATCTATACATACATCTTCACAAACTTTCACATTTATTACATTAGTTGGATAGGATAGGATAGGATAGTAGAATGAATTTTATTTTGGTTTAACTGCGTGAATACTACAATATAACGTGTTGAGCGAGAAGTTTATCTATAGGTATACTTATATAAAATTCTCGTGTCACAGTGTTAGTTAAAATACTCCTCCTAACTGGCTGTACCGATTAGTATGAAATTTTGTATGTATATTCGGTAGGACTTTCTTTTTTGGTGTCGGGTTGGAAAATCCTCATGGAGTCCCTCCGCCCTGGGGGAAGGGAGAAAGGGACTGTCAGACTCTTACTGACTAAAAACCAACCCGTGTTTCTCATGTACCCGTGTCGGAGGGTCGGGTATCGTCAAAGCATTCGTCGTTACCCCCGACATTCCGTAGGCCTGAGAATCGGTCTTAACCTATTTTTAGAACCTCCAAGTTAGTTGGGTTGCCAACCCAAATTTTTTTTTTATATATTTTTTTATATTTTTAAATAATTTTTTTTATCATGTGGCGTTAAAAATACAAAGAATCCTTAATTTTCACCATTTTAACTCCTTTCCTTTCATAGCCATATCAGTAATTTGATCATATCGCTAGATCAGTAATCAGCGCCAGACGCATCAATCAATCTATCAATAAGCCTGCCGCATTCCTTTCTCAAAAAAATCCTTTCACAGTGTTAGTCACAATACTCCTCTGAAACGGCTGGACAAATTTCTATGAAATTTTATATGTATACTTGGTAAGTCTGATAATCGGTCGAAATCTATTTTTCATACCTCTAAGTCACAAGGGGGGTGTTCAACCTAAACAATTTTTCTTTTGATGTGACATTAAAAATACATAGAACGCCTAATTTTCAACCCTTTATCACCAGCCCATATTTTTAATGGCCATTTTAATAATTTAATCATATCACGAGATCAGTTATCCACGCCAGGCGTATATGCAGGTGTAAGAAAAATCATTTCACAGTGTTAGTCACAATACTCGTCCGAAACGGCTGTACTGATTTGTATGAAGTTTTATATGAATATCCAGAAGGTCTGAGAATAGGTCGTGATCTATTTTTCAAACCCCTAAGTCATAAGGGTAGTCCATATGTTTTAATTCATGGACTATATTTTAATTTTTATGATGTGGCATTAAAAATACATAGAACTCTTAATTTTTACCCTTTTATCACTAACCCCTATTTTTAATAGCCATATTAGTAATTTAATCATATCACTAAATCAGTAAAACACGCAACGCGAATACCAGTGTCAAAAATTGTGCCACAGTGTCTATTGTCCAAACCAAATACGCTTTAATTTGTTTCTTTTTGTACCGTAGAAATTCCCTATAAATAATTAATATGTCAAAAGAAGCTTTCTTTTTGGGTCATCTCTCAAAATTTTATTTATAGGCTTCACGCCTTTTATTCCCGAAGGGCTAGGTAGAGGTGTAATATTACAACCACATTTCGCAATGAATTTAAGGTACGACGTAATAGGGGGCGAGCCTATTCAATTGCTTTTACCGGGCGCATTGCCAGACTCCGCGCTGATACTGAGAACTCGGAAAAAACTCAGTAACACTTTGCCCGACCCGGGAATCGAACCCGGGATCTCCCGATTACCAGACGCATACGCTATCCACTGGACCATGAAGGCAGTCTCATGTATGTTTGTTTGTCCTTTATGGACTCTGAAACGATAAGAGACTGAGCATTGATGTCTTTGGTAACATTGTTCATGAAAATGCGTTACGGAGTGCGCCGGGTCAGCTAGTAATAATATAATATAAGTTTACAAGTTTCTTTGTTGTTGGAACACCTCCAATGTATGATGTCTAAAGAAGATTTTGGTTATTTGTATAACTAAGAAGCATGAAGTTTTATGCCGAAGCTAATAGAGTGAACCAGTGTTATGTACCTGACATTCAAAGCCTATTTTTACCCGACTGCGCGACGCAAAGGAGGGTAATGTGTTTATCAGTCTATGTATGTATGTATGTATGTATGTTTGTTTCTATGTGGCGTTCTAGAGACCAAATGCGTAGGCCGATTTTGATGATTCTTACGTCAATCGATTCGTCTCAACCTTGCGAGTGTCACTAAAGACATGACAGTAATCAAAATTCACCACAGCGACAAGCAGACGCCATATTGTCAAAATTAAAAAAAAAAATACATTGAACTATGTCAAGTGGGGTGTCGTTGAATAGGTATTTTAAAATCATCTTTAGGTTCCTTTAACCATTTTTCATTTTAAATAATAGTTTAGGATATATAACGATTTAAAGCTGTTTAACAAAACAATCATTCTCGCTAATTTTCTTACTTATTGATATAAGTTTTTATTTCAAGTATAAACGATATACAAACAAAATAAACCAGTGAAAATTCATGAAGAACAAATATTTTCGGTAATGAATCGTTACTAAAAAGTATAAAATAAAAATAATAATTTAAAGAAAAACAAAAAACCCGACTGCGTAAAAACTAATTTTAAAAAATACGTGAAAAAATTAACTTAAATAAAAACTAAAAAGAATGAAACAAGCCCAGTACTTTAGAACTAGAACTGAAACTGAACGACTCACAGTCGGGGCCAATTGGGAAGATTTGATTGGTAAAATTTGAATGGGCCTCGACTGTGAGTCGTTCAGTTTCAGTTCTAATTCTAAAGTACTGGGCTTGTTTCATTCTTTTTAGTTTTTATTTAAGTTAATTTTTTCACGTATTTTTTAAAATTAGTTTTTACGCAGTCGGGTTTTTTGTTTTTCTTTAAATAATTTTTTTTTTATAAGATTATTTGGTTAAAAATAAATTAATGGTTATTGTTCTATTAATGTGTTTCATTTATTACTAGAGCTTAATAAGATGAATAGACAGCTATCTTATCACATGTCTTCTAACTAAAGCGTTCGTTTTAAGGGTTCCGTAGTCCACAAGTAACCTTTATAGTTTCGTCATGTCCGTCCGTCTGTCCGTCCGCAGCCTAGCTCAAAGACGCCTGGAGCTAGAAAGCTGATATTTGACATGAATATAGACATAAGATATTGCAACAAAACTGTAGAATACAATTTAGAAAATTATTTTTTTTAAGGGTATCTCCCCCACATATATAGTGGCGTTGAATTTTTTTTGGTTGAGTACCCTATTGTGTGGGGTATCATTGGATAGGTTTTAAAAAAATATTATTAGTTTGCTCAAATAATTTTTCGATCAAGTGATTGGTTTGTCAAATATCAAGCTTTGAAGTGAAAAAATTGTTAGACTCAAGTGTCCCCCCCCCTCTCTGCCGGCTAAACTATTAATTTGGAAGAGGTGAAAAAAATTACAAATGTAGTACATATAACGAATTTAAAAGGAAATCTATCACGGCTAAGTAGACATCACTAGTTTACGAGTAATCGTCGGTTAACTTATAAATATCTATTTTTGTGAGTTTACATTGGGAGCGCTGGCTTAATCTTAAAGATGTCCGTTTTTATTAGTCCCATGTGAAACAGAAGTTATTATCAATAATGGCCATTATGGGCAACTACGGAACCCTACATTGCGCGTGGCCCGACACGCACTTGGCCGGTTTTTATTGATATCCAGACAGTCATACCCGAGAGAGCTAGGTAGGCCGTCGATGTAAGACACACAATTTATTTACGGCAGATACTCGTCCGTCACCTAAATGTTATTATTATATTCGCTGTGCCCGCATATTATGGGACCAGCTTCAAAATAAGAGGATTTTAAAACAATGTTACAAACTCAAATTTACCCCCCTAGAGATACAATATGAAAATCCTGCCTAAGCGTTATTAAATGAATCCGCTGTCAAAATTGTATGTTTCTAAGTTATATCATACTTGTATTGACGATGATGTTGATGATTGACGTTACCTACTTAATTGTAGAATAGAGTACGCTGAAGTCATAAAGGAGTGTCTAATCCTTACATCCTATCTACATTTTAGAAAATTTATATGATGTCGATGGGTTACTTTGTTTTCCGTATATACCTATCTAGAGCATTTTCAGTTACATTTTTACATACTCGCAACCAAAAAATGATGTTAATAATAATTATAATATAAATAGAAAGAAACACGAAAATATCACCGCAATAGGTGTATTGAGGTGATATTTGCGTTTTTCTTTCTTTATTGTGTCAATAATAATAGGCTACATTCAAAAGGAACACTCCAAATATGAAACTACATAAATATTCATCATAAAAAGGCTCAAAAACGTATAAATACTTATAATACCTACTGTTTAAAATAGAAATAGTTTTTATAATAAGTCAAATCGATTATATCGATTTGGTAACGTTTTGTTTAGTCTATTGTAAATTTTGACTATGGTCACACTATGAACTGTCATTCACTCACTTTCGTACATTGTCGTTTCCCGCGGTCAGCGAAAATACCTCTCCCTGTTTGCTCTGGAAGATTCCGTTGTGTGAGCGCGTTTTTGATCTTGTATTTGGTTGTAAAACTAAAAACCCTAGTGTATTGCCGCTAATTGTTCAGCCGGCATCGGTTTATTTGTGATAAAAGATAAACATTTGTAACATATTGAACATTGTAAAACTTGTGTGAATCCGTGCACGTGGTTGGTGCCCGACGACTTCGTTGAAGAAAACCCTGATCTGGACCTCGAGTAGTGGTATGTAACGATTTGCTTGTTATTTTGGCCAAAATTATGAGTTAATCTTATAGGTCCAGTCAAGAACATCATCAGGAGCATCAGTGAAGATTTGGTTAGTAAATTAATATTGATAGTTGTAATTCACTGTGCAACGCAGTGCATTGTGTCTAGATCTTTGTCTTGTCGTCGTCAGGTAGATGTATTACAACTTCCACTGCGCACTCTGAACAATTTCCTGCCTGCCTACGGCAACTCTAGACACCTACATTTACATGTTACGAATCTTTTCTCATCAATTAATTCTAGGTGAAAATAGTTTTGACAAAAAAAGATTTTTATTAGCTTTATTTTGCTTAATGTCAAATCAGGAGTTCGTGCTGCCGTTTTTGCTAGTTTGTTAGAAAACTCGATAGGTACATTTACATGACTTTTACCGCAGGATAATCGTCGAATGTAGTTTGTACTGCCAATATTAGCTGCATCTTACACACGATGTACAGTAAAATTGCCATTCAAATTTTTACATTTACGTTACGAATACTTTCTCGAGAGTATTTGCTGCTGGAGCCTCTGCTTTGAAAAACGTGTAGCGACGCTATCTAGTAATTTCACTATAATAATATGTATTTCTATTATTATATGTCATTAGAATCGGGCACTAATCTAGTTTGCTATAAAATATAGTTAAGATATCATCATTGTTTAAATTATAATGAAAATAATAATTTTCAAAAATAGCAAGCTGTAAATACAACCGTTTGCGTTTCAGTTCTGTAAGATTAGGTAGTTAAAAGTTGGTACTATGATTCATAACCTTTCTTATTAATCAAAAACTTTTGATGTGTTGAAATTTTAGTTGATTTATAAAACTATAAGTGAAGCTGATACTAACTGTTGATTAAATTCAATAATTATTATATAAAGTGTACCTATTAGTATCTAATATTAAGATACATAAAGTGCTGTGAATAATAGCTGAAATGCTAAATATTTGTTAAATTGTGTGTGTTGAAATCTTTATTGATAAGGATTTTTTTCGTATTTTCAAGTTTTATTTCAACGAACTGCAGAGAAAATGTATTTATACATTATATGTATATCTATAATAAGTTTGCAAAACATATTTCAAGGATGCAAAAACCGACATTATTTTTCTGATGCTTTTAAAACTAACTGAGATGTAGGTAAAATAATGACGCCGGTCAGCTGTTGCTCGGTCAAGAGGTAAAGCAGCCGACACTTTTGGACATTTTTTATTTTTCACGCCCGTCGTTGGAGGGGTTACTTAACTTACAAAAGCAAGGAAATCCGCGTTCAGTCACCACATAATATTCATCATACCCAAGTTATTCAAAGAGGATACCAGAGCCCAATTAAATAAGGATTTCTATTATCGCGTAACCGCACAGGCAAAGTTTGCATAAGAGCTATGCACACTTTATAAATTTAATGCTAACGTATGTAGCGTTGAGGTGGAAATGCGAGTTCAAATAAGTCGTGTAAATAATCTCTAGCGAGCCACGGTGCGCTCGACGAGCTTTTTTTTCAGACAACTTAACCTCTGCGCTATTGACAAGTGTATTATGTTGTTCTTGCTGAGAAAATGGACGGTGCAGTTGTAAGAAATTTACGTAAATGTTATTAAAATGCAACAAGTTCAAGCCGTGTATTTTCTGAAAAAAATCGCGACTGAATTTTATTTAATATACTTAGGAATGTAGAGTGGCGTTCCTTATACCGTCTTTTACTAACAGTACAATTATTTTACGATTTATCAACACAAAACGCTAAACGAAAACGTTATCCTTGTTGTAACCAAAACTTTTGCGTTGGGTTTTAGAGTCCGTCGCTTATTCATGCCAGATCTGATACTTGCACCATCTACAGAGCAATTATTGTCTAACCTTCAGAGCTGACGAAGTTGTAAAAATTATATGGCTTAGACCAGTGCCAAACTTTCCACTCCTCGTTATAATTGATGGGCAAAGATCACCATAACAGATTAAGACTCAACATACCGGCCTTAAAAATTTAGTTGGCACACAGCTTTGGTTATTGTGGAACATCAAAAGTAAGTTCCAATCCAGAACCTTCTACGTGCAAGTGACTAGCGTCAAACTGTCAGTCCCTCCTAGAGCTAAGCTACTAAAACACTTCTAAAAATTCTATACGTTTAAAGCAGCTTAAATCGTAAAGAATTTTAATAAAGCCATATTTCGTTTGAAGACGTCTAGCGTCCATGTGAAAGGCAGAGTTCCAAAAACTAGACTGAAATTTCTGAAACTAAAATTTCTCCTCGTTTTTAGGGTTCCGTACCTAAAAGGTAAAAAACGGAACCCTATTACTAAGCCTCCGCTGTCTGTCTGTCACCAGGCTGTATCTCATAAACCATGATAGCTAGAAAGCTGAAATTTTCACAAATTATGTATTTCGGTTGGCGCTATAACAACAAATACTAAAAATAAAAAAATAAAAAAATTAAGGGGGTCCCATACAAAAAACGTGTTTTTTAGCAATTTGTTACTCGATCTTAATAAACAGGTAGAAACTTATAAAGTATTTAAGTATACATACAACGAACGTGATTTTCTTTTATAGATGATGGTACGGAACCCTTTGTGCGCGAGTTCGACTCGCACTTGCCCAATTTTTGTTATAATTATAACACCAGTAGATTACGAGTATGTTAGTAATGTTTACTAAAATAATGAAGGAAAAGTGCAGTAAACATACATACATACATACATACATAGACTCACGCCTGTTTCCCCGAAGGGGTAGGCAGAGGCATATTAAACGCCTACTTTTCGCCAGTGTTTTGATCCCACGTAATAGGTGGCGAGCCTATTGCCGCTTATCGGGATATTTTGTTTGCCAGACCCTCGTCCGTTGATCGGCAGGTGCACCACTTGCAGGTAAGGTTGGCTTGGGACCCTAAGTTCTTGGTGGGAACCCTATGCACTTTAATATATATGGCAACAAAACTGGCAGTCTTCTATATAA
Source organism: Euclidia mi (assembly GCA_944739405.2). NCBI lineage: Eukaryota > Metazoa > Arthropoda > Insecta > Lepidoptera > Erebidae > Euclidia > Euclidia mi. The sequence goes on from OX123196.2 coordinate 10,771,795, forward strand.
ATATAGTGTCATTACTTGTGTAAAAGCCATCGTATATAACGTAGATAAAACCACGGGAAACCTGCAAGTTTGCCATTACCTTGGCAAACATGCAGGTAAAGCTTTATGAACTACTTAAAGTAGCAATTGGGGCGCAAACCAATAATTGAAATACATGAAGCTCCTATAATATTATCATACACTAATTTATTTTATTATATTTAAGTATAGTTTATTACTAATCCCGTAGAAGGAAGTAAAATTTCGACGATAAATTATTGAGAAATAATGTTTAACTAAAACTCGAATAAAGGAAAAGATAATGTTCTCCCTCGTACTTCTTTAAAAATGAATCCACATTGACCTTTTATACCTCTTCTGGCATAACAGTAAATTTCTTCAAGACCCTAATCTGTTCCTCAACAGAACCCTATGGAACCTAATATATTTTCTTGATGTGCTAGTAAACTAAGATCCTAAAAATAATAGAATGTAAGCAATTTTGATCTCTAAACGTAGTCTGGTAAAGACTAAAATAGAGTGAAACTTATAATAAGTTTTACAACGGGAGTAAGGTGTTTGAAAATGTCGTAAAATAAAAATTACCAGTACTTCACTTGTTAAACAGCTTATTTAGTTGTTCAATCTGGGTAGCAGCTTTTATGCCGTATGCTAAACTTGAATACGCTATTAAATTATTTTAACTGTCCTTCGGCTTTGTCAAATAGTTGCACACGTGCTTGCTGTTAGTTGTATAATTTATTTATTTATTTTATTTATTTATTCATAAGGCACAACTACAGACAACAAATTATAATATTCAATTACATAATAGATGTTAAAAGAAAGTATGAATTTGCAGTCCGATAATGGCTGCGCACAGCATTGGAAGAAAAGATATTGTTTGTAAAGAGAGGCTAGGATAATACATTACGGAAAATTATACAAATTAAATGTCAAAATAAGATATGTTAGAAAATTATACAAATTAAATGTCAAAATAAGATATATGATAATAAGAGTAATAATTAAGGTAATGTAATATCATAAAAAAAAAAAATAAAGGAAAAAATATTCTAAGTCAAACAAGCATAAATTAGTTAATTAAAAACAACATAAAAAATCAAAACATAAACGAAAAAAATATCAAATAATTACACCAAGATCGAAATAAAAAAGGATTACAAATTCTCATTATGGATGACACTTTAGGTGGTGGAGCAGTCTTTGATAGCATGAATTAACTTCTTACATTTATTTACGTATTCACCATAAGTATAATAAAATATGTCAAGGTCTTTGGCATGATCATTATAATTTTTGCACATTCTAGCAATAGGATCATAGTAAGTAACATTATTATTGCTAGATGCCTGAGAAAAAAGTCTTTGTGTACGTTTGCTACCACCAATTTTTAAGGAAAGAAGGCTCAGCAACTCATGCGCGTCCCAATGAGCGTTAATAATCTTATAAAGTGTGGCAAACTCGGCAGTTTTGCGCCTGAACTCTAATGTGTCTAATTTATAGTGCTTCAGTCGGCATTCGTAGGTAGGTAATTTATATAATTTTGAAGTTGCATCCTTAAGTAGTTTTATACATTCATCCTGTCAATTACCACTCTCCAGTCACTATCTTATCCTCTGTTTCTTGTTTATCTAGTTAGACATCTGTATGTTTCTTAAGCAACACGATTCCCCTGAGCCCGCCACGTTGTAAATACAACGGTAGCTTTAGTGAATAGGCCTCGATCACCCATAGGAGAGAGTCCAGACCACTTTTTTATGGACTCACGCCTATATCCCCGAATGGGTAGGCAGAGGCGTAACATAACCGTCGATCACACTACACGGCCAAGTAGCAGAGCTGAGGCTTGTATTCCATGGCTGAGACGCTTAGAAAAGAGTTTCTGTGACGTCACGAAAAATAATTATAGACTACACTTGTATATATTGTTTATATTAATTAGTTTTATTAAATTATTTTAAGACTTAATTTAATTATATTGTTATAGTAGGATTTTCCATATTCTGAACAAAGCAATAAACTTTAATTAATGAATTATTTTATTGATAAAAAAATAAAAATAATGATACTACTTCACCTGCTTTCAAAGAAATTGAAAAAGAATATTCTATTTACCTAACTGAATTAATATCTTATTACATTAGTGTGTTGGATTTTCTGCCATGTCTTTAGACACTCAGATAACTAGAGACAGAGTAAAATCGTGTGTCGTAAATAAACAATTACAAACAAAGCGTTCGTATTGTCAGTCAGTGAAAGCTTTTCGCATTGTATTACATCCACACCCGTCAACATTAAAGGTAATTGCCCTAATTTTGAAATCAAACAGAACAAAACAAATTACCTCTTTCTTATACCTACAACATTAAATATACGTGTCAGAATAATTCGAATAATAATTATGTCTCATATGCCAGGAATGGTAAATATGTGGCTGCAATTATAATGTGTAAGCTACTAGCTGTATAAACCCATCCTTTGTGGGATAATAATAAGTTTCAATTGAATACCCTCTTACTATTGAATATTATTATGCACTCCCAGATATGCCTGCTGCTAAGCAAATTAGGAGAGGCTATGTCCAGCAGTGGACTGCACAAGGCTGTAAAAGGAGAAATGGAATTAATTAAATTTAAATCAAAATGCATCACATATATTATTTGTGATGCATTTTGATTTAAATTGTACACTATTGTGTACAAATAAACATAAAAGCCTAGTCAACAGTGTACATTTTTTAGTAGAAATTAAGTAACACAGTATTAGTAAACCACAGCGTTACCCTCGAACATCTATATACTGAGCTTAAAATCTTGTCCAGCTCACTAATGCAAATAGTATACCTAGTTGGCCTGCAAAATGACAAATTTCGTAGAGTTGAGAATAATGAATCAACAAGATTGCTAACAAATCTTCCATCAATCTAAGATAGAAAAAATATATACGATAGCCGAGTGGATATACCAACAGACTGCAATGCAGAGGGTATCGGGTTCGAATGCACGGCGCGCACCAATGACTTTTCGGAGTTATGTGCGTATTGAATTGTTAATTATCGCTTGTCCCGTGCCTCGGAGAGCACGTTAAGCCGTCGGTCCCGGTTGTCATGAAGATCTTTGACAGTCGTTACAGGGCGTCAGTACCTTCTAAATAAACGGACACTAAGTCTAAACCATGGAATATCGCTATCCCTTCGGGTTGCGGAGGTCAGACAGGCAGTCGCTCTGTGGAAAAGCTTATATTCAGCCCAATCCGGTTAGACTAGAAAGCGGATCCCAGATTGAAACTGGGATAACGCTAAGAGGATGAATCTAAGATAGAAAAAAGTGTTCATTATCAAATCATCATCATCTTGCCCCTGCTCCTAATTTATTTGAGGTCAGCGCATTATCTTTTTCACCATAAGTCTTTGTCAACCGTGATATAATTATTACCTCCTCATGAAACAATTTATCAATAATTCCTTAGGCCTCTTCCTCTCTCTCTTTTCATCCCTCTACCTAACTAAGATGATAGGAAAGCGAGATAACCATAGCAAAATATGCTAACATGAGACACACTTGACGCACACTTACAGAAACTCATATTGTTTATCAAATAAGTTTCTTACTTAACTTAATGCGCGACAGCATCCAACAAAATTCAAGCATACATTCATGTATAATATCCATGCGTTTCCAAAGTTTCACACGAAATATTTATCACAAGTTTATTACCAAAGTTCTGGCACAGTGACATCATACGATGCGGATGCTAACTACGAGAATATAATTGAAGTACGGAGTATATTTTAATCAAATTAGACAATGTGTACTCTGTTGAATGTAAGCATCTCGCTGTTTCATATCAACGTTCAGTCTCTGTAACTATTTGTTCGAGAGACAATTACTTACATTAATTTGTACGCGAAATAAAGTTTTTAGACGTATAAAGGTGAAACTTTTCGTTGAATGTGTCTACTGCTGAAATTTATTCACACACTCGTCTAAAATTTTTGCCAGTGTCTATACGTAATAGAAGAACAGCTTGAAAACAAAACATAAAATCAACATTAAAGTTATAAGCGCGTTGAGCATCTAAAACTATTAAATATACTAATAATAATATGCCCCTTTTCGACGTACTATACGGGCAGGCGCCGGCGGCATTCATCTATAGTTTTCATCTAAACCAATGCATTTAACACCCACCCCAATAGCCCAGAGTAATTAGTTTCCATAAAAGTAGCAATAGTCCCTCACCTGCTGCGGCTAACCCGTGACTGTACCTACTTAATAGTGCAGTTATGGAGGCTCCTCAGTAGGTGTCCCATCACATTCTAGATTAAAACTCTCAAAGGGCCTCTGTGCGTTGGACCTATGTCTCCGTCTAGGTACGTCTGCCAAAGGGCCGGGTATTGTTCTAACAAATTAGAAGAATACCCGTGAAAGAGAAATAAAATAATAATAATAATAATGTGCAATCTGATGGTGTACATCTATCAGATTTCACTCAGTTTAGATCAATCCTCGCAACTGATACCTATAAATACTTGGGTATGTCGCAAGCTTTGGGCATCAACGAGACAGACATGAAACAAGCGTTGCGGGAGCGCTTCTTTGGTCGCCTGAAAAAAGTCCTGAAGAGTCTTCTTTCAGGCGGCAACAAGGTGCGAGCCTGTAACGGTTGGGTCATGCCACTCTTGATGTACTCTTTCGGCATACTCAAGTGGACTCAGACTGAACTGGACGAGATTGATAGGCGAGTCCGTTCACTGTTGACCACATATCGAATGCATCACCCACGTTCGTCTGTAATGAGGTTGTACATCCCGCGGAAGTGCGGGGGCCGAGGGTTTCTAAACGCTAAGACCCTACACAACCGCGAGGTGTACAACCTTAGGGAATATTTTCTTAAGGGCAGTGTGGATGAGCATCGGGATGTGGTTGCAGTTGACGGTGGCCTAACCCCGCTCTCTTTGGCGAAAGAGAACTGGCGCAGGCCTGTAGCTTTAGGCGTCAACGACCGCAGGCTTGTGTGGCAGAGCAAGGAGCTGCGTGGTAGATTCTACCGGGCCCTTCACGGACCTGATGTAGATCCACTAGCTTCTGTGGCCTGGCTACGTTTTGGTAATCTCTTCGGAGAAACCGAAGGTTTTGTCTGTGCAATTGCAGATGGAGTTATCAAGACGAGAAATTACCGGAGGTATATCATGATGGCCGGTACAGTAGATATGTGTCGAGCTTGCAACCGACCTGGTGAGTCCCTCAGGCATATAGTCTCCGGTCGTATTCTCGTCTTGCTAATAGCGAGTACTTGCACAGACACAACCACGTAGCCAGGTTCATACATCAGCAACTGGCTCTGCGATACGGGCTTGTAGACGTCGAGTTGCCATATTACAGGTACAGCCCTGAGCCAGTTCTCGAGAATGGTCATGCAAAATTGTACTGGGATCGATCTATTGTCACAGATAGGACTGTTGTTTGCAACAGGCCTGATATTGTGATAATAGATCGATCAGAGCGCCGCGCAATGATTGTTGACATTACTATCCCACATGACGAGAATCTCGTGAAAGCAGAAAAAGACATACAAGAGAAATATTTGGACTTGGCTCACGCGATTGTCGCTATGTGGGATATTGATTCAGCAATCATTGTTCCGATAGTTGTGTCCGTTAATGGACTTATAGCCAAAACCCTCGAACGCCATCTAGAGAGGTTGAAACTAGGCAGCTGGGTCAAGAGTTTGATGCAAAAGGCAGTTCTTCTGCAAACGGCACTCATTGTGAGGAAATTTCTGGCTCTGGAGCCCTAACCACCAGTGACTTGGATCCTATTCCCGTCGTCGGTGGGAATCTATTTTTATATATTTAAATATCATTTTTACTTTTTTAGAGTGTTATATTTAAAAATGTAAAAGATAGGATAAATATGAAAATAAAGAGAATAATAATAATATTCTACCACATACACACATCACCATCTAGTCCCAAACTAAGCAGCGTTTAGTACTTTCTTGCTTAAATATGCTTTAAGGACCAGACTTACTGTTTTGTTTCATTTGGTGAGTGAGAAAACCGCATGCCCTTCACTCACCGAACGATACTGTAGACCCACATTTTCTTTCTCCCTCATCCCACTCCTCCACCTATTTATTTTCCTATCCATGTTATCGCGCACAACCATGTATTTATCGGCGCACTGAGATTGTGCAGCCATCTATTTGAAAAGGAGGGTCACTAATTGTTATATTGTAGAAGCATACATGTAGTGAAGAGACATCTAGATGCTTAAATGATAACTAAACCCGGAAGTTAATATTATTTTAATGTAATTTTAACTAAATAACCAGTAAAATATTAATTGCATTAGCTTGTCATTAATCTTAATATATAAAATCCTTGCGTTACTGACTGACTGACAGACACGCTACAGCCGAAACTATTCGGCGCAGGAAGCTGAAATTTGGCATGTATGTGCCTTGGAGACCGTAGGGGTGCACTAAGAAGGGATTTCCCGAAATTCCCACGGGATCGGGCAAAACGGCAAATTCGAAATTATGTGCGTGCGAAGCCGCTGGCGTCGACTAGTATTATATAAATTGTGTTACATTTCTGTATTCACATATATTTGTTTATGTAGTATTGTTTTATATCGTCTTTTAATAGTTTTGTTAGCTTTCTCGCCCGCCAACATATTTTGGTAGTTTTATAACTAATTAAATTAATCAAGACTTATTTCGACGCTTTAGCTAAGGTTACTGATGTTCTATATTGTTTCTTATTATAAAGATTAATTGAAAGTTCATTCAACACCTAGTAAGTTAAGTTGATGCGGCGGCGGCCGGACATGACAATATTCTTTCCTTGATCTAATTGATCTTTGTATCGTCAGGTTCATTTCGAAAATATATTGCAGTTATCAGTGAATTTAACTAGTTTCATTTATAGATCCTGGGGGGAAAGGGTGGTGTCCTGGCGATGTATAACAGTATATATGCCTGAGCGCTGGGTGCTCTCCGCTCTCTATCTCGAAAAGGGTTGAGCGTACAGAAAAAGAGTTGAGACAAAAGTTGTGGCAATTTTTTCATCTTTAATTTTCATAATAGGTGTTGAAGTGATTGGAACCATAGAAACGGAGATAATTGCAAAAAACCGATTTTCGTGACCTTTGACCTCGAATAACTTACGACGCAGACACGAGATAATATGTGACTTTTGAGACAACTTTTATAACGCCAAAATGAAGCTGTATACAAGTTTCCAGCTTATTATCTCAAATTCCGAGATTGACCCCGTTTTTTGCCTCAAGTGACTGGACTAACTGTATCTAATATAAATAGCAGATGCAACTCAAACTCCGAAGAATGTCTCTAAGTTATCCAAGTACTAAGAAAGGTATACCTAATATTTTACACACGCGCACATGAAATTCCCTCCTTAATTCACGGTAAAAATTTATATTTTATAAGTGCTGACATTAGAAAATTGTTATTCAGCCATTTTAGCGTGAAAACGGAACATGAATACATACATACACACTTTCGAATTTATAATATTAGTAGGGATTTTGATAGAGTTATGTCTTACTTTTAATAATGTCGTCCAAATTCACTACTTATATTACTTACCTAATCTCAAAAACTGAGATGTCTCCCAAATTAACAAATTGCATAAGTTGGTATCTACTCAAACCAATACGTCACAAACACAGTTCTTTGTTCCATTTCCAAATCCAAACTAATGATTCAACGAACAGCTCCAAAGGTGAATAGACAAAAATCTGCACAAACGATTAATTACAGACCGGACTACTGCATTCGACGTGGTTTCCAATTAATAAACCGTTTTAGCTTTGCTTTAACTTGGCCAATGGGTAGACATCGTCTGTATGTAGTAGGTATTCTTTCTTTTACGTGTGAATATGTGGCCGATTAAGGTTTCAGAGCTTTAAGAATACAAAATGGCCCAACGATTATTGTACTGAGACAAGAACCGGGACCGACAGATTTACATGCCCTACAAAGCACGGGAGTGCTCTGATGACGATCTGACCAAGCGTTGCTTAACTTAGCAAAGTCTATAGCAAACGCGAAATCAGGTCTCGTTATCAGCCATACTTTGAGGAGGGGTAGGTATATAGAGTAATTTTACACTTTCAAACTCATGGATAAGGTTAAGTTCAGTCAAGTCATGCGATCACAAGTCATAAGAAACGCAGGGAATTATTTCTATACTAGAGATTGCCAGCAGCTACGCCTGCTTTTTTTTAATTTACCCGTTTTGGCCGATCCCGTGGGAATTTCGGGAAATCCCTTCTTAGTGCACCCCTACGGTCCCCAAGGAACATATGTACATGCCAAATTTCAGCTTCCTACGCCCAATAGTTTCGGCTGTAGCGTGTCTGTCAGTCAGTCAGTAACGCAAGGATTTTATATATTAAGATTGTTCATTTTAAAGGCCATTGTTGCATATTTTCTAAATCTTGGCATTAAGGCCGACCTCTCATTGGGCTTTAGCATCCCTCGTGCAGCGTGCGCTCGGCGTTCACTCTGTAGTATAAAGTGAACGCCGGGCGCACGCCGAATAGACGCCGAGCGTACGCTCTAGGAACGCTCATGACCAATATGAGAGAGGCCTTATACACATACTAATATTTTAAATAACGGGTCTCAATTACAAAATTGTCTTAAAACAAAAGCTGTGTTTACAGGATGAAATTCATGACATAATCAATATTACATGACAAACAACTAGAAATCCAATACTTTTCCCAGATATGTAGTAGAGCCTTGCTGATTTCAGCATGAATGGGCTGGCCCGACCGGGGAAGTACTACCCTCTTACAGAAAATCGACGTAAAGTAACAGTACTTAAACTGTTGCAGTCTTAAAAATATGTACGCGATTGAGACCCGAAACTTAATATAACATAAACATGAGTATGATTAAACATTGTTAATTGTCATCTTTATTTGTCATGATGCATCGCAGCCGTTTACTGAAAACCGGACTTAAAAGGGTATATAAAAAATTCCGTAACTAATTAGAAGTTCAATTCAAACCAAAAATTCATCAATATAAAAAACAAACATTGATTGCCTTACCGGGGCACACCTGCGTCTGACAGAAATCTGTCAACTTTTACCGTAACCAATTTTCCACCGGAAATATATACAGAAAATGGTTTCCCGATCAGTTTCACAATCCATTGAGCTGTATAATAAAAGTGCGGCGTGATATATTCAAAAATAGACATCGATTTACGCTACAATTTATGAAAAAATGCTAACGTGTACCCAGTCTAGTGTCTAGTTATTTTCTATGCTAGTTGTGTAAATTTTTTGTACCTTCTCGGAACTAACATGAATTTTTATGGTTAGTTTGTGAATATATTTGTATTGCAAGATTTCATTCGAAGATATAATGAAGTTCTCCTTTCCTTCTATCTGTCTGTGTGAACGCAATTCACTCGAAAATTACCGAACGAATTTTTGTACGATCTTCACCAATAGATTGGGTGATTTCTGAGGAAAATTAAGATGTTGTTGTAAGATTCACGCGGATAGAGCTGCGATCAAAGTCGAGTTTTAAAGATAAAGAATGCAATGACGAAAAAAATATTTTTTCAGGTTACAGTACCGCGGAGTTAACTGCATACAAGTGGATAGATAAACGAAAATTAATCTATTTAATGGAGAATTACACAACTCAGACCGTAAAAGATAGAATTGATTGAATTCAGATCAGAACAACAACTAGCCCACACTACAAAGCTCTTCCAAGTGGAATCTGGGTCTTGTAATATCTCCAGTATAATTAAATGTCACTACTAACAAAAATATTGTTTTTGCACCATCTTATATCATCAAACTATTCTATCTAATTTTAATCAGCAATACGATAATTAAATAGCTAAACCAACTTGTAAGTATTTGCTTATTATATATTATGACAACTTTGTGTTTTTCGTTGTATATATTTTATTTAAACACACACCATTGTGACAAACCGTAGCCTGTGCCTCGACTCGTCTGAGACCACAGGGTCTTTAGAGTCTTCGAGGTAACTGGATCTGCACCAAATACATTTGTATTATCACCCTTTAACGTGAACAACATTATCACCACAGAAACAACAGAGCCGTCATCACTTCTATAAATACTCTCGCGCTTAGCAATCAAGTGTAAAACCAGCATATCATCGGATGTATCATATATATTGGCAAATTGATTTACCGTCCGCAAGGGCCCGAGGGCGCTCATTGATTTTACGTCCTACTTCCCCTCACTTAATGAACTCGGCAGTGCGATAGATAAAAACAATCGGTTACACGCTCATAATAGCAGATAATAGCAAGCTACATTTCTCACATGCGGCATTGTACGATTATTGAAGCTATTAATATAGGTTTTTCAACTATCCATCAGCTGTAAATCATTCGCAGGCGATCACAGATACTTCCAATCCGCAAGCGCGAGTGCCCTGACTCAGTAACATCGCATCAGCAACTGTAGGAAGGTTTTGCGTACGCTGGACAGCCTATAAATGTGTTTTATTTTATTGACGCTAGAGATGTATAAGTAGTTTTATCGATTTTACTAGAGAAAAGTACTTATCTCGAAACAAATACATCTAGTAAAATTTTAAAGACATGACAAAATCCATCGTCATACAGTAGATAGCTAAGTAACATTTATTTTATTTCTAGCCAAAACTGGAAAACATAGTGAAAACGTCCGGTTAGATTTTAGAACATGTAAATAAAAGTGAAAGTAATGAACCAAAATGATATACAAATCAAACTAGTAACATAATATGCCTATTCCACCCAGAATCAGGCGTACAGTCAGACAAAGATTTAAGAGAGATTGGCCTGTCACGTCCCCAGTACAAGTTGGACGTGTGATCTATCTGTAATTAGCGGAGCGTTTCCCGCCACCTACACAACGAAACGTAGAATAATAGCAATAAAGGGCCAAATATTGAGCAGCTGGTCGATGCTTAAACTGAAACTATTGTATACCGTTGGTACGAGTTTACGGACTGCGAAATGTTAAGATATGTTTATTATGCCTGTGCTTTACTGGATGGTGTGTGAACTTAGAACCATATATTTACTAAAAAATTACACAGTGGCACTTATTACGTAGAACAAAACCATAAAATAATGAAACTAGCTAGACGGAACCATCTAAGCCTTACACTAACTAACGTCTTACACTTTCCGCATTAGGCTTAAGAAGCTTTTATTAGACGAGCAGAAGCTCGGGAGGCAGGACTTACACTTACATATACATGAACGATTGCAGCATAACAACAGCTTTAATTGGTACTTACTTGTAATAGCATAGCAGGTTGAAAAATAGTCTCGCTATGAAATCTTGCAGTCATTACACCATATACATATACACACATATAATACACAAAAAATACACTACACAAATATAGAACACACATAATTATGTCACAAGACTCACAAGTAAATTAGAATAGAATAGAATAGAATAGAATAGAATAGAATAGAATAGAATAGAATAGAATAGAATAGAATAGAATAGAATAGAATAGAATAGAATAGAATAGAATAGAATAGAATAGAATAGAATAGAATAGAATAGAATAGAATAGAATAGAATAGAATAGAATAGAATAGAATAGAATAGAATAGAATAGAATAGAATAGAATAGAATAGAATAGAATAGAATAGAATAGAATAGAATAGAATAGAATAGAATAGAATAGAATAGAATAGAATAGAATAGAATAGAATAGAATAGAATAGAATAGAATAGAATAGAATAGAATAGAATAGAATAGAATAGAATAGAATAGAATAGAATAGAATAGAATAGAATAGAATAGAATAGAATAGAATAGAATAGAATAGAATAGAATAGAATAGAATAGAATAGAATAGAATAGAATAGAATAGAATAGAATAGAATAGAATAGAATAGAATAGAATAGAATAGAATAGAATAGAATAGAATAGAATAGAATAGAATAGAATAGAATAGAATAGAATAGAATAGAATAGAATAGAATAGAATAGAATAGAATAGAATAGAATAGAATAGAATAGAATAGAATAGAATAGAATAGAATAGAATAGAATAGAATAGAATAGAATAGGTCTTTATTTGCTTTAGAATGTAGGTACATAAAATAGGATGGTAAATTACATAATAAGATCCAAGTACATTCTGCCTTATTGGCATGCAAATATAAAACAAAGTTGATAAATGACAAATAGGTTACAAGAATTTATCATCTAGGAAATCTTGCACGGAGTAGTAACACTTATCTACAAGTAATTCTGTAAAACATTTCTTGACCTTTAACAATGGTAAGTTTTTAATTTGATTAGGAATTTTATTAAAGATTACAGGAGCCATACAGATTACACTCTTTTTTAGTAAGCTAGTTTTAAATACGCCTGTGCATAGTAAGTTTTGATACTGTGATCTTAATGCTGTACTTCGTTTCCTTGTTTCTGTTAATGTTGCAAATAGATTTCGGTTTGTTATTACAAATATAGCTAATTCGAGGATATAGAGGCAAGGAAAAGTTAAAAGTTTTTGATATAAGTATATTTCTTTTAATTGTAATGTAAACTAAGATTATTATTTATTATGAATAACAATTACGCCATTTTTGATGCGCAATGCCATAAAGATTAAGTGTTAAGTGTCAGTGTCATAAACCTCTATGGTCAGTGTTAATGCAGAATGCTTCGTCCAGAAACTGGAGAGAAGTGTTGTTGTAATAATAAGTTAGTTTAAGTATGGATATAAGGTTAAATGGTTAAAAATATTTATATATATATATATATATATATATATATATATATATATATATATATATATTGTATATATATATTGTATGCTTTTATTTTTGTTATTGTGAATCCGTGACGCCACTTACTGGACTTGCCAGAATACCAGCGCTGCGGCAAAGTTGGTCGCAGTATGCTGCGAGAGAGCTGAGGCAGGATCCAATTTTGCCCTCACTAATGATGTTCCTATATTATTTTTGTAACTTTCTTTTCTCTCTCTCTTTGTATGAGAATTTAGTGTACCTATATGTGAGGACAAAATAAACGTTTTCTTTTCTTTTCATTTTTTTTTAAGCCAGCGCAGAATGAAAAGCATTTCGCCAGTATAACAAAATATGGTAGTCCTAGAAAAGAAGTAAGATGTCAGCGTGTTTCAAAACAGTACAGTTTGCTGTCTTGAAACCTGATGACTTTAAAACTACATATATTCTACACTGATTAGTACACAATTAAAGATCACTTTCACAAAATTTTCAAAACGTTGAAAGTCTGTCAGTCCACAGGCTACAGACAATGGAATCTCTATAGTCTCGAAGTTAATAGCATATAGACGGATTAATGGCCAAATGCCAATAGTTTCGTACATTTCAAACTGACCATTTTTCCTTTGCTTATACAAAATCCAACGCGTGGTTCCGCAATCTCGTATAGATCTTACGTCGGATATTGCGCTGCGATTGGCGCTAGCTGTATCGTTTGGCAAACAGTTCAAATGGAAAGGAATAACTGGATATTGGACGATATCGAAATTGTAATCAATCATTGCTGCAGGAGTAAAACAATTTTATTTTTACCTACAATTTGTCATGTGCAAAGTATTTGACTTTTATTAAAGATAAAACTGCCTGAAAAATTGACTATTAAACAGTTATCCTCGTAAAACGTTCTCAAATTTCCTTAAAGTTATTCAGCAACAATCTTTTCATAAATACAAAATTTTTGTACAATTAAATATTCACAATGCAGAAAGGTTTCTCAAAGCTTCATTATGCATCTGTAACAATGATTGAACATTGACACACGTTAAGGAAATCCTGTCTCAAAGATACGAATGAATTCCTACACCAATTTTGTAAAAAATATACCAATCCAGAGTAAAGAATTACGTCGAGGCCGATTGCCCGGGGTGTATACAGGCCTTATACTTGACGGCGGCTTTAAACATCCAACAAGCTTCGTTAAAGTGGCTCAAAGCGAGAAATATGACAATAAATGTTTGTGAAAATACTCTAAAACTTCGTTTCTATGCATACACGTAATTCGACGTAAGTATCGATGTCGGTATGTGAACATTATTAATCTATAATATAAAAATGAATCGCAAAATGTGTTGGTAAGCGCATAACTCAACAACGCCTGGACCAATTTGGCCAATTCTTTTTTTTAAATGTTCGTTGTCGTTCAAAGATGGTTTTTACGGCGAGAAAAATTCTAATAATTGCCGGAAAAACCCTAAAAACAGCCCCTTTCTTTTTCCCATACAAAAGTTTTCTAACTAAAACGTAGAGTAAATTTGTAATTTATTACCGCTGCATAAAGTTCAAATTCGCGTGCGCGTTGATATACTTATTTGTTTGATGGCAGTTTTGACAGGTTTCAGGACCTGAAGTCTCAGTGCTGCCACTCAGCGGGCTTCATGTCAGAGGAAACCCATTGATAATCCCTACATATGATTATAAATTCGAAATTGTGTATGTATGTTCCGTTTTCACGCTAAAACGGCTGAACTAATTTTGTTGAATTTTAATATAGAGATACATATATTGGACCGTGGAGACGGATATAGGCTACCATAAGTTGTAAAAATTATACTGGGAGGGATTGTAGGGAGGGTAGAAGTTTGTACGGCACAAATTTACCTCTTGGAAGTAAGAACGCATGCGCTGATAATTGATTGCTGCGCATGTGCTATCGCATATCTGTCAGTACTGTCACGTCATACCTACATAATGTCACAACATCTATTTCGTGATCAAAGATGGCGGATAAGAAATCAAAAGTATCGTCTCCGATATTTTAAGGAATGGGGAATTTAAAAACACCATCTATTTCGTGATCAAAGATGGCGGATGGGAAATAAAAAAAAATTCAATATGGGTATCGTCTCCGCTGTTTAAAGGGATGGGGAATCCAAATACGACATATATTTCGTGATTAAAGATGGCGGATGGGAAATCAAAGATGGCGGATGGGAAAAATTTTAAAAATCAATATGGGTATCGTCTCTGATGATTTAAGGGATGGTGAATACAAATACAACATCTATTTCGTGATCAAAGATGGCGGATAGGAAATCAAAGATGACGGACGGGATTTTTTTTTGAAGTCGATATGGGTATCGTCTCTGACATTTTAAGGAATGGGGAATTCAATATTATATAAAAATCTATGTTTGTTTGTTCATCATTATTTATAGACCCTGAAATGATGAGATTAAGCGCTACTTAGGACGATATTTTTAAAGTTTATACATTATGCTCAGATGATACACATCGCCCCCCGTGGGATCTCCACCTTGTCGTGGTGGGGGGGCTCAGTAACCGTGGGTTTAAGGTACACCCACGGTGAAGCTAAGCGGGATCCCGGGAGGGGACGCTCCATGTGGGCTTGCGTGAGGCCTGCGTAGGATGCGTCCAAAGTGCGGGTGCGGGGGACAGTTCTGTCTGTCCCTCGCAGTCGGGTGCGGTCGCGGGAGGAGAGGCGGTTCGGTGTTGCGTTGCCGCGCACCCTATCTCCCGCGAGCAAATGGGGGCGCACCATTGTTGCGTCGCGGTGGGGCCGCAGAGGAAGAAGAGATGCGGTGTTGCGTTGCCGTCCTCCCTATCCTCTGCGGCCGCTGGGTGTTTTGGCGGCGGAGCCCAACATCTTCATCCGCCGCCAAGTGGTAACACCACATACTCCGGCTCTCATTTCCCCAAGAGTCGGAGATCATTTTTTTTTATGGAAAAATACGGAACGGAACGTAACTGTCAACAAGTATATTTAATATTCAAAATTTATAATTATTATTTTAAAATATTAAATAAGTGAAAACTTGCGGCGCCTTTGTCAAGAAAATTATAATTTATTACAGCATATCACAAATTACAATAAGTTGCAGATCTACCAAAAAAGACACACTAAGAATAAAAAATGGCGAGCGATTTTGAAGAAACTCATGCGAATAAATTATAAAAAGGATACCAACAACACAACAGCATAATACCTAACCCATATACCAACAATACATTTCTGTAAGCAAGAATGCGGGTGAAGACGTAAAATCCTAAACTGTGCAAGACTGCTTTTTGTGTGTTTTTATAATAAATTTTGTAATAGACAATTTTGTATTGAAAATTTTTAATTATCGCTCGCTTAATTATGTACCCGGTTGATGGCAATTGGCTCGCCCCCTATTACATTGGGACTGAAACATAACTGATAAAGTGTAGGTGTGTAATACACTTCCGAGTTCTGCCTATCCCTTCAGGGATAAAGGTGTGAAGCTATGTTATGTTATATAATGGTTATCTCCTACATTCCCTCATATTTATAACATGACTTCATATCACCAAAAATCGTGATCTGAAAGAGCTATCCAAAGGTACAACAGTATACTGAAGCTATATCTGCACCTTGAAATCCACGGTCTGCTTAATACGACTCTTGCCTAATTTGACAAAATATCACCTTATACGCAGAGCGACTGCTGTTGCAATAAGTCACTTTGGGGTGATAACAGTTTTCCATTCATGAGACTAATGCACGTAACATTTGTCGATATTAGTCAGTATGGTCGAATGTTACCATTAGTGTTTTCGGAACCGGTATTCTTTTTGAGAACCGGGAATTTCGGTACTTTTGTATAACGGAACCGGGATTTCCCGGTTCTTTCGGTATTTTCGGTTCTTGCTAGTTTTTGTTATAGAAAACGAAAAATTGGACACCTACCAGGTGCCCAATTCCGTCTCTTTCTTGAGCAACACTCCCTTGTCACTTGCACTCAGTGCGCGTACTGATGAAACTTTGGTACCCCTTACCAAGGTTCGAACAATCTTCCATGAGGCATCTTTCTTTAGGCCTTCGATAAGTAAACATATGTTCCCCTGACCCGAATGCCCTGGTAGAAAAACTGGTACACCCGTTTCCGACCGCGGGTGAAGAATGACATTCTTCAGGCAGTACACTTTTCCTGAAGTTGCACCTTCCATGAAGACGTCTTCTGAGCCACATTTCAACACTCCCTGATTAAAATCGATCTCGCAGCGTATCTGCCGCATGAAGTCTAGGCCCAAGATGCAGTCGTCCACTCACTATATCGGCCACGATGACTTTGTGACGGTAAACTTTGTTGCCTAGCTTCAGATCCACCTCCATTTCACCTCGGACGGTTATGTGCTGACCGGCAGCTGTTCTTAGTTTCACACATTCAATATTCCTGAAGCAGCCCCGAAGAGCCCGTCTTGCCAGATGGAAACCGACGACTGTCCGCGAATCACCCACGTCCAATGTCAGCTTGCATGGCGTTTTATTAATTTCGCCTTCAATGATCAGGCTGTTCCCGTCACATGATTGCGAGATCGAGATACTTGGGACTCTTCCATTACCAGCCAGCACCCGCCCCGCAGTCCTGGCTTCTACTCGTTTTCCTGCTCTCGCTGCCTGGCAGGCACAGCAGGCGACCCCTTTGGGGTGGGGACAGGGTGCCACCACTCTAGGTCGCGGACGACTGGTATGACCAGCTTTTCCACCTCCAGAGCCCACTGCTGCAGAGTTTCTCCGGTGCGTCGTGTCCTGTCCTTCAGCTGAGCACGATACACATGTTCGAGTTGCGCGTCACCGTATCTCGTCTCCAGCACCTCCAGAAGGTTCTCGTAGGAGACGTCTTGCCCGAGTGCCCCCAACACCGTCAACGCCCGATTAGGGGGGTTAAGGCCTTTTCTTTATTCCACCCATTTGATCGGATCACAGCCTCAAACTGGATCTTGTATGCTGACCGTGATGACAAGCCATCAAATGGTGGAACCTTAAACCCACGAGGCTGCCTACGCTTTGGGCAGCTCAAGCGGATATGGCCTCTTTCCCCGCAGTTGTAGCACCGAGGTGACGATACAACTTCCCTGATGCGGTGACTTCGCTCGTAGCGTCGTACTGCTTCCACGTCCAGTGCATGGGCTAAGGCATCCTTCAGGTTCTTGAAGTGCCCAATTCTTACCGCAGCTCTAACCTCCAGCCTGGAGGTTAGAGCAGCGGTAAGTAATGTCTGTAATATACGCATCTAAGCAGCTCCTTCATAGGTGGCACCTATGAAGGAGCGGCTTGGATGCGTTTTGGCGAAAACTGAGTGAGTCATGAGTGAACGAGAGATCGCGGCGCGCGGGCGGGGCATGCGCGGCAGGCGCGGGGAAGCTCGACACCGCATCGCAGTCGCGTTCCTACTTACTACTTTCCTTCCTATCCTAGCAACAGCGAGCGAGTGTAGGTAGTTATTGGTTATAGCGAGCGCACCATTAATTTGAAAACGCTGAATTATTCACGTTAGTTTTGAATGTTTGAATAGTAGACAGTGTGGAAAAGTAAAGTAAGAGTAAATAAGTAAATGGTAGTGTGAACTAGTGTGAATCGCGTAATGAAAATAAAATTCCCGAAAGTACCGAAAGAACCGGGATTCAAATTTGATTTCCCGGTTCCATTTTACTGACAAAAGAACCGGGAATTCCCGGTACTTTCGAGACCGGGATTTCCCGGTTCTGAACCCTAGTTACCATAACGACTGTGAAAAAAGCATGACACCCGGCATAATACGTGGCAAGCAATAATTTACAATTTAATATGCCCATAACCTTAAAAAGTCACACTCTACATGCCAGTTTGTTGGCATCTCCACGGATGTTTATCACCTCAATATAGTTTTATATTTCATAGGAATTTACTTCACAATCATGAACTGCTCAGTATTTTATCAATAATAAATGCCAATGCGATTCGAATTACCATCGACAATTCGAATACGTGACTTGAAGATTCAGTGTTCTTAATCGCCAAGCATTGCACGAAACTACCTGTGGATTAGATACCTGTGGCTCATACAAATATTTACTCTGCAGTGAAATCTAATCATAGATACGGAATTTCAGCTGTTAGGGGAGAAGGTTTCTTAGAAGATACTACTTTGAATAACGAATAAGAATGTAACAGACGCAGCGACTTAACTAAAACTTATGGCTTACGTCCTTTTCTTAGGGTTCCGTACCTCACAAGGTAAAAAAGGAACCCTTATAAGATCACTTTCTTGTCCGTCTGTCTGTCTGTCTGTCTGTCCGCGTGTCACCACCGATTTTCTCAGGAACGGGTGGACCTAGCAAATTGAAATTTATACCAGATACTGAAATCTATGCTTCCTATTAGGTGTAATAAAATCAGGGTCTTGGGTCAACCCGATAAAAAGATATGGTCAAAATTAGATTTTGCGAAAACTTGTAAGTACCAAAATTAACCTTAACTTTCAACTTTTTTTAATTTTCGGAATTTTTCCTTTACTTGTGCTGTAAGACCTTGGTCAATCATATAATCAAAATTGACAATTCTAGGTCAACCGTAAGTACCCTATAGGTTTTGGGTCGAAAACCTATAAGTATGGTAGTTCCCGTTGAACTAGAATCGCGAAATTTGGCCAAAAGCAGGGTCTTACAGCACAAATAAAGGAAAAATTACAAAAAATAAAAAAGTGAAAAATTTAAGGGTGTCCCCATACATACATAGTAGACTTCATTTAAGATAGTCCTCTAAGTTGTATGGGTGCTCATACAGATTTAGAGGACTAGCGTAATTAGCACCAACCTCAAATAAGGTAAATTGCGTACGGAACCGTCGGTGCGCGGGTTAGACTCGCACTTGCCCGAATTTTTTTGGCGTAAAAGAGGTAAGATTTTTTTTAAACTATGGCCATCTCTACTAATATCAGAACTTAGCCATAGCCACACAGGCTTTGGACTTGGCCTAACAATTCTGGTACTGAGACCAAAACTAGCACCAGTGGCTTAACGTGATGTCCGAAGCAGGGTAGCGCCCGGATGCGTGTCTCTCGATCCTCGCTTTACTTTGCTAGTACTGATTTCAAGCAATAAAGGTAAACATGAAAGAAACATAATTAATTTCAAATTTTTCTTAAAAATTTACTATATTCGTGATAAAAATGTAATTGCTCTTTAAAATCCGTACTATAAGTCGCAGGCTATACTGTCTACATTTTTTGATTTTGGTATCTGTGTTTGTATAGAGAGACACGAATAGCAAGTAAAGTTTACAGTTATTAAAAGTTTTTGTTTATCAGATGTAACATTTACGACAGTACGGGCAAAACTTACACGATACAATCAGCCGACAACCAGCTAGCTTGCGACTAAAAACCACATTATTCACTTAGGTATAGTATACTAATTAAAAACAATATAGTATTATAGCAATTTATTGAAAACGTTTCTAATTTGGTGTCTAATTGCATTCGAAAAGTTAGAGACAAAGTTCAAGCTTCAACCAATCAAAAATATAAATTGTCAGTAATTGAATAGGGCTTTTTGCCTCCGTATACGTGTGTTTTCCTAACAGTGCCTAACTCTCCTCGTGCTGGTATTAAATGCTTTCTGTGTCCCTAGTCTTACAAGGTATTATTACAAAAATAGGTCTTAAATAAAACTAGACATAAGTCTTTAGATTTAACTTTTAAAATATTCTTTTAGATAGGTTCGGCATTCAGTCACAAATGTGTTGTTTTTGTCTATGTTGCTATAATAACTTCAGTACGGCCATATCTATAACTTAAATTTACTTATAGTTAGTCTTTGTTTAAAACAAGACTCAATGAAACTACCATGGAAACATTTTATTACTTAATGTAAAACAGTTCGCTCTACATGTCGTCATGACCATTATTACTAAAGCGTATACTGTAATGTTTCAAGGAAAGCGAGTAAAATGGTAACGGTTCAGCTTTAGATCTTTTAAAGTGCCAATCTGCTTTAATAGTTCACGTAAAGTGCTAACAAATTTCGAGAAAGTTAGTTGTTTTGTGATGGATGTGAATGCTTTCTGACGTAGAAGAAACAAAGAGGTTCAGGAGTGCAAAAAAACGCAATTACTACGTCATACAGTTTTTATGGAAGTGTCGTGAATCGGTACAGGTAAAATGCAAGTAGTAACATCGAGATTTGTTTATACTGCCTAGGTGTAATTTAATGTGCAGCCACAACATATGATTTTGAAATTTACTTTACAATGTTGGCACAGGCAAAATTAGAAACTCCTAAATTGTTTTAAATTTCTTTGGCGATGTTACAGATATCCCACAAAATTACTTTACAAGGACAATGTTTTGGATTCAGCAGTTGGATGCCAACAAGGTGACCCACTTCAACAAGTCATTTTTAGTTTAACCATACACCGCATTATACGGCAAATAAATTCAAAATTTAATGTGTGGTATCTAGATGATGGAAACCTGGGAGGCGATGTAGACACTATATTACAAGACAAGTCTATTCTAAAAAATAAATTCTCATTCATTGGCTTAGAACTAAATTATAGTAAATGTGAACTTTTTATAAATACAACAGACTCAATGAACAAATATTTTGTAGGTAATATTGAAATTTAATAATCTAGCACCGAATATCAAAATTGTTGAAAAAACATCTCTACGCCTCTTATGTTCACCAATTTTTGAAGTTTTGAAGATGCTTTTGAATGTTTCATAGAAGAAAAGAAACAAATTTTAATGATATTTCAGATCTTCTATTCAAAATGAATATTCATTCAGCTTATACAATTATTAGGTATTGCCTTTTCGTCCCTAAATTTACTCATATTTTAAGATCATCACTTTGGAAAAAACAGAACTTTTAGGCTAAATTGATGAAATTATTCAAACAACTTTAAGGAAGCTATTAAATATGGACATGGTCTTTACCCGTATAGCTGGGTGGGCTCGGCGATCGCAAAATTTCCAGTGTCAGTTTACCGGCGTTTTTGTCTTCGGTTCACAGCACGGAAGAGTTAACTAGGAAAATTTTCACAACTGCACCTAATTCGAAAGTGCTGTGCAAAACCGAAGCTATAATAGCCTTTTATAAAAATGTTCCTCATGTATCCATGTGTCGGAGGGTCGGGTATCACCGAAGCATTCCTCGCTACCCCAGATGGGTAGTGGCCCGCCAGATGGTCAGGCGGGCCCCGAACAAAGCCCCCTTGGCGACGGATGAAGGTGTTCGGCTCCGCCGCACCCAGCGGCTGCAGAGGATAGGGAGGACGGCAACGTAACACCGCATCTCCTCTTCCTCTGCAGCCCCACCGCGACGCAACAATGGTGCGCCCCCATTTGGTCGCGGGAGATAGGGCGCGCGGCAACGCAACACCGACACTCCTCTCCTGTCGCGACCGCGCCCGACTGCGAGGGACAGAAAAACTGTCCATCGCACTCGCACCTTTGAAAGGATCCTGCGCAGGCCTCCGTCAAGCCCACGCGGAGCGTCCACTCCCGGGATCTCGCTTAGCTTCACCGTGGGTGACCTAACCACGGTTACTGAACCCCCCACCACGACGGGGGGGAGCTATAATAGCCTGGAAAATGGCTTGTCCAAACACTGAATTGCCTACCAATCTTTTCTCCCAGAGACAGTGGGACTTGCCGCTCTGCAACTTAGTAAGAAAAATGTCTTTTGTCTACAGCTTCTAATGTTGCAGAGCGTGCTCGCTTCCTGGCTGTTGGGGAGTGGGAATCTGGTCTATGGCTACAAGTACTACCATGTTCCAACACTGGAACCATGTTGGGCGATGAGACGTTCCGCATTGCCACTTGCCTACGTTTGTGTGCTCCATGTGTTTCTCCGCATCGATGTCATTGTGGAGAAGACGTCGATAGCCTCGGACATCATGGGCTTTCTTGCAGCCGAAGCGTGGGTAGAATTCCACGACATGCACATTTGGACGACATAATTAGTCGTGCTCTTGTCGCGTCTGGCGTACCAGCTGTACTCGAACCGAATGGTTTGGTACGAGACGACGGGAAGAGACCTGACGGTATATCGTTGTTGCCATGGAAAATGGGTTGGCCTTTGTCGTGGGACGCAAGGTGCGTTAACACCCTTGCACCATCACATATTCCAAGCACAACTGGTCATACTGGCGCTACTGCTGCAATAGCGGAAACCCTCAAACGGCGCAAATACGGAAATTTAGTTGGCAATTACGTCTTTGAGCCGTTTGGGGTAGAAACGCTGGGCTCATGGGGTCCGAGTGCTCGTGTTTCGTACCGAGACATCTCCAAACGCTTGAGCGACGTCTCACGTGACCAGAGGGCTGGTTTATTCTTTGCTCAAAGAATCAGCATCGCCATTCAGCGTGGCAATACTGCCAGCCTTCTGGGCACGATAACCGATGATAGTGATGCGGAGGAATTCTACGACGCCTAAACGTTTCATGTCTTGCCTCATTTATGTATATAATATGTTGATCTTCATTTACAAATTATTTTAGTAATACAAAATAGACAGTATACTTATTAACCTAAAATTATTTGAAACAGTGTGCGTTGACATAAGACCCTGCTTTAATTAAATGTTAATTAGATAGATAATATAATCAGAATAAACTGTTGAATCGTGCAAAATAAGACTGTATCGCGCAGTCACTGTACATACGTGTGCTTGCGTGTGTTAGGCACGTCAATGGCCGTCAATACACCGAGTTCATTTTAAAAGTGTATGCCGGCGAAATTTTTTTTTTTAGTTTTAGTCACTTATTTTTCATGTATTTATTTGTAGTAGTGGGCGTTTAAACGAAAAGCTGTAAACACAATCTGCTTATCAACATAAGCATAAGCGTTCGTTTATAAGTACAGGCCGATTTCATTTAAACGGAAAGCAACATCACAAACTGTAACGCTGCCGCTGGACGCTGCTGGCGGCTGGCGCGTTGAACGACAACGATTCGCGAACGTTAGGTTGGCCGCACTGCTCACTGCTTTTTTAAAGTAATATTGAAATGAACTCAATGCATGTGAACATAGAGACTAATATACAAACAAACACGTCAACATTAGGATTAAGCTACTAAATTACGAGTTGTTTGTTTACGTAATAATATATAAAGTAAAAAGTATTTTGTTTTTAGTTGCATAAACTTTCGTTTAAACGATTTGTTTTTTCTTCAATGTATTGTTAGTATGCTTTTCGCGGCCATCACGTAAGTGCATACGTACGTAAATAATATAAGTTGGAACTTTTACGTGCGAAAATTAAACCTGTGACTGTCAATAGTTAAAATTTTGTATATTTTAAATTAATTTAGTTCACAAGCGCGAAGCGGCAGCATGTCCGCTTTCACAGCGAATTGCAAAAAGCGTTTTAAGTGAAAAGCTTTTTCAAAAGCGCGCTTTTCAATATAAGTACAACGTTGTAAGCGTTGTTGAAATTAAGCCGTTTATCACACTCCTATTTATTTGTATTCAGTTGAAGTAATATATTCAGCCCTAAAAATATTTTGCAAATGCAAATCAAGACCCTGTATATTAGTTTGTACTTTTTTTAAATTTAGTTTTAGGTTTTAAACATTTAGTTTTAATTGTAAATAAGTTAGTGTAAATGTAAATAAGTACACAATTTAGAATTAATTAGAAATAAAAAGATTTGTAAATCTTTACATAGCAATTGTGTTGATTCAAATATCTTTAATATAACAAATAAACATTATTACATACAAATAAACCTACATTCTATATTGTGTGTACTGTTGTTACGTAGCTACTGCGATTTACAATCTTAAGTCATTGTCTCCGCCTCTCTATTTGCGGTACAATAAATATTTTATTCATTATTTCGTTTTTGGCTTTCAATATAGTAAGCAAGCAGGTTCAATTTGAGCTTCAAGCGGAATCTCATTTTATTCAGAACAGAACACTCAGCGGCATTCAATGAATTTTAATATCGTTTGGTACACCTGCAGAAATTTTCATTTTGCTCTATTTCCTCAAAGAGAGGGTTAGAATAACTTCGACTGCTAACGATTCTATTCTCTTGTTGAAGGATATTTTATTCGGCGTTTTCACTTTATTGTATTTGGTGAGATGATTGGATATTCATAAAATATTACTGCGATTGGACTACTGGACTTAAACCTGGCATTGTTATTTAAATTGTGATTGGAGGTATTGTCCTTTCGCACAGCGAAAACAAAAAATTACAAATCATGTATTATCTTTAAATCATGTATTAGTTTTGTATCGAAGTCGCAATATTCCCTTGCTAAAACACAGTATTTGCTTCTTTAAAACTCGGTAAGAGAGTTCCATTGCTTCTGCAAGTGCAAGCCAAACTCATATCACAAGGAAAACAATTTTGGTTACTCTGTAATATTTTTTTAAATTACTCAGGGCCGACAGACATTAACGGCGAGTAATTATTCACTTTAAACACATCTCAAATTAATGCTTTTGATACTATGTCTATAAAATTAATTAAACGTATAGAAAATAGGTAACGCACGAACTACCCGTAATATGCCGTCCATATTAAGGCTCTAGTCACGTTCCCGCCAGCCTTTTTGCGGTCAACGTGGACCCGGCCGTAAGCAATGGCACGTATGACGTAATATAAGAGTGAATGATATGAAGTTTGAATGGTTACATTCAAACTTATCTTAATATATATAAATCTCCTGTCACGATGTTTGTTCGCGATGGATTCCTAAACTACTTAACCGATTTTAAATTAAATTGGCACACCGTGAGCAGTCTGGTCCAACTTGAGAGATAGGATAGCTTAGATCTTTAATTATAGTCGCAATTTTATTTTATTGCAAATTATTTGTCTATAATTAATTGACAGTCACAATTATCTGTTAACTCAAGATTCTCACAGCTGTCGATATTCTTATATTAATAATGTCATCAAGGAGTACATCGAAACCTTACCTGAATAATAAAACATTAAAAAATAAAGATTTCGAGTCGACAAGATATATCCGCAAAATTCGGATTGTCGAGTATTTTGTTAAATTCTAATGGTTCTGACAGACAAATCACAGTCGCCATATTGGCTCTATGATATTGGCCCAAGTTTGCTTTGAAATAAGTAGTTTGTATGTGTAAATACTTTTTACAGTTATATAGTATCCACCCAATAAAGGAGATTTGTATTACCCCGAATATATATCTATACTATCTATCTATACTAATATAATAAAGCGAAAGAGTTTGTTTGTTTGTTTGTTTGTTTGTTTGTTTGTTTGAACGCGCTAATCTCAGGAACTACCGGTCGGATCCGAAAAATTCTTTTTGTATACGATAGCCCAGTTATTCCGGCAGGCTATAGGCTATATAACATAACGCTTCGACCCTTTGGGGCCGGGCAAAAGGCTAAAAGGGCTAAAGGATAATGTCGGCTTATCTCGGGAACTAGCAGTCGGATTTTAAAAATTGTTATTGCCTATGATAGCCCAATTATGCCAAAAGGCTATAGGCTATATAAAATTACCCCACAACTTTTAGAGGCCACACAAAAATAATAAAATGGTCAAACGAGAAGGGGGAGGGTTTGGTCAAGGGCAAAAAAAGGCTAAACGAATAGGATACAATCTAAATGAGTATCGTTTTCGAGATTTTCGGGACGCTGATTAATTAAATGAAATTTATTTAGTGATCCAAGATGGCGGACGGGAAATCAAAGATGGCGGATGAGAAAATTTAAAAAATCAATATGGGTATCGCCTTCGATATTTTAAGGGGTGGGGAATCGAAAAACAACATCTATTTCGTGATCAAAGATGGCGGATGGGAAAACAAAGATGGCGGATGGGAAAATTAAAAAAAATCAATATGGGTATCGTCTCCGATGTTTAAAGCGATGGGGAATCCAAATACAACATCTATTTTGTGATTCAAGATGGTGGATGGGAAATCAAACATGGCGGATGGGAAAAATTAAAAAAAATCAATATGGGTATCGTCTCTGATGATTTAAGGGATGGTGAATCCAAATACAACATCTATTTCGTGATCAAAGATGGCGGATAGGAAATCAAAGATGGCTGGATGGATGGGAAAATTTTAAAAAATCAATATGGGTATCGTCTCCGATGTTTAAAGGGATGGGGAATCCAAATACAACATCTATTTTGTGATTCAAGATGGCGGATGGGAAATCAAACATGGCGGATGGGAAAAATTAAAAAAATCAATATGGGTATCGTCTCTGATGATTTAAGGGATGGTGAATCCAAATACAACATCTATTTCAAAGATGGCGGATAGGAAATCAAAGATGGCGGATGGAAAAAATTAAAAAAATCAATATGGGTATCGTCTCTGATGATTTAAGGGATGGTGAATCCAAATACAACATCTATTTCGTGATCAAAGATGGCGGATAGGAAATCAAAGATGGCGGATGGGAAAAAATTATAAAATCAATATGGGTATCGTCTCCGATATTTTAAGGAATGGGGAATTCAAAAACACCATCTATTTCGTGATCAAAGATGGCGGATGGGAATTAAAAAAAAAATCAATATGGGTATCGTCTCCGATGTTTAAAGGGATGGGGAATCCAAATACAACATCTATTTCGTGATTCAAGATGGCGGATGGGAAATCAAAGGTGGCGGAAGGGAAAAAATTTAAAAATCAATATGGGTATCGTCTCTGATGATTAAAGGGATGGAGAATCTAAACACAACATCTATTTCGTGATCAAAGATGGCGGATAGGAAATCAAAGATGGCGGACGGGTTTTTTTTTTAAAGTCGATATGGGTATCGTCTCCGATATTTTAAGGAATGGGGAATTCAATATTATATAAAAATCTATGTTTGTTTGTGCATCATTTATAGACTCTGAAATGATAAGAGATTAAGTGCTAAGTCAATGGTAACTTTGGAAAAGGGGCTTGGAAAAAAGGGAATTCAATAAAAACTCTTAAAAAGGCGATACGGAGTTCGCTGGGTCAGCTAGTACCAATATAATAAAGCGGAAGAGTTTGTTTGTTTGTTTGTTTGAACGCGCTAATCTCAGGAACTACCAGTCGGATCTGAAAAATTCTTTTTGTATACGATAGCCCAGTTATTCCGGAAGGCTATAGGCTATATAACATAACGCTTCGACCCTTTGGGGCTGGGCAAAAGGCTAAAAAGGCTAAAAGATAATGTCGGCTAATCTCAGGAACAAGCAGTCGGATTTTAAAAATTGTTATTGTCTATGATAGCCCAATTATTCCGAAAGGCTATAGGCTATATAAAATTACGCCACAACTTTTAAGGGCCAGACAAAAATAATAAAATGGTCAAACGAGAAGGGGAGAGGGTTGGGTCAAAGGCAAAAAAAGGCTAAACGAATAGGATACAATCTATATGGGTATCGTTTTTGAGATTTTCGGGACGCTGATTAATAATATGAAATTTATTTAGTGATCCAAGATGGCGGACGGGAAATCAAAGATGGCGGATGAGAAAATTCAAAAATCAATATGGATATCGCCTTCGATATTTTAAGGGGTGGGGAATCGAAATACAACATCTATTTCGTGATCAAAGATGGCGGATGGGAAATCAAAGATGGTGGATAGGAAAATTAAAAAAAATAATATTGGTATCGTCTGCAATGTTAAAAGGGATGGGGAATCCAAATATAACATCTGTTTCGTGATTCAAGATGGTGGATGGGAAATCAAAGATGGCGAATGGGAAAAATTTAAAAAATCAATATGGGTATCCTCTGATGATTTAAGGGATGGAGAATCCAAATAATCGTCTCTGATGATTTAAGGGATGGAGAATCCAAATACAACATTGATGGCGGATAGGAAATCAAAGATGGCGGACGGGATTTCTTTTAATGTCGATATGGGTATCGTCTCCGATATTTTAAGAAATGAGGAATTCAAAAACAACATCTATTTCGTGATCAAAGATGGCGGATGGGATTTTTTTAAAAAATCGATATGGGTATCGTCTCCGATGTTTAAAGGGATGGAGAATCCAAATACAACATCTATTTCGTGATTCAAGATGGCGGATGGGAAATAAAAGATGACGGATGGGAAAAATTTTAAAAATCAATATGCGTATCGTCTCTGATGATTTAAGGGATGGTGAATCCAAATACAACATCTATTTCGTGATCAAAGATGGCGGATAGGAAATCAAAGATGGCGGACGGGATTTCTTTTTAAAGTCGATATGGGTTTCGTGTCCAATATTTTAAGGAATGGGGAATTCAAAAATACCATCTATTTCGTGATCAAAGATGGCGGATAGGATTTTTTTTTAAATCAATATGGGTATCGTCTCCAATATTTAAAGGGATGGGGAATCCAAATCCAACATCTATTTCGTGATCAAAGATGGCGGATGGGAAATCAAATATAAAAACTATTTTTTGACCATTTTTTCATTTTCATATATTTCCCATCCGCCATCTTTGATTACCCATCCGCCGTCTTAAGAAAGGTACTTTAAAAAGGCGATACGTAGTTCGCCGGGTCAGCTCGATGTAAACTAAAACTCACTCTCAAAACAACATAGAAACCTATTGCTGTATTATTTTTATATACGTAATATTATGACCTATGACATTTCTGTGGCAGCAAGTTAGATATTCTATATAATAAATATAGCAGTTCCAGTCCTAAAAAGTTTTGCAAAGTTCAAGTTGAACATTAAAACTCGAAGAGTTCCTTTCACATAGGTAATGTCATGACGCACAAAATGGGCAAAGTAATTTACTTCTAAGTTTCCCAGGCTAGTAAAAACACTTCACAACGGAAATTTTACCATTT
Organism: Euclidia mi; assembly: GCA_944739405.2. Classification (NCBI taxonomy): domain Eukaryota; kingdom Metazoa; phylum Arthropoda; class Insecta; order Lepidoptera; family Erebidae; genus Euclidia; species Euclidia mi. Next base: position 10,801,421 of record OX123196.2, read on the forward strand.
CCAGCAAAACCAGAAGTAATCATCACATGTTTGTATTGAAATATATTTTGGGATAACGTTTATAAGTAGGTATAGGGACACGCCTATGCTTCTTTGGGTATGTTTCTTCATTGAATTATACAGGTAGCTAAGTTTTGTTAAGACTCCATGTAATTGAGGGCAAGATAATACTGACTTATAGTCACAATAATTGATGTCAATTATTTGTATAGTGTATACTATATTCTTAGATTTGTATTGAGAGTAATATTATCTAGCCAACGCAACTGAGATGTCACGCTAAGTATTTAGGACAAAAACCTGATTAGGCTATATCCGTCGACATGATTGACAATCAATTCATGAAATACGACGGAATTTTCGGGCAAAAGAGGATAAAGATAACAAATAATATTTGCTTTGGCTTTTATATTTTACTAGATGAGCCCGTGGTTACACCCGTGTTATTTAAGGCTACTGCTCCGCTCCCGTCGCTCATAGCATATAGCCTTCCTCGATAAATAAGCTACCTAACACTGAAAGAATTTTTCAAATCGGACCAGTAGTTCCTGAGATTAGCGCGTTCAACCAAACAAACAAACAAACAAACTCTTCAGCTTTATATATTAGTATAAGATAAGGTTTAACTTTAGCGAAACATAAATGTAATATAGATGTATATTGGCTTCTGAGGAATATTTTTGATTTAAGGTGTTTAAAAAATTACAAATTTGTGATACTGGGAATGCCAATACGCCAGATAATAATTTATGACCAATTTTAAAGTACATAATCAATAGTATTATAATTGCTTGTTATATACTACAAGTATTTCAGTTGATGCTAACTAATTGTACATAGATTTGCAAAATTCACCGAACTAAGAGCTGCTAAAAATAATTCCTTCAACTCCATCCTACCTTGATTTACATTTGCATTCCTTCACGCGTTCCACTAACTTGTGTTAATAATAACGATCTGGAAAATGGAGGTAATTGGCGGTCATGGTCAGTATACCAATAGATTGTTTCTCACTGCTGGTTCGTATACCGTTGTCGTCATGCTCACTAAAATGTCATTTCTTGTGGTGGCGTCGTGTGTCGGGTCATCCCTGTCCCTCTAATATGGCGAGAGGGATGATGGCTGGCACATGCGTCATACTCGTGAACGGGTGCTACTTGCGATGACTGGTCGATGACGGTCTTGCGGGCTGGTATTAGATTTTAATATTTAACTACATCATTTCCATCATGGTTCTGATCACGTTCGCGGATTGCCTGCGTTATTAGGTATATATAATGTAAGTGGATGCTCCTGTTTCACCATGTCTATTCTGAGGAGGCTAACCAAAAATATTATGCTTGAGTATTATTATGTACAGTAAATATATACAAGTGATATAGAAGGTGTAACAGTTGCAGTACCTTACAAAATGTAAATTGTGTATTATGCAAAACCTGGCGATGAAAAAGAGTGACCGTGAGTTTTATTGCCCGTTCTTTCTCATGGTTCTACCTATTGCTTTGCGAACGTGGCAGTAAATGTAAATGTAGAAGCATACAGTAATAATGTTTTAAATTTGAGTATAAGTAATTATTTTATAAATTTATTATTTTGACGTTCATAAGCGTCACATTGTGACCCAAATGAATATAGGATTTTGAATTTGAATTTGATTAATTGTTTTAAAATGTAACCGCAATTAACTTACCCCAACTCAATTTAAATAATATTAAACACCTTCCAGGGTTATTCGATGACTCTTGCTGGTACTCATATGTGCGTAAAGCAAGGCATGCCGAGTTTGGGCTCATTTTGATTGTACATGAGAGACCCTACCACTGAAACTTATGAAGTAACCTTCCAGGGTTATTAGATGACTCTTGCTGGTACTCATATGTGAATAGAGCTAGGCATGCCGAGTTTGAGCTCATTTTATTTGTACATAAGAGAACCTACCACTGGAACTTATGAAGTAACCTTCCAGGGTTATTCAATGACTCTTGCTAGTACTCATGTGTGAGTAGAGCTAGGCATGCCGAGTTTGGGCTCATTTTGTTTGTACATAAGAGACCCTACCACTGGAACTTATGAAGTAACCTTCCAGGGTTTGTACATAAGAGATCCTACCACTGGAACTTATGTGTGGTGGTAGGGTCTCTTATGTACAAACAAAATGAGCCCAAACTCGGCATGCCTAGCTCTACTCACATATGAGTACCAACAAGAGTCATCGAATAACCCTGGAAGGTTACTTCATAAGCTCCAGTGGTATGGTCACTTATGTACAAACAAAATGAACCCAAACTCGGCATGCCTAGCTGTACTGACATATGAGTACCAGTAAGAGTCATTGAACAACCCTGAAAGGTTACTTCATAAAATGCAGTGGTAGGGTCTCTTATGCACAAACAAAATGAGTCCAAACTCGGCATGCCTAGCTCTACTCACACATGAGTACCAGCAAGAGTCATTGAATAACCCTGGAAGGTTACTTCATAAGTTCCAGTGGTAGGGTCTCTTATGTACAAACAAAATGAGCCCAAACTCGGCATGCCTAGCTCTATATTCACACATGAGTACCAGCAAGAGTCATTGAATAACCCTGGAAGGTTACTTCATAAGTTCCAGTGGTAGGGTCTCTTATGTCTAAACAAAATGAGCCCAAACTCGGCATGCCTAGCTCTACTCACATATGAGTACCAGTAAGAGTCATTGAACAACCCTGAAAGGTTACTTCATAAAATGCAGTGGTAGGGTCTCTTATGTACAAACAAAATGAGTCCAAACTCGGCATGCCTAGCTCTACTCACACATGAGTACCAGCAAGAGTCATTGAATAACCCTGGAAGGTTACTTCATAAGTTCCAGTGGTAGGGTCTCTTATGTACAAACAAAATGAGCCCAAACTCGGCATGCCTAGCTCTATATTCACACATGAGTACCAGCAAGAGTCATTGAATAACCCTGGAAGGTTACTTCATAAGTTCCAGTGGTAGGGTCTCTTATGTCTAAACAAAATGAGCCCAAACTCGGCATGCCTAGCTCTACTCACATATGAGTACCAGTAAGAGTCATCGAATAACCCTGGAAGGTTACTTCATAAGTTCCAGTGGTAGGGTCTCTTATGTACAAACAAAATGAGCCCAAACTCGGCATGCGTAGCTTTACTCACATATGAGTACCAGCAAGACTAATCGAATAACCTTGGAAGGTTACTTCACTAGTACCAGTGGTAGGGTCTCACCAAAACAAATAAAATGAGCCCCAACCTGGCATAACTAGGTCTACTCTTTTATGAGTTCCAGTCGCAACACTTGAACGGGATGGTATACCATCAGTCCAGATAATCTTACCAGATTTCAACGCAAGAAACAAAATAATATCTAAATACCGAAATATATCCTGACTCAACATAACGGAGAAAATAAAGTAATAATGTCCATTTATACAAAAGAAATTTACTTGTACGTAATTCGCACAGAATACGAGAAGTATCAAATTGATTTTAGCGAATATTTTGTATTCGTATATTGCTTTTTTCGTCTTCGGGCTGCAGCGATAAGCGACATAGAGTCCACTCCCGACGGCGCTCAAGCGCAGACTGAGATCTCATTGCAGAATTTGGATATATAAATCAAGAAAGTGGCTAAATAAAACGAACCTTATTGCCACATATTAAGACACACGTATGCGAGCAAAATAGAAGAAAAATGTAAGATGATTTTTTGCTTTTTTTGAGTCAATTTACAATATTTTGAAAAAAAAAATCAAATTGTTTTTGAGCTGACTATATTTACTACCCTATTCTATCTTTGAAAATCTAAATAAATGTAAAAATAGAGAGAAAATTGTACCCAAAAATAGCAGTATATGCCTATTTTTGATTTAAGAGGCCGTTTCGAATCGATTTTACATTAATATTAATTAATTTTTTTTTATTTATTTTCAAATTGATTTATAGATAAAAAAGTAATCAATTTATCGTATGTTTTCTTTATTTAGGTATAATAATTTATTTAAGTTAGAACATTAAAGTAACATAATTTATAAGTAGCATATAAGTGAAGCTTAATCTAATCTAATCTAATACAAAAACCATAAAAACAAATTTAGAAAGTGAAAATATTTACATGGTTTAGGCGTCGTAGAATTTGAACTTCAAAAAAAAAAAAAAAAAAACCTATAGGTATACTAGTAGTTCAGTAATATACCTTTTAATTTTGAAAATAAAAAAATTATCGTAATCATTAGTTTTATTAGTTATTATCTAAAATTGTCGTAAAATGTACCGGAAATATGTGGTTTTTTGATACAAGCGTAAACGCGTCCTTAAGGCACCTTATTGATGAAGGTTATATAACATCATGCTGTGAGCTACGGGGGCGGGGCAGTAGTTCTTAATAAAGTGGGTGTAACCGTGGGCTAATCTAGTACTTTTTATAAAATTGACTACAGACCTTAAACTACTCCCAGCCAAAACTTAATCATCCATTATGGTAATACCAAACAAGTAAGTTCACATTAATTCAATCATATCCTAAACCAACAGTTTCAGTTCGACAGTCTGCACTTTGTTGATTAAGCCTTCAATAGGCCTCCTTCATCAATCATATTGTTAAGCGCCGGTTCATCCTACCTTTTTAATTTTTGAGTTAATGATGGGTGATTTTAATGATTAATGAATGGTAAACAAAAGCGAGAATCTGTACACAATATAACGTAGTTTCCGTGTGTTGTTCTTATGGCGTAATAAATAAGTTTTATCATCGTACTGCATTATTTCGCTGGTGATAGTTTATCAGTGACCTATCAAAAATTTTAATGGAGAGTCGGTGATACTGCTACACAAAAGCGCAGGTTTAATAACTGGCTTATATCGCAACACTAACTTGCTAAATATGAATTAATCTTATGGTTTTCATATAAAAAAGTACGAGTCCACAAAGAATTATATTCTAACCATTTCATCTTTCGGACAGAATTTTCGATTTCTTTTCACTTTACGTCAACTTTACTCGTGTCAACTATATAAGTGAAATGAAAAATAATCACGAATAAATAAAATACTCATTAACTCGTGCTAGTGCTTGTGAATTGAAAATACATGAATTTCAATTAGAGACAAACTTTAATTAACTTGGTTATACAAGTAAATACATCTAAAATATTACTCATATTAAAATAGAATCTCATACAAATGGCGTCCTGCTCATAAAACAGTTGATTCTAGGGAATTAAAAAGCAATTATATTTTGATTGCGCAGGAAAATTTATATTCACTCTGCTGGTCGTGACGAAAAAATTTGTTGAAAATTGGAGAGAGCTGAAATATATACGAGTATTATAAGAGGACTGAGATGAATTGCGTTTATTTTTTTGCATGTAACTTGTAAAAAACTGACTGCTTTGTTCGCTAAGCTTAGGAACGACTGTTTTGATCTTAAAAATCTGCCACTGCCTCTTCACCGAAGAAGTAATATTTACAGAAAACGTAGCAGTAGCGTAGAACACTTTGTATTCATCATAACGTAACGCCGCTATTATCACTGAATTATTTATCATCAATTATAGAATATCCTTTTTGAGAGATCACACACACTTAAAGATAACAAACAAATTATAAAGGTGTAATTTGAAGACATTAATTGATCCACTATCTTATTTCTAACAAAAACATCTTATAAGTAGTAATATCACACACAACGTCAACAAGTTTATTTTAGAAACATTCATTACACTAAACAATTTCCTCCCTACATCACTATTACTATAAGAACACAAAAAGCAATTACATCTCCTCCATCAATTGTGTCCCTCATTTGTCTCCCAGAAACCTGATCTCTAACATAATTCAGGTAAATATGTACCTACCTGCGTGCTAGGAACTTAGTGAATTAATGCTGTTATCTTCCGGACGAGCGTGTAAAGGATCGTACACAATAGGTAATGTTTTGTTGCGCAGCTTCGTACTAGCAACATCTTTTGAATTTTATTCATACAGAAGGCAGTATTTTAATAGCTGATTGTTTTAAAGATTTAACTGCTTACGGCCCATTCTACTATCTTACTATTTTTTAATCGCACCATTAAGTCAAAATGGTGTCTTTTTCGACGTTCAGAAGGTTAAATTAAAAAAAAATTTTATTATATCTATGTTTAAATTACTCTGTGTCTGAAATTAAAACAGGGGTAAGCAGTTGTAACAAATTAAGTACATATATTGTACAGATTCTCTATATCTAGCCGTTTATGGCGTACAAATTTAAATTTATTTTGTCAAAATATAAAATTTCATTACTAATATAAAATAAATTTATCATTACTAATATAAAATAAATAAAATTTATAAATTTATTGGCTACGCATAAAATTTAATTACTAATATAAAATAAATTTATCATTACTAATATAAAATAAATAAAATTTATAAATTTATTGGCTACGCAATATTGCTCAAAAACATGTTTTATTTACCTTTGATACAATAGGCAACATTATACAAGAAACAATCTGGAAATATCTTCAGAGGGTCAATATTTTGATAGCTACTTAACAACCGTAAATTATGTAGGGTAGGGTTTAGATTTATAGTGGCGGCTTTTGACTGTATTATACCTTACTGTATTATGCTAAAATAGAACACATCTGCCCTACTAAGCGCAAAAGCCGTATCTCAACAAAAGCGAGTTTCGAGATAATCTAATTGAAGTAAAGTAAAAGTTGATTTATTTTATTTATTTATGTTTTTCTTGTTATTATAGAGAATTAATATTTTATACTGGGTCTATTATTTTACACAATAGATAAAATATCAAAAATATATGTGGATATACCTTAATCATGGGATACTACTACGCCGCTTAGAAAATTATAGAATCAAAATATGAGTTACCGCTTTTTCGTTAGCTCTTCTCATACATGTTTGCATAGAAAATATTTAATTTTCTTTCGCTTAAAATATATGTTGTTTCAAGGAAAAAATATTAAAATATATTTATAAATTCTTTTATTATTCAAATTTAGGACGGTATAAAAAATTAAGAAAAGACCGGGTTCTATAAAAAATATCTAGTTAAAAATAGGGCGTTCACTCCAAAAAGACATTCTATTCTGATTTATAAATTGAAAATAATTAATTTTATTTTTACTTTTGTGGATGCCTTCTGGTGCAGTGTGCATTGACTGGGTTATTTTCTTAGGGCCCCGATCTCCGAGGTACCCGTACCGGAGGGTTCTGATTTATTTATGTCTTGGTAAACTCAATTAAAAGTCAATTTAACTTAAAAGTACCGTCAACAGCAACATACCGTTTAAAAAATATTCTTAGTTACTAAAATGAAATACTTAACTATGGAACAGGAAAAATTATAGAGTTTTGCTTGGCTATAATAAGTCATCATTAGCCCTCTATACTGTCCCACTGCTGGGCACGGGCCTCTTCTTACTTATGAGAAGGGTAAGGCCATAGTCCACCACGCTGGCCAAGTGTAGCTGTGTGTAGCTGCTTCCTATAGTAAGTATTATAATTAAATGATATACAGTAGAGTTTCTTAGGGCGATCACATGTTTTGATTATTGTCTCAATTGCTTCTCTTTTAATACACGAAAATCAAAATATCTACACTAAATAAACAATTAACATAATATTAAAACAGGCAAAATTGGACTTCGACAATGAACTATAAAAATAATCAACATTAGTACACCGTAGGATCACCACCTTGTCGTGGGGGCTCAGTAACCGTGGATTATACACCCGCGGCGAAGCTAACAGAGATCCCAGGAGTGGACGCTCCGCGTGGGCTTAGAGGGGCCTGCGCAGGATGCGTTCAACGGTGTGGGTGCGGGGGACAGTACTGTCTATCCCTCGCAGTCGGGCGCGGTCGTGGGAGGAGAGGCGTGCCCGTGTTGCGTTGCCGCGCGCCCTATCTCCCGCGACCAAATGGGGGCGCACCATTCGATGCGTCGCGGTGGGGCCGCAGAGGAAGAGGAGATGCGGTGTTGCGTTGCTGTCCGCGCTATCCTCTGCGGCCGCTGGGTGTTTTGGCGGCGGAGCCCAACGCCTTATTCCGCCGCCAAGAGGGGTTTTGTTCGGGGCCCGCCTGACCATCTGGCGGGCCAATACCCGTCAGGGGGTAGCGACGAATGCTTATGCGATTCCCTACCCTCCGACACACAGGTACATGAGAAAGTCGAGGTGGTTTTTAGTGGTTACACCACATACTCCGGCTCTCATTTCCCCAAAAGTAGGAGATCCAAAGGGATTTTCCACTTCGCAAAACAACAAAAAAAAACAAAAAGTCATGGTAGAATATATTTGATAATATTCTATTATGTACATATGTAATATTCTTTCTATTCTTCTTATATCCTATAATATTTATAACATTTTATTCAAACTGTATTAACCTCTTATAAATCTACTAGAGGACGCCAGCAGCTACGCCTACAATTTTTTAAAATTTACCCGTTTTGGCCGATCCCGTGGGAATTTCAGAAAATCCCTTCTTAGTGAACCCCTACTGTCCCCAAGGAACACAAATGCCAAATTTCAGCTTCCTGCACCCGATGGTTTCGGCTGTAGCGTGTCTGTCAGTCAGTAAGTAACGCAAGGATTTTATATATTAAGATATACATCTTAAAAATAAATCAAATAATAAGGGCCAATTTGATTTGCGCTGCAGCCGTATCTTATATTCAGCCGTCAAAATTAGTGGCGAACCAAGTATTCATTGAAATACTAAGCGTCACAGCGGTAAGTCAGCATTAACTTTGATGGATTAAAATATACGACTGGTTACCTACGAAATATTGATTTGAATTTGTACGAGATAGTGAATTATAGTAAAACTGAGATCGGGATAACTTTCTTAAGTGTTTTTATTTATATTTTCTAAACAAGTTAGCGCTAAATGGCTTCGTTTATAAAATGCGTAATTTTTAAGTTATCCGATGCCATAAAAATTGAATATTCGATTTTTTTTGAGATACTACTTTTGCGCTTAGATTAGATTAGATAAATCTTTATTGTACACCACATAAGGAAAACATACATAGAATGAGCACAAACAAGAAATGCACAATTGGCGGCCTTATCGCATACAGCAATTTCTTCCAGGCAACCATTAGGAATGGACTCATGACTGTAGAAGGAGCCAAAGGCGCTTAGTAGCGCAGACATGTTCACTGATGTAATTTTGCTTTTGAACGTTACGTATCTTTTACTACGGATTGGTCAATTTTATACGGAGTGGTTAATTTCTGCTCCTTGTGGATTCTAACGGAGATGCTGTCACATTAGACGGTTTATACGCCTCAAATTCGCATTGTAATGCCTACGGACGTGCGTCACTTTACTTGCTCTTCGTCGCTATTGCATAGAAATTATGTCACTACCTTCAAACACATATCCCCCAACTAGCTTTTGTAAGACAACAGTCTAGCAACAAAGTCTTATTTGATCGAGCTAATCGCATATAATATAATATACCATCACTTACAGTCACCACAAGACCGTCTGCGCAATATGTTGCACGCAGTACAAAGGCACATTTCCTAATGAAACAAGGTATAATCTTCACAAGGATCTCGATTAAGTCGACACTGTTTGTGCAGCTGGAGTCCATACTTAAGCTAACAGAATATTAAGTTTAGTGTGTCCAGACGACGTGATCGTAATGGTAAATGCTTTTAAAATAATGGATGGCTTGTTAGATTTATAACATATTCAAATTTTTTGATTACCGGTTTTCATGGATTTTAAAGTGTTAAACTTCAAAGATTTGGGTACCTACACTAAACATAATATATGAATGATTCTTTATTTAAGTTAGAACATTAAAGTAACATAATTTACAAGTAGTATTTAATACGAACACCATAAAAACAAATTTAGAAAGTGATTTAGGCGTAGTAAAATGCCTCTAAATCAATGTCATCGGGTAACGTGCCCAGAAGGCTGGCAGCATTGCCACGCTGGATGGAATGCTGATTCTTTGAGCAAAGAATAAACGGTCACGTGAGACGTCGATTATCCGTTTAGAAATTTCCCGGAATAGAGAACGAGCGCTCGGACCCCATGAGCCTAGCGTTTCCACCCCAAACGGCTCAAGCACTTCATTACTTACTAAATTACTGTATTTGCGCCGTTTGAGGGTTTCCGCAGTTGCAGCAGCAGTACCAGCATGGCCTCTCGTGCTTGAAACATGTGATGGCGCGAGGGTGTCTACGCAGGTTGCGTCCCACACCAAAGACCTACCCATTTTCCAAGGCAACAATGACATACCATCAGGTCTCTTACCGTCGTCGCGTACCAAACCATTTGGTTCAAGTACAGCTGGTACGCCAGACGCGACAAGAGCACGACGTAATCCGTCGTGCTCTTGTCGCATCATTCAGATGGGCATGACGAGAAAGTCCACCAGCGCTTCTGCTGCAAGATAGCCCATGGTGGCCGAGGCTATCGACGTCTTCTCCACAATGACATCGATGCGGAGAGACACACGGAGCACCTAAACGAAGACAAGTAGCAATACGGAATGTCTCATTGTCCAACATAGTTCCAGTGTGGAACGATGGTAGTGCCTGAAACCATAGACCGGATTCCCGTTCTCCCACAGCCAGCAAGCGAGCACACTCTGTAACATTTAAAGATGTATCCAGAAGATTTTTTCTTACTATGTTACATAGCGGCGCGTCCCACAGTCTTTGGGAGAATAGGTTGGTTGGCAAATCAGTGCTTGGACAAGCCATTTTCCAGGCGTTTATAGCTTCGGTTTTGCGCAACATTTCTGAACAAAAGTTAACTCTTCCGTGCTGTGAACCGAAGACAGAAACGTCGGTAAACTGATACTGGAAATTGTCAAAAACGCTTGTAGCCAGGCTCCGTCATCCAAGTCCACATTTAAAATTCTCTTTAAAGTAAGTAGGATAATTTGGTCGATTTGTTCTAAAAGTCATTTTTTTCCAAAGTTGGGCAGATCTTAAGGCATGTGTGAATTTTGGGACGAAAAGACAATAACGAATAATAGTATAAGTAAGCCGAATGAATATTAATTTTGAATCGCCTATTCAAATCTGAAATTTCACAAAAAAATTGTATCTTTTCGTCTAAGAAAGAATCGAAAGATTCTTCGAATACTGGAGAACCTAGGAGGCGAAGAGAAGTCTTATTAATAAGTTTGATGTTTTAGCCAAATTATTAAATTTAGATATTATCGAATATTTTTTGTGGAGTATTTATAAACAACTCACTAGAATTTAATTCCAAGCCAATAGATGCAAATTTATTTTTAATAAAAGCTAAATCTTGTATTACTAGGTATATCTACATTTCCTCCTAGGGTCCCGTCCTCTAAAAACCATACATTAAATTTAGAATTTATTTGCCGAATAATAGGTTGTATGGCTAAGCTAAAAATGAGTGGTCCAAGAGGGTCACCTTGTTGGCATCAAACTGAAGATTCCAAAAGATTGTCCTGATATAGTAATTTTGTGGGATACCTGTACATTGCCAATGAAATTAAAAAAAAAGAGGTTTCTGAATGATTCAAAAACCAATTTCAGACATAGTGAGCATTTAAAAGAGAAAGGTGACATACGAACATTTTCGGCTGGTTCATACCACATAATTCTTATTCTCCTGTTAAACTTACTAACAGCAATAGGCTAACTTTAGTATGTGTACAAATCGTGAAAGTTTAGATATGAGGACAAAATGGAAAATAGGATACAAAACTAAATAGGCGTACAGTTTAGTCATGCATAAAAATCAGCAACATTTCCTAGTAGGGATGCTTTATCAGCCACCAAATGTCCTATTATTGATTTCTTATAACAATATTTACCTACAATAAACTACGCCTTCTAGCCACCAAAACCTTCTATTTCCATATTTCAGGCAGTGTTCAGTGTTCAGTGGTTTATTTACATAAATCAAACTGAATGGTTGAGCTACGTTGCCGCTTTGATGTTTTATGGCGACGAAGTAGCCAAAAATGCGGACGGAAAAATTCAAGCGATATATTATGAAAGTGCTCAATTAATTTCGTGAATTAAGTTTAGGATATTACTAGATACTTAAATTTTTCAAAACACCTCTATCTATACTAATATAATAAAGCGGAAGAGTTTGTTTGTTTGTTTGTTTATTTGTTTGTTTGTTTGTTTGTTTGTTTGTTTGTTTGTTTGAACGCGCTAATCTCAGGAACTAGCGGTCGGATCTGAAAAAAACTTTTTGTATACGATAGCCCAGTTTTTCCGGAAGGCTATAGGCTATATAACATCACGCTTAGACCCTTTGGGGCCAGGCAAAAGGCTAAAAAGGCTAAAAGATAATGATAATGTCGGCTAATCTCAGGAACTAGCAGTCGGATTAGAAAAATTGTTATTGCCTATGATAGCCCAAGTATTCCGAAAGGCTATAGGCTATATAAAATTACGCCACAACTTTTAGGGGCCAGACAAAAATAATAAAATGGTCAAACGAGAAGGGGGGGGGGGGTTGGGTCAAAGGCAAAAAAAAGCTAAACGAATAGGATACAATCTATATGGGTATCGTTTTCAAGATTTTCGGGACGCTGATTAATAATATGAAATTTATTTAGTGATTCAAGATGGCGGACGGGAAATCAATGATGGCGGATGAGAAAATTTAAAAAATCATGTGGGTATCGCCTTCGATATTTTAGGGGGTGGGGAATCGAAATACAACATCTATTTCGTGATCAAAGATGGCTGATGGGAAATCAAAGATGGCGGATGGAAAAAAATTATAAAATCAATATTGGTATCGTCTGCGATGTTAAAAGGGATGGGGAATCCAAATACAACATCTGTTTCGGGATTCAAGATGGTGGATGGGAAATCAAAGATGGCGGATGGGAAAAATTTAAAAAATCAATATGGGTATCGTCTGCGATGTTAAAAGGGATGGAGAATGCAAATACAACAACTATTTCGTGATCAAAGATGGTGGATAGGAAATCAAAGATGGCGGACGGGATCTTTTTAAAAGTCGATATGGGTATCGTCTTCGATATTTAAAGGAATGGGGAATTCAAAAACACCATCTATTACGTGATCAAAGATGGCGGATGGGATTTTTTTTAAATCACTATGGGGATCGTCTCCGATGTTAAAAGGGATGGGTAATCCAAACACAACATCTGTTTCGTGATTCAAGAGGGTGGATGGGAAATCAAAGATGGCGGATGGGAAAAATTTTAAAATTCAATATGGGTATCGTCTCTGATGATTTAAGGGATGGTGAATCCAAATGCAACATCTATTTCGTGATCAAAGATGGCGGATCGGAAATCAAAGATGGCGGATGGGATTTTTTTTAAAGTCGATATGGGTATCGTCTCCGATATTTTAAGGAATGGTGAATTCAAAAACACCATCTATTTCGTGATCAAAGGTGGCGGATGGATTTTTTTTTTTAATCAATATGAGTATCATCTCCGATGTTTAAGGGGATGGGGAATCCAAATACAACATCTATTTCGTGATTCAAGATGGTGGGTGGGAAATCAAAGATGGCGGATGGGAAAAATTAAAAAATCAATATGGGTATCGTCTCTCATGATTTAAGGGATGGTATTGACCATCCCTTTTTGATCACGAAATAGATGTTGTATTTGGATTCCCAAATACAACATCTATTTCGTGATCAATGATGGCGGATAGGAAATCTAAGATGGTGGACGGGAAATTTTTTGTAAAGTCTATATGGGTATCGTCTCCGATATTTTAAGGAATGGAGAATTCAATATTATATAAAAATCTATGTTTTTTTGTTCATCATTTATAGACTCTGAAATGATAAGAGATTAAGCGCTACGTAGTATGTACACGGTAACTTTGGAAATGGGGCTTGGAAAAAAGGGAATCAAATAAAAACTCTCAAAAAGGCGATACGGAGTTCGCTGGGTCAACTAGTATTTTAATATAATAAAGCGGACGAGTTTGTTTGTTTGTTTGTTTGAACGCGCTAATCTCAGGAACTACCGGTTAGATCTGAAAAATTATTTTTGTATACAATAACCCAGTTATTCCGGAAGGCTATAGGTTATATAACATAACGCTTCGTCGTTCGGGGAGGGTTGGGTCAAAGGCAAAATAAGGCTAAACGAATAGGATACAATCTATATGGGTATCGTTTTCGAGATTTTCGGGACGCTGATTAATAATATTAATTTTATTTAGTGATCCAAGATGGCGGACGGGAAATCAAAGATGGCGGACGGGAAATCAAAGATGGCGGATGAGAACATTTTAAAAATAAATTTGGGTATCGCCTTCGATATTTTAAGGGGGGGAATCGAAATACAACATCTATTTCGTGATCAAAGATGACGGATGGGAAATCAAAGATGGCGGATGGGAAAATTAAAAAAAAACAATATTGGTATCGTCTGCGATGTTAAAAGGGATGGGGAATCCAAATACAACATCTGTTTCGTGATTCCAGATGGTGGATCGGAAATCAAGGATGGCGGATGGGTAAAATATAAAAAAAATATATGGGTATCGTCTCTGATGATTTAGGCAAGGGATGGAGAATCCAAATACAACATCTATTTTGTGATCAAAGATGACGGATAGGAAATCAAAGATGGCGGACAGGATTTTTTTTAAGGCGATATGGGTATCGTCTCCGATATTTTAAGGAATGGGGAATCCAAAAACACCATCTATTTCGTGATCAAAGATGGCGGATGGGAAATTAAAAAAAAATCAATATGGGTATTGTCTCCGATGTTTAAAGGGATGGGGAATCCAAATACAACATCTATTTCGTGATTCGTGATGAGAAAAATTTTAAAAATCAATATGGGTATCGTCACTGATGATTTAAGGGATGGTGAATCCAAATACAACATCTATTTTGTGATCAAAGATGGCGGATAGGAAATCAAAGATGGCGGACGGTATATTTTTTTAAAGTCGATATGGGTATCGTCTCCGATATTTTAAGGAATTCAATATTTTATAAAAATCTATGTTTGTTTGTTCATCATTTATCGACTCTGAAATAATAAGAGATTAAGCGCTAAGTCAATTGTAACTTTGGAAAAGGGGCTTGAAAAAAAGGGAATTAAATAAAAACGCTTAAAAAGCGAAACGGAGTTCGCTGGGTCAGCTAGTATGAGTATATCGCTTTTAGAACGTTGTTTGGATTTGTTAATAAGTCAGTTTATTGTATTCTGATCTTTCTAGTATTATGTGAGATAAATATGGAAATCCCATATAAAACAATACTTGGCAAAAAAACAAGTCTCGCGACTCAGTTCTCCTAGCGTAAAAAGTTGTGAGATCCATGTAATACCAAGTCGGTTAATTAAAAATCTTTAATGTTTTAAATAAATAGATTGACTCAGCCATCGCATGAAAACACACACATCACACTATCACATTATTAATACCTACATATTATTATATAAATTAGATTATTTATTGCGATTACAAAAATATCAAGGGCCCAATTCTGCTATTTTCGATGACATCGACATCATATTTTGAATGGAATGAGATTATATTTTGAATTGACTCAAAATCGGTATTCTGCTACACAATGTCATTCTATTCTAATTTCGATATATTCAATTTAATGTCAAATATCCTGACATGAGTAGGTATTGCCATTAATTAAATAATTAACTTTATTGCTGGTAATTTGATGTTACAGCGTTGCCTATGATTTGTTTTTTATGTAATATGCCCGCAAGTACGCTTGGTATGGCGTGGTGCCGAAACCGGTTAGGTTCTAGGCGACTTGGGAAGGATTAATGGACTGTATAGAGAGGATAGCGGTTCTTAGCCGCCTAGGAGGGAATAAGGGAAGAGGAGATGGATACGGGAGGAGGTGATTGAGTGGGTATAGGCTATTTTAAGGATGGAAGGCACTTACCTTATACAGCCTTGGTGGTTTCGTGATACAGCCGCTTGTTTTCACTTCACTCACGAGCGGGTTTTCCTTGGTGGAAGCGGTGATAAACACATACGGGAGCGGCGCGGTACGAACGAGACGGCGATACAGCGGTGCGGCGCGGAGCGGTATCGAGACGGCGTTCTCAGCGAGCGGAATGTTCGAGACTGTCCCTCGCGTTCACGATCGCGTCGACGAAATCAGGCGCAAGGCAGTGCCTCTTCCAGGGAGAGGGAAAGAGAGGGACGGAAATATGATATCGCTCGCACTAGACAAGCGTGGAACGATTCATGTTGATGCGATTAGTTGTACATAGGAAGGTAGATGGCGCTACCAACGCTCTCACATTTTGTTTCAATTTAACAGTTCCTTACGATCTGGTAGATGTTTCGGGAAATCTCTTCTTAGTCAGGGATCGTAAGGGTGCAGCATACGGTCCTCGAGGAACGTACATGCCAATTTTTAGCATCTTGTGCCCAGTAGATTCGGCTGTGTATTGCTGTTAGTCAGGGAATTGTGAATGAATTTTATATATACAGATGATACTACCTAGCAGTGCAATATGGCAGTCTATAATACTAACCAGTACCATTTTAGTAAATTAATTTATTCGTTGGATTGTGAGAGATTTTTTGATGCATAATCAATAATGTTACGTACGATTTGAAATCGAACATTTAAAATATGGGTGTTTTGAATATGTGTATTTACAGTTTGACGTTTGTCTTTGTACAAAAATATATTTAGTGTCTAGAATTACCGTAGCCAGGCAGGAAGGTGTATATATGTAACGCGAGAGTGCAAACGGCGTGTTAATTTTTCAAGGAAGCGAACGAAAGTGACAGTTCAGTGTGACCATTGTCAGAAATTTTCAATAGACTAAACAAAATGTTACTCAATCGATCTAATCGATTTGACTTATAATAAAAACGAATTCTATTTCAAACATTTAGCAGAATACCGTTTATGTATTGTTCAACTCTCAATATATTCGCAATATCGTTTCAATGTCTCTTAATTTAGGAGAAAACCATTATGACGTAAACATGACACTGACATCATATCGTAACTGCATTTTGAACAAATATAATTAGCAGAATTGGGCCCCAAGGCTTCTAGTTTTATCCACAACGAAGTTATAGAGGTCGGCCACTTTTTTGCTCGAATTGGCGGGGTGCACTACCGTGCCCCCAGATTTACAATTATTTTCTCGTTTGGCCTTGTAACGATAGTTTTGACCGTACACATGATATCAAAAGTTATAAAACAATTTCGATGGAAGTGCTATATGTAATTCGTGTCATGTAATAATTGTTACTATTTTTAGGGTAGAGCTCTATACATCTAAAGCTTAAGGAACAACACTTGCTTGTCTGTTTATCTGTTTACTAGATAATGCTAGCACACGTTCCTAAAGAACGCCATGTGTCAAGTTCAAACTACTTTAAATTCGAAAATATATTGTTGAAAATATATTGCGTGTATAGTCACGGGCTACAGTTAGATAAAAAAAATATACTTATAATTACATATAAACACTTCATAAATAACATATATTTCACAAACTTATTGAAGTGATTCTGAAAAATTATATCGTTAGATACTTGGGCCCCGGGACTAGTCTCGCCCAATTTCTCGCTACTGCAACACATGTGGTAGAGAAGTTTAGCAGCTGTGGCCATTTGAACAATGAGGTTTGATAGTTGTAAAGTCCTGGGGAAAGTTAAGCTGTCTTAGAACCTGCATGGAATTTAATGAGCAGTAGGTACATAAATTGGAAGAGATGAAAATGATTATTTTTAATATAGGAATTTGAACTTTCGTGGTCATTTACACTGATATTAAATTGTCTTTTATACCGATATATCGGTTACTTAAAACAAAGGTAGGTACATGATTATTCTTTCCATCTTCGCAATATGAAGATATAGTGATTAAAGGAAATAAGCACCGCGTGCAGGAATACTGAGAGTGCTTATTATGAACTATACTTGTTGCCAGTATCTATTCCAGGGACATTACTATTTATCTAGGAGGTCATCAAGAACAACAGTTTGCTGTTTGAACAATATAAAACACTTACTTTGGTTCATTTAATGGGTCTTTATTGTGCAATAATATCAACTGAAAATAAAGGTAGAATACCTTTTATTTGCCCCGTGGACTACAACAGCCGTGGTGTAACCGACGCCAAAAAATCGTGAAAGTTTGAAAATATATGAATATTAGATACTGTTAAAAAAACATAATTGCTAGACTATAGAATATATAATATAGACGGGAATTAACGCGAACATGCATTAGGTATTTACGTACCTTATTTTGTTTGACGTTTCGAGACGGTTGCATGTCCCGTGGTCACAAGCTGACTACACTATAGCTTGCCAGTCTTCACAGTCACGTATTTGCCTTCATACTACTAAATTAATTTGGTGTATAACAAAAAGTATGTAATTGAAATTGAATTGAAATACTTAATATACTCTAAAGCTCCGTACTCACATACAGTACTCGATCGAGTCAGACTCGAGGGCTCGCTGATGTATTTGAAGTCATCGGAATGCGAGTTTTCGAGTAGAACTACCGAGTATAACCGTGTGTCAGTACTGAGCATAACACAGGAAAGCAAGATTCATGAAATGTCCTTAATTTGAACACACTTGAGTGCAAAAACAAGGAGTGAGTATAAATGTGGGTGTGAATATATATTATGGCCACAGATGAGACAAGTATCAGATATAGCGTATTCGTCCAACTAAGCGTGGCACGTTGACAGCTATGTGTGCGTGACCTTTGGCGACTGGCACTGTACGGACACGCGCGTCTATGTGTGTGTAAAGTTGCCAGATTATGAATAATCTCCCAGTATTTTGCATATAGTTATGTAATATTCTTATATTCATTTGCGGTTTTGAAGAATTTACCACGGATTCAATTAATGCTTTTATAACTACATTTCTTAAATGTAGGTACCGAGTTAAGTTTTAACTACTTCGTAAATCTGTATATATAAAATCCTTGCGTTACTGACTGACTGACAGACAAGCTACAGCTGAAACTACTCGGCGCATGAAGCTGAAATTTAGCATGTATGTTTCTTGGGAACCGTAGGGGTGCACTAAGACAGGATTTCTCGAAATTCCCACGGGATCGGGCAAAACGAGAAATACGAAAATATGTGCGTGCGAAGCCGCTGGCGTCGATTAGTTGAGAAATAAATAGTATGTATGTACACACGGCACCAAGTCAAGCTAAACAGTTGCTGTACGATTTTGATACTTATTCCCTACGCCATAAGTATGTATGTATACACGGCGCCAAGTCAAGCTAAACAGTTGCTGTACGATTTTGATACTTATTCCCTACGCCATAAGTATGTATGTACACACGGCGCCAAGTCAAGCTAAACAGTTGCTGTACGATTTTGATACTTATTCCCTACGCCATAAGTATGTATTTACACACGGCACCAAGTCAAGCTAAACAGTTGCTGTACGATTTTGATACTTATTCCCTACGCCATAAGTATGTATGTACACACGGCGCCAAGTCAAGCTAAACAGTTGCTGTACGATTTTGATACTTATTCCCTACGCCATAAGTATGTATGTACACACGGCGCCAAGTCAAGCTAAACAGTTGCTGTACGATTTTTATACTTATTCCCTACGCCATAAGTATGTATGTACACACGGCACCAAGTCAAGCTAAACATTTGCTGTACGATTTTGATACTTATTCTTTACGCAATAAAAACGGTGCAAAGGTCAAAGTGTATAAGCTTGACGAGTAGCAGGGTGTACACGAATATTTGGATCGTTTGGGGATCGAACTCAAAACAATATTATGTAAGGTATATACTTATGGAAATTGAAATTCTATTACTATATTTATGAGAAAGAAGATATATCTACAATATACTTTTATAATACGTTAATGTATTTTTCATTAACATGACAATCATTATCACATAATCAATTGACAAGTGCATTTTCCCTAATTCAGGCAGAACGGCGTCGACAAAAACTGGCAACACTTACATATTTCTCGCACAAATACGAATTTTATCGAAATTAAATTAGGAAACAGTCAAATTATCAATAGTTACCTGTGAAAAGATATTCCATTTTCCTGTTTTTGTTTTTAGGAACAACTTTTACAGTGTTTAAGAACACAAGACGGTATTTTGAGAATTTAAAAGTTGAAGTGATCGTAACGCGTGAACTGTACGATGCTTCGTAGCGCACTGAGACGAGTTTGTATTCGCTTTTCAATTTTGTATTTGCTTTAGTGGCCGCACGCAACAGTGTCGCGCGTTCCATCTGATAATTCTCTCATCTGTGGTGTAGCTCTTCTAATTTACATATATAAATTAGCTAATTACGTTTTTGTTTTGATTACTTTTGATATGTTTAGTATATTTTTCTAATATTTACCGACGATGAAATAGTTGTAATGAACGAAATATTAGAAAGAAATCTTTGCGCACTTACTTCACAACGAAGTATCAACACATATGTATTTTTATGTATCTGCTGCGAAGTGACTTATACAATAGAGGAATTATAGTGAAATATCGTCGCTTTTCTAATAGGGATCGTGCTCAAGGTACTTTTTCACCACGCTTGTACCTCCGTCCGGCGTTCACGACATGTTTCATACACAATGAACATCGAAAATGACCACGGCTTGTTGTGGTTTATTTGATTTATCCTTGATGTGCATACATTTTAACGTTATTCAAATAATAATTCTCGATATAACTATATGTATTTTGAAATAAAAATTAACTATACATACATACATAGAATCACGCCTGTTTCCCCGAAGGGGTAGGCGGAGGCATATTAAACGCCCACTTTTCGCCAGTGTTACGATCCCACGTAATAGGTGGCGAGCCTATTGCCGCTTATCGGGATATTTTGTTTGCCAGAGCCTCGTCCGTTGATCGGCAGGTGCACCACTTGTAGGAGAGGTTGGCTTGGGACCCTAAGTTCTTGGTGGGAACCCTATGCAAATTAACTATAATATTAATATTTTTACTTATTAATAAAATGTATCCCAGTGGATTAGGTATATTGACCCAATAGCTCAAAATTAGCGCTAATATTGTCGATATGAAAGTTAACTGGCAAAGATATCAATTCAACACAGATTTTAAAACAACACATAAAGACGGCGACACTGTTTAGTTCCGTAAAGAAAAATCATAAGTAAACGGTTTCCGTAGACAAGACTTCAGAATATTCCACCGTAATTCCAGCATTAAGAGGCTACAATCCCTTGACTGCATGAATGGTGTGATATTTAACCCATAACGTTTGAGAAAAATGTGTTTCTCAAATAGTTGTGCCGGCACTTATAGTTCAAAGACATATTTTTGTGTGTTGATTCATGTTTGAAAAATTGTCGAGACACAATATAATTTATTTTGCGAGAGCTGCCTCAAAGGACGAAATCTATTTGTTCCAATTTCTTGCTGCTATAATAATATAGAAAACACCTTAGAACCCGGAGTTATATACAGCTTCGCCATTAATATGTAGGTAGGTCTGCCGCAGTAAGGGCAAAGTTTCCTCGTCTATCAGGCGCAGTTTGAGACGCTTGTATCGAAAGTATCTTGACAAGAAAATCAATAACGGATCGCTCGAGGGAGGAGATCAAAAATGGAAGTACAGCCTCTTAACTGCCAATGATGTGTGCATGCACAGAATTGAAACTGCATTGATTTTAATTGCACTTTGTGGAAGACAGATATCATTCTTATTCTGTGCCCGTGTACAGAATAAGAGTGATTTCTGGCTTGACTCCTTTACGGACTTTGACAATTTGTCTTGTAGTGCATTCTCTTTATATTTTTTTCATTACCTTGATCACGCTGAACTTTTTAGGCCTAACTAGGGACATAAAACATGCACTACCGGCTTTTGAGGCGAAGCTGAAAAGTATTGTCATTATTTCATGCAGCATTTGATCACTCTTTCAAACAGATAAGACAGTATTTATTTAATTGTGAATTACTTTCAAGAAAGTTTTCGAAGTCGGAAATATCAAAGACGATAACGCTCGTGAAGGCTTGACTATTTGTCTATCATGTTAATCACCATTATTATTTCAGCCTCCAGATATTTACTTCTGAATGTTCTCTCCTCCAAAGTTAACCAAAACACAAATATCGATTTTTGAGCTGTCTGCATCCACCGCATAAAGGAACAATACTTTTTCACACTATCGATCATCATGTTTCGATTATGTTGACACAAACTATGTAGATTTAGTAGGTAATTGACATGACCTACTTAATAATATTGATTTTCTTATTTTGAGATGCAATTGCATCAAACTAATGTAACAAGTGTGTCCTATAATATATTTCGTAGTATTGTGAAATCTCTTGAGCCTACTTTGTTAAAAGCTGATAAACTTTTAAGAATAACAAGAAAAAGAACAACAGATCTCTTGTTATACTCCAAATAAGGTATGCTGGTAATATAGCTGTTACTCAGAGGCATCGAGTCTGATATTGAACTTCTATTTTAGTTGCAATCTATTTCAAGGGGGAGCGCTCGACCGCACGGAAAATCGTGGCTGGATGAGGTAGACCTAATTTATATTAAGCGTTGGTTAAAATGTCAAGATAAATGGGCTGTACTGATCATGGTCATTATATCTTACTAGGATGCCGTGGCAGTCGCTTATTGGGAAAAGTATAATGAATAACCTGCATTACTGAAAAGTCAATCCTATAAGTAGTGTTTAAGCGGCCGCCTCGCCGTTTGACACTGCGCCGAGTGCTGTGAGTTTGAGTTCCACTCGAGACAACGCTGTTGGTTGTATGTTTGTAAGGTCCCCCGCGACATAGGATTTATTACTAGCGTGGGAGTTGTCTTTCAAAAAAAATTCTGCACCATCACACACTTTGAATTTTTTAACAGTACTCGTAGTAACAGAAGACTTAGACTATCTGTTTATCGCCGGAAAAGGAAATAGGGTCCTCTGAAACCCAAAAGTTCGGGTGAATAATTGATTCTACATCCATCACGTTGAGTTGGGACACACGATCTCTGCTTCGAATCAACTGACCTAAATTGATTTTAATAGTTTAAACTTCGGGAAGTATTTTTTCGAGTAGGTTGTTTTCAAAAACTACTCTTTATCTAAGAAATGAAAATTTGGCAGCATATAGGTGGATGACGGCTAACAGCTGTTATGATGTCAGCTAAGATATGGGCTTGAAATATATAAGGCCTTTCAGATATACTAGTATAATGGTATTCGTTAATTAATTAAGAAATAATTGTAACACTATAGTTATAATGTCTATCGGGATATGGACCACGTCCAGTGTCGTCGAGTGTTGTTCCACCAAATAACTTCAGGCATCTCATGAGAACAAGTACAAGCCCAAATTGTGAAGAAAGTTGTGTTGTGGAGGATGTCCATCACTTGTTGGTGGAATGTGTCAAAACTAGCTGTGAGAGAGACACTGGTAAATAGACTGAACATAAATTTTATAGTTGGTTTTATAGTATGTAAAGTTTATTATCAGAGTCTTCGTCGACACTTTATAAACTAGTAAGTAACAATAGAAATACATAGACTAGATTTAGGTTACGATGGGACTGGCATGGTCTAATGAAAGACCAAAAGCCCATAAACAAATAAAGATACTAAAAAAAAACATAAGTCAGGTTATTCATCATCATCATCATCAGCCTTTATCAGTCCACTGCTGGACTAGGCCTCTCCTTTGAAAGGAGGAATTGGCCTACTATACCACGCTGGCCAAACGGGTTGGTATAGGGTTTGTATCAAGTTCTCCTTCTCTTACAGTGCTGTTTTCTGCATAATATGCTCCCTGTCGGCTCTTACGACACCCATGAGATGATATGGGGTGGTGACAATCCGTATTCTTAATCCGTCACCACACGGATTAAGAATACGGATTCATACGGATTCGGATTAAGAGTCAGGTTATTATTCAAGTAAAAAACAAGTTCAGGCATTCTGCAAGTTAGTACAAACTGAAGCTAATTTTTTTTCAAACTGAATAGAGGCGACTGCTACGAAGGACGAGCCATGCCAGGTGACGCGACGAAATTAAAAATGTATGTCCGTGGAAGCCTTAGGGTACACACTATTTCTGATGCAAGAGGGTCGTACGATATGAGTACTTCTTCTAAATTCTTATCTTCAACTCGAATAAGCTTGTGTTTAAGTCTGTTTATACACACACTGTTGCTCGGTAAGGCTTTAAAATGTTATCCAATTTCAATAGTAATGGCGCTTTTGACATATCTGCCGTCACAGTAGTAGATACATTTCAATGACGATGTCTCAAAAAGTAGTTAACATTCTCAGTACTAGTTTAGCACGATATGGCTATACATTCATACTTATGTTTTATAAAAGTCATAACTGTCAGTATTATGAGAAATGGTAAAAGTACGTCTGTTTAAATCCACCTTGAAACGTTGAAGAGAAAAATTGGAAAAGTATTTCACCCGTTTTTATATGCTAACGTCATTTTGACCCCTTATATAAGCATAAGTATGTGTGCAAATGTCCGTGTGGTGACGGATTAAGAATACGGAATGTCACCACCCCATATCATCCCATGGGTATCGTAAGAGCCGACAGAGGGAGCATATTATGCATAGAACAGCACTGTGAGAGAAGGAAAACTTGATACAAACCCTATACCAACCCGTTTGGCCAGCGTGGTATAGTAGGCCAATTCCTCCTTTCAAAGGAGAGGCCTAGTCCAGCAGTGGACTGTTAAAGGCTGATGATGATGATGTGTGCAAATGCCGGCAGTTTGTCAACAAAAGTTGATATTACTTTTCCTTCGTTAATATTTATAGAAATTTCATCTCTACAAACATTTAAAAGGCTCTTCTAAATTATTGTGTGCCTTAATCAAATACGACACGTTGCAAGTCCAACGGCTAAGGCGCTGTCGACCGAAAAGTGGGTCGCAATATAATTGCATCATTGAATCCACTCTAAGTACCTGTCAGGAATTCAGGTTTGCTGGACGGGTTAGCGAAAACAGCAACCTGCAACTATTTGAAAGTTACAATAGCGTTTGTTTCCTAGAGAAGATAGCAACATTAAGTAATGTTTTTATTACTTTTGAAAAATTTTATTGATATAATTTAATTGATTGAAAATTGATGAAGCCTTATCTTTATAATACCTGTATCCGCTTTAACTTTTGGCCACAAGTTATTCTACAACACGTTGCAGTCACCGAAAGCTAATGCTCAAACTCATGTTTCCACAGCCGCTACATCGTGTTTATAAAATACGATCAACTTTTTGCAGGAGAGGGAAATTTTGAACTAAGAGTTAAGTATAAGCTTCTTATGCGAAATATGGAGGCTTCATATTCTTTATGTAAATTTTCTTACTTTGATACTTTCTTCAAGCTTCCTGATGTGTAAGCAGAATTACAAAAATAATGTACATACAAAGCGAGTTTTAAAAATAATTTGTGTTTAAATGCTGAATTTGCCTATAAGTTGCTCGCGCGGTATCCTTAATGAGGTCGTTTAGAATTCAAATTATTTTTTATTATTAAAAAATATTATGATCGTAAAATACAAGTGTGAACTAACACAAGCAAGGCTTTTGTTACGAAATGGAAGTCAAAACCACCATTAATATTAAACTCTGCTTAACAATGTCGATGCCTACAAGCAACCCGTTTATCTTATGATTCTATCAATTGGTATTCATAACACTGTTTATAAGTTAAATTAACTAAGAAATATGGACGGTATTTTGGTTCAAAAGAAACTTAATACTGCCATAATTTCAATTAATAACTCTACATGTGGCATTTTAGACGGTAGCTATAAAATAACTTTATAGCTAAGTCGCAAAACGATCAGCATCTAGCAAAAAATTAAGCATTTCTATTCTGGTAGCACTCCGCGGCCAACTTAAAATGCGTCACATAAAAAACATTTCTCGGTGAAACTTTTTTATTTATCGGTATCTAGGAGGAGGCAATCGTGTCCCAACTGGCCGTAAAGCTCGGAGGAACGTGAAATGGCACAACCGGGCGAAGTTTCGTTGAGATGAAGGTTAGGGTCTTGACACAAGCGTGGTGGGTGCGATAGCGATAGCGGGAGGATAATTCAATAAGCACTCATTTTATTATTGTCCTAGGTGACAGAAATGAAACTGACGAATAACGGTATCGTTGCCCCTCTCAAAATTCCGCTATCGCTCCAGCAACGCTCATCGCTCCCGCTCCACTCGTCGTTTCGGTACTTTTCTGAACTATGGCCGAAAAGTGTCTATAAATATAGCAACACATGATTGTATTATTCTTTAATTTAGTAGCTTTTTACCCGACTGCGCGACGCAAAGGAGGGTAATGTGTTTATCAGTCTATGTATGTATGTATGTATATATGTATGTATGTATGTATGTTTGTTTCTATGTGGTGTTCTAGAGACCAAATGCGTCGGCCGATTTTGACGATTCTTACGTCAATCGATTCGTCTTAACCTTGCGAGTGTCACTAAAGACATGACAGTAATCAAAATTCACCACAGCGACAACCAGACGCCATATAGTCAAAATTTAAAAAAAAAATCGATGAACTATGTCAAGTGGGGTGTCGTTGAATAGGTATTTTAAAATCATCTTTAGGTTTCTTTTATGATTTTTAATTTTAAATAATAGTTTAGGATATATAACAATTTAAAGTTGTTTAACAAAAATAAAATTCTCGCTAATTTTCTTACTTATTGATTTAAGTTTTTATTTCAAGTATAAAGGATATACAAACACTTGATTGCGAAATTTACCATCTTATAACGAAGTCAATGAATCGTAACTAAAAAGTATAAAATAAAAAAAATATTTATAGAAAAACAAAAAACCCGACTGCATAAAATCTAATTTTAAAAAATACGTCTAAAAATTAACTTAAATAAAAACTAAAAAGAAAGAAACAAGCCCAGTCGTTTAGAATTCTGTTAAGTAATATGCAGAACAGAACCACTCACAGTCGGGGCCCTTTGGGAAGATTTGATTGCTAAAATTTGAATGGGCCCCGACTGTGAGTCGTTCTGTTCTGCATATTACTTAACAGAATCCTAAACGACTGGGCTTGTTTCTTTCTTTTTAGTTTTTATTTAAGTTAATTTTTAGACGTATTTTTTAAAATTAGATTTTATGCAGTCGGGTTTTTTGTTTTTCTATAAATATTTTTTTTAGTTAATCAGAGTGAAGACAAAGTATTTCTTAATTGTTGAAAAGCAGGGCTGATGAATTTATTTTTGAAACGAAACTGGTTAAGTAATAAAATTGAACTGAGTTTCATCGCAACCTTGTCCCATTTTTACTCTGGCAGAACTGTGGAGGCGTAGTTTCGTTGAAACGAACTGCCAATAGGTACAAGCGGGTACATAGCGGAATAAATGGTATTTTATAATGGCATTCCTACAATGCGATGTTCGATAAAAGCGATAATATTCTTATGATTGGCAATCAAAATTACCTGGGATATGTTTATTAATATTTGAAAGCGGGTTTGATGGCTTTATTAGAAACATTATTCATTTAAACTCGCTTCATGTTTAATGTCTGTCTATCCGAAGAATAAAGAACAAAGAGCTGTAATTTTATTTAGATAATCTTATATCAATAAACCATACGATTTTACCCGACCCTGGGGGGCGAAGTAGACATAGTATTGCAAGATTTGACTTATCTTAAAAATAAATTCGCTTCTATTGGTTTGGAACTAAATTATAGTAAATGTGAGCTGTTTGTAAATACAACAGACTCCACAAAAAACATTCGATAATATCAAAATTTAATAATTTGGCATCAAACTTAAAAATTGTTGATAAGACTTCTCTCCGCCTCCTGGGTTCTCCAGTATTTGAAGAATCTTTCGATTCTTTCTTAGAGGAAAAAATACAAAATTTTTGTGAAATTTCTGATCGCTTATTCAAAATTAATATTCATTCGGCTTATACCATTATTCGATATTGTCTTTTCGTCCCAAAATTCACGCATGCCTTAAGATCTTCCCAACTTTGGAAAAACAAATCACTTTTAGAACAAATCGACAAAATTATCCAAATTACTTTAAAGAGAATATTAAATGTGGATTTGTACGACCGAGCCTGGCTACAAGCGTCTTTGCCCATACGTCTAGGTGGGCTCGGTGTACGCAAAATTTCTAGTGTTAGTTTACCGGCGTTTCTATCTTCGGTCCACAGCACGGAAGAGTTAACTAGGAAAATTTTATTACCTACACTAGTTAACTCAGAAGTGTTGTGCAAAACCGAAGCTATAAACGCCTGGAAAATGGCGTGTCCAAGCACTGATTTGCCTACCAACCTATTCTCCCAAAGACAGTGGGACGCGCCGCTTTGTAACATAGTAAGAAAAAGTCTTTTGGATACATCTCTTAATGTTACAGAGCGTGCTCGCTTGCTGGCTGTGGGAGAGTGGGAATCCGGTCTATGGCTTCAGGCACTACCATCGTCTAACACAGGAACCATGTTGGATGATGAGACATTCCGTATTGCCACCTGTCTGCGTTTAGGTGCTCCGTGTGTTTCTCCGCATCGATGTCATTGTGGAGAAGACGTCGATAGCCTCGGACACCATGGGCTATCTTGCAGCAGAAGCGCTGGTAGAATTCCTCGTCATGCCCATCTAAATGACATAATCCGTCATGCTCTTGTCGCGTCTGGCGCACCAGCTGTACTTGAACCAAATGGTTTGGTACGTGACGACGGTAAGAGACCTGATGGTATGTCATTGTTGCCTTGGAAAATGGGTAGGCCTTTGGTGTGGGACGCAACCTGCGTAGACACCCTCGCGCCATCACATGTTCCAAGCACGGGAGGCCACGCCGGCGCTGCTGCTGCAACTGCGGAAACCCTCAAACGGCGCAAATACTGTAATTTAGTGAGTAATTACGTGTTTGAGCCGTTTGGGGTGGAAACGCTAGGCTCATGGGGTCCGAGTGCTCGTTCTCTATTCCGGGAAATTTCTAAACGATTAATCGACGTCTCACGTGACCAGAAGGCTGGTTTATTCTTTGCTCAAAGAATCAGCATTGCCATCCTGCGTGGCAATGCTGCCAGCCTTCTGGGCACGTTACCCGATGACATTGATGCGGAGGCATTTTACGACGCCTAAACCTTGTAAATATTTTCACTTTTAGATTTGTTTTATGTTTTTTTTTGTATTAGCTTAGGTTAGATTAGATTAAGCTTCAGATACAAAATTATGTTTTATTATTATGTCCCTATAAATTAAGTTATAAATAAACTGTAAATTCATATTAAAAAGTATACGATTTTTAATTACATTTGTTTTATAGTGATTTGACAGGTTGTACAGGAATAACATATTTTTATCAAACATATATCCTAAATTCAAATCGAAAAATACATAACGTATTAGTAGCAAAAATAATGTCTGAACTTGATTAGAGTTTTAGATCAAATTTATAAACTTAACCATTTACATAATCATAATAATCAAGATTATTTTTAACTAACATTATTCAAGTCAGCAATTCACTTTCTCTGTTACAACGCATACGACTTCACAATAAATATTTTTTGCAGCAAAGTGTAACTTGTTGCTTAAATATTGTCTTAGAGTTCCGACCCTAGATTACGAACCTTCGTCGATTTGACTACGCGGGTTTGTTTAAATCGTGCTAACTTTTGCGCGCGCGATCGCACTGCTTCCACACTTTAGCTAATCTCAGTCGACCCGTTGCACCCCCGACAGACGGTAGTGTTTTGAGTGGGGGGGCACCGTGAGCGCCGTTCCAGCAACCACGGCTCGTCGCATCGACGAAGGTTAGTATTAACGTAACATTTTGTATGATTTAGTTGGTGAAGTCTGGCGTTATTTTTTGTTTTGTTTATTTATTTTACTTATCTTTAATGCTTTATTATGCGTTATATTTCGTCAGTTATTAATAGAAGACGACAGCGATATTATAGAAAATGCATCAGGAAGCGAGAGAGAATACCACCTTGAGGCTAAACCCCAAATACTAAATTTATTTTTACTGTATCATGTGACGAAGAAAATATTAAATGAAAACACTAAAAAGCCCACAATGGTTGAATTTTACAACCAAACAAAAGGAGGAGTAGGCACTTGGGACCAGATGTGTTTTTCCCTTGCTTCTTGCAGTAGAAAAACACGGCGCTGGCCGTTGTGCCTTTCTTATTGAATGCTCAACATTGCATTTATAAATAGTTACGTTATTTATATGTCGGAGCAAGGTGTCAGTTGGACAGATCAAATACGTTTACGGAAGTTGATTTGGTTAAATTTTAGTGAGGAAACGCCAGGTATAGTACCTGGGTGGAATCCTAGATGGCGTGACTAGCACGTAATAGTGTTTTAGTATTATTTTAAATTGGCAACAGACGGTTGACAGCAAGCGAACGGTTATGCCGTAAAGTGTGAGGTCGGACCGTTGAGGCAATTTGTAACGAAGCGGCGAACGGGGCGGTAGTCACGCCATTCTAGGGGATCACCGCGTTTTCTATCCATTTACATCGGGATAATTAATTGTGTATTCGTTTGACTTTTGCTTAAAATCAATAAAGAGGCGTATCAACTACCGTGTGGAATTATTATTTCAACGCCTGTGGCCACACAAAATGGAAGACAACCATGACTCTGGTGACAGACATGTGGACCCGCCGTCATTTAGGCATGAGGACCCGCCGACATCAGAATTGGGATAGGACCACAACGACCCACGCGTTCAAAATGAAGACGGTAGTAACGAAAAATTGCTGGGCCTGTTGGAACTACAGAATCGCAATTTTCTGACGCTGCTTCAAGCCATGAAAA
This sequence comes from Euclidia mi, assembly GCA_944739405.2. Taxonomy (NCBI): domain Eukaryota; kingdom Metazoa; phylum Arthropoda; class Insecta; order Lepidoptera; family Erebidae; genus Euclidia; species Euclidia mi. Next base: position 10,832,202 of record OX123196.2, read on the forward strand.
TATCTACTACATCGTCACATGGCCTTTGTTTACCGGACTGCAATACTGAGCAACAAGATGTGGATGCACGTATTTGGGTGACATTTGCAGACATGTGATTGAACGATCAAGACCTGCATTGCACCCCGCTTATGGTCGCACTAAGCCGGGTCTTGAAGGGAGGAGCTTCAACCAGTCTGTCTACCGTGTCGTCTCCTGGGATGACATTGTAAAATTAAGTGTGCAAACAAGGCGCGAGCAAAGGCCGACTACTAACGCCGCTATGTTGGTGCATCAGCTGAGCTTCAACTGCAACCGTGGTGAGCGTATTTTTTCTGATTTTTATTGGTACTGCTTTTATTTAGTGACGGCAGTTGTAAAACATTCTTGGTTAGCAGAATGTAGTATTCTGCTACGCGTTTAAACTTGGAAATGTCATAATCATAGTAGTCATATGAGTGTTGTGGGTTCGATTCTTACACGAGACATTGAGTACAGATCTAGCGATAGCTAGATACTGAACGGAGGTTTCGGGTTCGATACTCGGCTTAAAAAGAAAGCGATTGTTTTTTTTTCTTCTTTTTCTTAGTAAATTATGCGGTGGCTTGCGATCACGCACCTTGTGATCATATGCTTGCCTGAAAATAGTAACTTGTCTCGGTTCTACTTTATGGACTGTACTAGTAACGAGAGTGAGCGTACAGGCAGACTTGCATTATTCCAAGCAAATGCGTTTTAGTGAAACGTGCTAGTTATTGTTCTAGTGCAATCGTAATATTGGTGTTAGAACCAACACTCAGCTTTGTTTGGTTTTCTGCTAAACCTAAAGCAATAACTCCGGCTTAGACTGTCCTTCGCAGGGCAGCGGCGCTATAGTTGGTAGACTAATCGAATCGTACATACTAGGTTCCTAGTGTGAGACTGAGCTGATCTATTGCGGCTGACCGTGCTGATTTTGTATAGCACAGCTTGCAGCTTTTATTTCTTAAATAGACGTGTGAGCAGTACTGTTTAGACTTGTGCGGTTGGTTGGTTAGTGTAACCTGACCATAGTCGAAAGATATTGCTAGCGCCATTATTTTACCTGCTCGTGGTGTTGATAATACCTAACGGGTTTCGTTATAACGTGATCATAGCCTAAGTGAAAAGCGGCATTTTTACTCGTTATAGTTCTGATTTACAGCCAAATCCAGTTAGAATAGAAAACGGACCCCAGATTGAAACTGGGATAACGCTAAGAGGATGATGATAGTTCTAATTTACAGACGATCTCGGTGTAGCAATATTTTTTTTTTTATATTGAGATAAGAACGGCGTGCACCACTTACTATTCCGTGTAGTGACGGATAAAGAATACAAGTGTCACTACCCCATTTCATTCCTTGGGTGTCGTAAAAGGCGACTAAGGAAATTGCAAAAAAGCGAATAATATCTTTGCGAAGAGATGGAAAACTTGAAACCAAACCCTATACCAACTCAGCTGGCCAGCGCGGTATAGTAGGCCAAATACCACCCAGTGAGCGCACCAACGAATAGGCCCCCAGTTCCCGGTTGTCCCGCTGTCCGCAACTACGGTAGCGGTCGCGGTAACAGCGGGGCAGGGGGTGCTAAGAATCTCCGGGCTACGGCAAACGGCTACCACAAGAAACTGACCCTGGCTACGTACAATGGACGCTCTCTACGGCTGGACCAACACATCACCGAACTCGAAGTAGAACTAGGTCTCTTCTTCTTCTTCTATCTTCTTTTACCCCACACCACTCAGGTATCACACAATTCTTTACTCTGTCGGTCAAAGATACACCACACATACTTCTCAGTGCTCTCATTTCTACTACATATATTTCTTCCTTTAAGACGCCATTTAAAAATGCAGTTTTAACATCCATATGGATGTTAAAATTGCATTTTTGTGTGTGAAATGTGAATCAATAAGTTATGTTGATTTGCAAAACTAATTATAAATCGAAAGCTAGCTATTCTAGCGACAGGCGCAAATGTTTCATTGTAATCAGCAATATACTGTTGACTGAAACCTCTAGCGACAAGACGAGCTTTATATCTTAAAGGTTTTCCAAATTCATCATTTTTTATACTAAAAACCCATTTACAATCTATAATATTTTTATTCTCTGGTCTTGGCACCAGAGTCCATGTATTATTTATTCTATGGGATTCTAGCTCATCTTCGATAGCTTTCTCCCAATAAGACCCACTATCAAGTGACTTTATATCATGAAATGATTTAGGTATAATACATGCAAATGATTGTGCACAAAATAAGCAATCATCGTCACCATCACTTTCCTTATAACAAATAGGGGGTCGACCTTTGAGCCTATCACTCCTTTCTAGGTAAATCAGATTTTTCGCTTACAGGTAAAGAATCGTTTTCGATCACAGGTTCACATGGAACCTCATTTAGCACGTTGCGAATTTCGTTATGACTTGCTAGTTCATCAGATTTCGAATTATCTGATTTAGGTATACTGGTATCTTGAGAGTCTTGAGACTCAATACAGATATCACTTTTGTGATGAGAATATTTCACATTATTCCCTTCAGGCTTTATAGTAGGCCTGGATACCAGAAAATTTACCTCGTCGACTATAACATCTCTAACAGTCATATACCTTTCGCATTCTGTGTTCCATACCTTATAACCATTTGGACAATAGCCCACCAGTATGCCTTTCCATGACTTGTCGTCAAATTTACATTTACTGGTTTTATTATGGACATACACAGTTGAACCAAAAATCCTAAGGGTTTTAATATTCGGTTTCCTATCATGCCACATCTCATATGGTGTTTTATAAACATTTAAGGCTTTTGTTGGCGAAATATTTATTAAGTAAACAGCAGTTAACACTGCTGCCGCCCAAAATCGCTTATCCAGCTTTGCACCAGTTAACATTGAACGAGCCTTTTCGGTTATGGTTCGCACCATACGTTCAGCTACACCATTTAATTGTGGCGTTCTAGGAACCGTTAAGTGATAAATAATACCCTTTGATTTACAGTAATCTTTCATTTCGGTTGATAAATATTCGCCACAGTTACCACTATACAAAGTCCTACTAATTTAGAATTAAACTTTGACTCACTTTTCGCAACGAAATCTTTGAATGCCGAAAACACATCTGATTTATAAGTCAAAGGGTAAACCACACAATAATGGGTGAACTGGTCGACAAACAAAACAAAATAATTTTTATTATCAAACGTTGAAGGAGTGATAGGTCCACATACATCTGAATGTACAACATATAGAGGTCGGTTTATGTATTCCTTATTCTTCATTTTATTTAAAGGTAGTCTAGCCTGTTTGCCATTTATGCAAGCTTCACATAAACTATTGGTAGGTAATATAGATTCAATTTGACGTACATCTTCAATCAAATTATTACGTTTTAATTCTATAAATTTAGTGTTACTAATATGACCCAGGCGTTGATGCCATAAATCATACTTATTTATATTGTCCTGGCGTAATTGACCCTCCCTCACATTATTAAAAGGTATCACAAAATCTAAAGTAATTAAGTTATTTAAAACATTACCTGTCATGATTATTTTACCATCCTTCAAAATGAGTGTCCCATTCCGATCAAAAATTATGTCCAGGCCAGCCTTCTGCATCCTTGAAACTGACAATAAATTGTACGGTACTTCAGGGCAGTACAGAACATTCTCCAGTACACTTGGAACACTGTTGTTGCTTATAACATTGATTGAACCTCTCTTCGTGGCTGAAATAAATGTATTATTTTTAGCAACAGAAATATTTATTGGTTTACGTAAATATTCATATGTAATAAAAATATCATCCCTGTTTATAATATGATCCGAAGCTCCCGAATCCAACAAGAATGTAATTTTGTTTGGACTATTTTCTTGCCGACACTGTCCAGTCATGAATGCATAACCTGAAAAGTCATCAGATTTCGACTCTTGCGATAATCCGACAGTTTGAATCGTTCTCGTTCTGTCTGCCATATTTTTCTGTTTATTCGTCCGTTTAAAATAAAAGCAATCCTTTTTAATGTGGGACACATTAAAAAGGATTGCGTCCACTAAAATGACATTTTATAGATTTCGTATTATTCTGCACTTTAATTTTTTTATTATACTGATGCGGGTAGTTCTCAAACTTCCGCTTATAAGTCGTTCCGTTTTTATTTTCAATATGTAAAACTTTTACACTTGTGTCACTACCCTCATTCTTCAATTTAACTTCGTGGTCTAATAATCTGATTTTGACGAATGCGAGGGTTAGGTTATCTTCGGTTAATGTTTCTATAGCCGTGATGACCCCATCATAGGTATTGGGTAGTGTTAGCAACAAATGAGCAACCTTGTCGGTCTCTTCTAATTTTGCGCCGGCTGCTAACAATTCTGTTATCAAGTCGTCAAAAATCGTGAAATTCTTTATAAGTGGCATATCACCGTGTAATTTTAGGCCCAAAAGCTTTTTTTCTTAATGCTTATTGACTTGCGAGGCTTTTGCGTTCATAAAGCAAATCCAAACTTTTGAAAACTTCTTTAGCCGTTATACCGTCGTTCACAAAACCGATAAATGAATCCGACAAATATTCCACTAGAATATTTTTCACCATTCTATTATTCTTTTCCCATGTCTCGGACCGTATTTGAGGAATGTCACTGTCGACAACGTCTATAATCTCCATTTCACTTAGTAACGATCGTATTCTAAACTTCCATATACTATATTTATCGCCGGCAAACGGTTTAATATTCCTTTTTTGTTTTAAATGTTCCATTACTCACGTTTACAGCACTTTTTATTCCACACGATAGAATAACGATTTAAACACTATAGACAGTCGGTAGTTGTAACAATTTTTTTTTTACTGAATTTAGAAACGCGGCACTGGGCTTCACTTTGAATATCACTAGGAAGTATATAAATGTCCGTTCACTTTGAGAGCGTTTAACAGAGTGAGCAATCATTATAATAATGATACCCTATTTATAAAAAATATAACTGTCAAATGTTGCCATACTATTTGTATTGTTTTACACTTAAATATAAATTTAATAATTTAATTTTTGCATACACAATAATAATATAATCTAACACTAATAAATTATTCCAAATTAAATGTATGTAGGTATTATGTTAAGAAATTCATATTTATTGATAAATGTCATAAATTATCCTTAGATACATACATACATACATACATACATAGACTCACGCCTGTTTCCCCGAAGGGGTAGGCAGAGGCATATTAAACGCCCACTTTTCGCCAGTGTTTTGATCCCACGTAATAGGTGGCGAGCCTATTGCCGCTTATTGGGACATTTTGTTTGCCAGAGCCTCGTCCGTTGATCGGCAGGTGCACCACTTGCAGGTGAGGTTGGCTTGGGACCCTAAGTTCTTGGTGGGAACCCTATGCACCCTTAGATAGTTGATAATATTAATAGTAATAAACTAATGTTGTATTGTAGATATATTTTGGTGACTGAGTGCACATTAATGTAGCTTGGGCGTAACTTTAGACGAAATGTAATTGGAAAGCACATGTAGAAAAATATGTAATCGAATCAATAGATTTTCTTAAGCGATATGGCGCCTAACAAAAATAACTAATATACAAACAGCTTTAAAAGCTTATCACGGTTTCGTTGTGTCCAATATAAGATACGGCATTGTGCTTTGGGGCAATTCCATAAATATAAATAGGGTATTTGTTGCCCAAAAGCAATGTACGAGAAGTACATATTATGTGTAATAAAGCTCCTTGGGAAACCTGCAAACCTTTTCTTCGTAACATGTCCCTTTTAACTGTTCTGTGCCTGTATGTGTATGAAATGTGTGTTTTTGTAAAATCCAATGATGATTTATCTACTTATTACAAAGATATATGTAATTTCAATACTCGTTATCCAAATAAACTTTTACCTACTTCCTGCAATAAGAACTGATCAATGTAGTCGAAACAATAATGCAATGGCGGTACGAATTTATAATCATTTACCTGTTACCACAACGAGTTAATGAATTATCTATAAATAAATTTAAAGCTCAACATTTGTGATGGTTGCGTGAAAAGTGTTTTTACACCGTAGATGAATATTTGAAATGTAAGTTTTAGTGTAGTTAGAATTTTATAGAATTTATATCAAATAAGGTTAAAACATTGTAATTGAATGCAGATTCTTATTTGTATGCCATATATTTAAAATGGTTAATGTTGGATCTAAATTGTTCTATAACACGTATTGGAAACCACATTTAAACAAAAAAAAACATGATTATATTATTATAGCAATTCATACTGCCTCGTTGGTCTCGCGGCATAAATGTGCGCGTGGGATTGGGAGGTCTTGGGTTCGATTCCCGGGTCGTGCATAGTGTTATTGGGCTTTTCCGTTAGGAAATTCTCAGTAGCAGCACGGAGTCTGGTAATATACCAAGTATGGCAATAGGCTCGCCCCCTATTACGTGGGACCTAAATTTCCTGGCGAAATGTGAGTGTAATATTACACCTCTGCCTACCCCTTCGGGGATACAGGCGTGAGTCCAAAAATAAAAAATAAAAAAAGGAATTCATTAAAAAGATTTTTCATAAATTGAGATCTGATTAAAAGTTTTCATCATCATCACCATCAAATCAGCGGAAAGACGTCCACTGCTGAACATAGGTCCTCCACATGGACCGATCTTGACCCAAGTAAATTATAAGTTTCATGAGGATAAAAATAATCATACTGTATGTACCCGCGGCTGCAACCACACTGTCGTGACACATGTGCCATATTAAATCAAGATGTAGAATGCTTCCATTTCTTCCGAAAGATTATGACACCTAAATGTGTCTGGGCGCCTAATCAAAGTACGATACAAATTATACAATATTGGTCGCTCGTAATGATCGAACCACCACGTATGGAAGAATAAATGGTATAACCTTTTAAAATATACAAGAAATAGGTCTCAAATTGCTGCATCTGTCATCATCAATCACGTCCATTTTAAACAATAAAACAGAAAAGACGCACAACGCCGATCATTTATAGTGATTGACAATTTTCCGAATTTCACCTTTGCCATTTTTGTTGTATTGTCACCAAGTAATTTATTATATCGAAGAGTTTATAATTCGTAAACGAGGTAGGTGGTAGACCGACAATAAGGTTGAATGCGCTCGGCTCATGGGCGGGCTGTCTATATGGAGAGCATAGGGAGAGGCCTATGTAATAGACGTGTTTCGTATGAGATGATGAAGGCCTTTTATTTTTTATTACAAATCAAGTACTAACTACTCACTAACTATAACACCAGATTAGCATTCCGTCAATTGCACTTATCTAGAAATACCGAAATTAATTATTTGATTCGACATTTGTTCCAAAGAGTTTGTGAGATGGATAGAGGTGAACTGATAACGATGATGATGTCATTTTCAGTTCACCGTAGTCTACTGCTGGATATAGACTTTTCCCATCGTACATCATTGAGCTCGATTTCCGGCTGCTCGAGTCCAACTACTGCCAGCCACTTTGCATATATATCGCCACTATAACGGATTTGAGATAAATGATTCACATGAATGTTGCTTATGTTCACATATCAACTTATTAGACCTAAGTTTAGACCATTTTTAGTTTAAAAACGGAACTCTTATAGGATGACTTTGATGTATTTGTATGTTTGTCGGTCTATCGAGACCCTTTATTTTGGAAATACGTTAAAATATCGAGTTGAAATTAATACCGTATACTCAAGGTCTGCAGTCCCTTGAAAGTGTTTGGATGGAACAGGACCAATAGTATTTTTTTTAATACTTGTCCTTAGTATGTGTCGTGTGTCTTTGACTGACAGAGTAAAGAATTGTGTGATAAGAGAGTGGTGTGTGGTAAAAGAAGATGTAGTGTGACAAGCATCGAGAAAGGTATGCTAAGGTGGTTTGGGCACATGGAGGGGATGGATAACGAACGACTGACCAAGCAGATATATTTATTTATATATTTATTTATTTATTTATCACATCCTTACATACAACTTTTATTACAGCGGTGGTAGACAACATCGGTGGTTGATCACTGGTTGTGTACTTTGCCACGTATTATTTTAAACTAGCTGACCCAGCGAACTCCGTATCGCCTTTTTAAGAGTTTTTATTTAATTCCCTTTTTTCAAAGCCCCTTTTCCAAAGTTACCATTGACTTAGCGCTTATTCTCTTATCATTTCAGAGTATATAAATGATGCAAAAACAAACATAGATTTTTATATAATATTGAATTCCCCATTCCTTAAAATATCGGAGACGATACCCATATCGACTAAAAATTAAATCTCGTCCGCCATCTTTGATTTCCTATCCGCCATCTTTGATCACGAAATAGATGTTGTATTTGGATTCACCATCCCTTATATCATCAGAGACGATACCCATATTGATTTTTTTTAATTTTTCCCATCTGCCATCTTTGATTTCCCATCCGTCATCTTGAATCACGAAATAGATGTTGTATTTGGATCCCCCATGCCTTCAAACATCGGAAACGATACCCATACTGATTTAAAAAAAAATCCCATCCGCCATCTTTGATCACAAATAGATGGTGTTTTTGAATTCCCCATCCCTTAAAATATCGGAGATGATACCCATATCGACTTTAAAAAATCCCGTCCGCCATCTTTGATTTCCTATCCGCCATCTTTGATCACTAAATAGATGTTGTATTTAGATTCGCCATCCCTTAAAACATCGGAGACGATAACCATATTGATTTTTTTATACTTTCTCATCCGCCATCTTTGATTTGTCATCCGCCATCTTTGATCACAAAATAGATGTCAGATTTGGATTCCCCATCCCTTTAAATATCGGCGACGATACCCATATCGACTTTAAAAAAAATCCCATCCGCCATCTTTGATTTCCTATTCACCATCTTTGATCACGAAATAGATGTTGTATTTGGATTCACCATCCCTTAAACCATCAGAGACGATACCCATATCGATTTTTTAAATTTTTCCCATCCACCATTTTTGATTTCCCATCCGCCATCTTGAATCACGAAATAGATGTTGTATTTGGATTCCCCATCCCTTTAAACATCGGAGACGATACCAATATTGATTTTTTTAAGTTTTCCCATCCGCCATCTTTGATTGCCCATCCGCCATCTTTGATCACGAAATAGATATTGTATTTCGATTCTCCACCCCTTAAAATATCGATGGCGATACCCATATTGATATTTAAAATTTTCTCATCCGCCATCTTTGATTTCCCGTCCGCCATCTCGGATCACTAAATAAATTTCATATTATTAATCAGCGTCCCGAAAATCTCGAAAACGATACCCATATAGATTGTATCCTATTCGTTTAGCCTTTTTTTGCCTTTGACCCAACCCTCCCCCTTCTCGTTTGACCATTTTATTATTTTTGCCTGGCCACTAAAAGTTGTGGCATAGTTTTATATAGCCTATAGCCTTTCGAAATAATTGGGCTATCATAGGCAATAACAATTTTTAAAATCCGACTGCTAGTTCCTGAGATTAGCCGACATTACCTTCTAGCCTTTTTAGCCTTTTGCCCGGCCCCAAAGGGTCGAAGCGTTATGTTATATAGCCTATAGCCTTCCGGAATAACTGGGCTATCGTATACAAAAAGAATTTTTCAGATCCGACTGGTAGTTCCTGAGATTAGCGCGTTCAAACAAACAAACAAACAAACAAACAAACAAACAAACAAATTCTTCCGCTTTATTATATTAGTATAGATAGATAGGTAGTAAGAGCTACCTCTCTTCTTACCTCCAGTTTGTCGTATCCTACCATGCCTAACACAAACAGTGTCGGGTAAAAAAGTGTATATCCTGGATACAACCATACTGCTTAGAATATAAAAATCTAATAAATTTATTCTGGATGCGTTCTAACATTAACCAATATTTTGCTTCGTGCGGTGACCATATGGCAGAATTCATACAACGCTCTTAGTGCCCCAGCGTTTGTAAACTGGTTAGCTTGGCGTAGTACATACATACATACATAGACTCACGCCTGTCTCCCCGAAGGGGTAGGCAGAGGCATATTAAACGCTCACTTTTCGTCAGTATTTTGATCCCACGTAATAGGTGGCGAGCCTATTGCCTTGGCGTAGTACTAACCCCAAATTGCGATATGCTAAGATCTGCAGAGAAGTTCACGCCTAGGTCCCTAGTTGTGACGCGTTGTAGCGGCATACCTTCCATCTGATATTGATAGTGGCTTGGGGTGTGTGAGCGACTGAAAGTTATCACAGAGCATTTAGTGACGTTAAAGTATAACTTATTTGCTAGGCTCCACTCTACTGTCTTATCTGTATCTTGCTGCAGATTATCATGATCCTCGTTTTGTTTAATTTCCTGAACTAATTTAAGCAAGTGTGAAAGTGTCAAGACTAAGGGAAAGACCTAGACGGATCTTATCTGACCAGATTAGAGACATCCTATAAACAGGTGAGGTTAGAAGTACCCTGAACCGAAAAGCATGCATGAGGAATTTGATGGAAGTGAATGAAGCAAGAGAGTATCTCTCTTCAGGGTCGTTGCAAATGGCGTTCCGTAGTCTCGCCTACCCCTCCGGGAAACTGGCGCGTCTATGTATGTATATTTCTCTTATAATGCAATGTTCAACTCATCCTAAACGTTATGCAACTGCTATATTGCCTTTTAGTAGAAACCTCAAAGGATTATCAAACCATAAAAAATTGCAAATACCTAAACCAAAGCAGCATAAGAAAAATGCGCACGAAATTAAACATTAAGACAAATACACGAAATCAGCAGCTCAGCTCCGCCATTAACAAGATAAAAAGTTTTTTCAATCATTGCTTTTTTAGTTACCTATCTCGTGATATTCTACGAAGAGTATGAGAATTGCCTGAAATTATGATGCTTTTACTATATTTAGAACTAGTTTTGAATATAATAATATAGTTTGTGAGAGAAAGACGTTAGTGAAGAAATTAGACATGTTTGCGCCTATCTATCTATTTACAAGGTTGATATAAGATATGGCATTTATTAATAACAAGTTAAACATAACTGTTAACCTTAATTTATAGTGTTACGGATTACGTACATAATAATTCATTTCCTTTTTATATAAAGACTAGAGGACGCCAGCAGCTATGCCTGCATTTTTTTTTTAATTTACCCGTTTTGGCCGATCCCGTGGGAATTTCGGGCAATCCCTTCTTAGTGTACCCCTACAGTCCCCAAGGAACATACATGCCAAATTTCAGCTTCCTGCGCCCAATAGTTTCGGCTGTAGCGTGTCTGTCAGTCAGTCAGTAACGCAAGGATTTTATATATTAAGATTACTTTCGTAAGAAAATATATAGGAATAGATCCATCTCCTATTTCGCGAGACTTTTGAATCAGACTAACGTCAACGTCGGTTCGTTTCTCATACGGAACAAACCGTTTGGGCTCATGCTTCAAACTTGCAGTGAGGTTGATCCAAGCTTATACCACTATGCCGTTTGCGCATTTTCACTAGGTTAAACGTACAGTTAATCAAATTAAAGGATGATGCAAGAGATTGTATGAAATCTGGTACCCGCTCCAATAATGATTTGTGATATATCATTGAAAAGGTATTATCTTATATAATATGAATAAGTATGGCGCCTGTCTTGATTTATAGTCCGATTTGATTGCCAGCCTAATATAATATCAGGGTAATATGGATTTTCCTTTAACAAAAAATGAAAATAAAGCTTAAGAAAATGAAATAAAATACGATTATGATTTCCTTTGTTTATTATTTTTACCATTTATTGCATACAAGAGAAGCAAAAGCCGCAACGAAGCTTAATAAGTGAGATTTACAATATAAAATGATTACCAAATGAAATAAAATTATTACAAAATAAAATAAATGATTACACATCATCATCTAGTAACACATCATTAAGGAATAAGGCAGGGGCTACAAATCCCTCGTGCCTGGCGTATCCTAGGTACCACACGATGGACACGATGTGAGCGCAGGTACCTACAGTACGTCGGTCGCCCAGTCAGGCATGTACAGTAGTGTTGAGAGGTAGTACATACATACATAGCTTCACGCCTTTAACCCCGAAGGGATAGAGCAGGGGTGTATTACACACCCACACTTCGCCAGTTATGTTTGAAAGATAGTATTACTATTATTATTGATTAAAATATAACAATAATATATTCTTGCTCGAATATGTCGAGATTGGATACGACCGTGCATGAGCGAAGAATCTTCATTTATCCCATAGTCAGGCAAATCTTCAAGTGCATATTGTCTATAAATCTCGATTGTGAATATTCCATTCTGTAGATGCTCACTGCAGTAAGATCTTGCAAGCTTTATTTGATGTCCCTAATGCCAATAAAATAACTTGCCTACTAAATACTACACAACATAAACGAACGACTGAAGCTATCCGTCGGTCGACGCTTGCGCGTGCGCATTCGTCGGTCCCCTCCCCGCCCCCCGCCTCTGGTACCTTGCCCGCCTTCCCAGCCAGGTAAGGAAATGATTCATAATTCCTATTGATGTACAAAAGGGTAGTGAATTATGAAAGAATAATAATAACTTTATTCTATCCTTGCTACAACTGGCATGTTATAGTACCTATTATTTCTGAACGGACTAAGATTTAGAACTAGTGGCCATAATAATCTTTGTTTAGCTCACAAAGAGCTATCCAATGACGTATTACACTAAGCTATTGGTGGTGGGTACAAAAATTTTGCATCATCCTTTCAATTAATTTGCCGACTATTAAAGACTAGTCAGTTTCTTTACAGCCTCAAGGATTGTAGTTAACTATTTTAAACTAAGAAAATCTAGTAAGTTATCAGGACCCCCCCCGTGGGATCTCCACCTTGTCTTGGTGGGGGGGCTCAGTAACCGTGGATTGGACACCCGTGGTGAAGCTAAGAGAGATCCCGGGAGTGGACGCTCCGCGTGGGCTTAGAGGGGCCTGCGCAGGATGCGTCTAACGGTGTGGGTGCGGGGGACAGTTCTGTCTGTCCCTCGCAGTCGTGCATGGTCGCGGGAGGAGAGGCGTGTCGGTGTTGCGTTGCCGCGCGCCCTATCTCCCGCGACCAAATGGGGGCGCACCATTCGATGCGTCGCGGTGGGGCCGCAGAGGAAGAGGAGATGCGGTGATGCGTTGCCGTCCTCCCTATCCTCTGCGGCCGCTGGGTGTTTTGGCGGTGGAACCCAACACCTTAATCCACCGCCAAGGGGGTTTTGTTCGGGGCCCGCCTGACCATCTGGCCGGCCAATACCCGTCGGGGAGTAGCGACGAATGCTTCGGCGATACCCTACCCTCCGACATACGGGTAAATGAGAAAGCCGAGGCAAAAAAAAAAGTAAGTTATCAGGATTCACTTAGTTTTAAATAATGTAAACTATCAAAAAGGCAATATAGCAATACACTAACACAATAAAATTCAATTGCATAACAACCTACATTTAAACCCACGCGCCACACAATTTTATATGAATTTCATTATCATGGCTGTAGTTCATTGAATAAAAAAACCCGCTGCCTGGTGCACTTTATAAATATTCAGCTCGATTTAAAATGCAAAAAGCATTTAATCTACAATCGCATCGTTATATGCACGATGATATAAAGAGAAGGTTAAATAATATAATCTTTTGGAATATAAAGCATGGTTAAAATGCCGGATCCGTTGCAAAAAAAATGTAAATAACCTTGGCAAAGCCTTGGATCCAAGATAATGGCCATGAAAATAAATATGGCTGCTCATTTCACATTGTACGCACTCATTAACAATGTGAAGCAAAATCTAAGTGGTCAGTTTATTGAAAAATAAGTAAAATTTTATACTCCATACTTCGTTTCGTGGAATATATAAGTGCTTGTGTTTGCTGATTACAAGGAACACCTCACATCACAGCGAGCTGATGGCCGTCGGGCTAGGAGTACTCTGGAGCGGCGCCCACGTACCGGACGTCACAGCAGCGGTGGGCTTCACGCAAGCTCGACCGACGATTTGATAATAAGAGCGCAAAGAGATTGGTTGAGATCAGTCTGTGTGGATATTCTTGGGAAGACTTATGCCCTCCAGTAGACGCCTCTAGGCAGAGATGAAGACCTCTAGTTTTAGTTAATATCAGTATTAGTTTTTGTCGTCAAATTAATATTCCTAGTAAAAAGATTTCGGCATCCATCCAGCATTCATCGATCAAATTATTGAATATTCATAATTTAAGAATACTTTTGTGCCGGATATAAAAATCTTAACCGACAAAAAAATAAAAAGTAAAAAGATCCTCGATCAATGGATCATGGGAGTGTTGAAAATTTAGAGATATAGAAATTCTCTCAGCTGATATGAATTAAATATGAGTAATAAATTCCGAGGGTTTTGATGAAAGATCTAAATTTGAACAGAAACCAGTATCATGTAAATTGAATAATATTGAGAATGTAGACCTGTAAGTTTAGTATATATCTTCAAGTAAGAACATTTTATTTGAATTCATTAAAACAGTCACATGTGACACATATTAGTTTTAAGCAATTAACACAAATGTAAGGTACATTTGTACATATAAATAAGAGAGAAGGCCATCACTCTTTGTCTCACAACGTATCGCGTTTCATGTCAGTAAACAGCTCTTATCTCAGAACAAAAAGGAAAATAGAAGACACATGTATCATTGTAAATCGAAAGGACATCCGCATCCACTTGGTTTTGTATTGTGTATCAAATTGCAAGGGTCCTTTTGTGATGTTTGTTGATAAAGGGACACAATTATGTAGTGCGTGATTTCGCACCCATTTGCCTCTCTGGCAGATTTCCTTTTTACTTTTTTGTGCTGGTAAGCTTTTTGAACAGGTAAGACTACACTTACTTTGATGTAGAGTCGCCGATTATTAATATAGTCACTCATGTTTTGACTTTGCATAATAAATTCTATCACGTTGTACTAAATCATTATTAAGTATATTACCAATCATAACGTGTTTGAAGGAAATTATTAGCGTTGAAAAGGTGTAGACTTAGGGAGGTTAAAATAAACTTTTTATATTTAAAATAAAATACCAGAATTTTAACAAATCCTAATTTAATATTCTGTAGTGAAAAGGTATATCAGTGATATGTTTCACAACCTCATTAATATTATTATAACGATAAATTGAATAATAATTAAAGCTGTGAGATTGATGATAAAATTGTGAATTGTTGTGAACTATTTGTATGTTGTGGCATGACTGTAATCAGATCAGACATTTATGTATAATATGTCCAAAATCAAATGACTATGTGTTTTCTTTATATTTTACAATACAAAGACACATTTTATGTGATTCCTCATCTAATAAATTCGTAAAATTCTTAAAATATATTCTTCAGCACTGTAAGCGATTACGAAACAAATAAAAATTGGAAAGAGCTCATTCATGCGTCGAAATGTGCAAATGGCAATAAATACGACCATTGTGCGTAAGCTTTTAGGTTTAGGTTTACGGCTCGTAAAAATACCAAAATCCGACGACGTAAAATTCATTGTGTAATGGGGGTCTAAGCGTTGGATGTTTGTTGGCTTGATTCGAAAACCGTTTTAAGATAGTATTTATGCACTAGAATAAAATATGTGTCGCTGAGAAACTTACAAACATTCAACCAGCCAAAAAAGCACACACAGACTCGAAACAATAATAAATGGATGACATAAAGTGTTGTCTCATGTAGTCCATTGAACCCACAACGCGTGGCGCTTTTAAATATCGAGACGACCAGTTAAACCACAACACTATACGGGTAATATAAACAGTTATAATATATTATCGGTATATTATACTTAATGAATACGAACTCCATGTGAAAAGATTCAACAAATATCTTAAGTAGAAATTTTTGTTTCTCTTTCCATTCGAAAGCTTAAGCTAGTTAGCTTAACAAAACCTTAATGTTGCAACTTTAAAAATGAGATAATGTCTTTTTTCGAAACTTTCAAGTTGCAGACATGTCTACCAAAACATAATTATTATGTTTTGGTAGACATGTCCGTGTCGTAACGGATTAAGAATATGGAATGTCACCACCCCATATCATCCCATGGGTGTCGTAAGAGCCGGGAGAGGGAGCATATTATGCAGAGGACAGCACTGTAAGAGAAGGAAAACTTGATACAGACCCTATAAGTACCAACCCGTTTGGCCAGCGTGGTATAGTAGGCCAATTCCTCCTTTCAAAGGAGAGGCCGAGTCCAGTAGTGGACTGTTAATGGCTGATGATGATGAGAGATGTCTGCAACATGTTTGGTTGGTGATTCAAACGATTGTTATTGACATTCATGGCTTCTTGCTCGAATTCCATATGAGGCAACAATTTGTTTCATGCGAAAATTGTTCTTTCAGGTCTTAATGTTCTTCTGGTGGGAGTAAACTGCCACGGCAATTCTTCAGAAATCATTGTGGCCTCCATCAGCCAAATATTTTTCTCTTGAGCTCGACCAGAGGAGCTAGAAATATAATACTGAGCCATATTTATGTCAACTGAATGAAATCTTTTCATCATTATTTTCATGTATTGTTGTACTATCATGCATGCAATTACAATCAGTCGTTGTGAAGTTTACTATTCTAGATAGTAATGATACAAAGCCCATTCATTTGTTAGTTTGCAAGCATTGGAAATCTAAAAGTTGAAGTAAGTAAGTAGAAGAATTTATATAGTATTTTGTTAAACAATTGATATTTATAGTTCCGAAAATCTTTTAGTAGGTTTATCTGGATATCGTAGTCTAGAATTTTCATGTAGTTACTTACAAGCTGTTTCCCGCGGTTTCACCCGCGTCCTGAGGGAACTACTTCGCGCACACGGTTAATTTATAGCCTAAGTTACTCCGTGGTTCATCAGCTATCCGCCAGTGAACGTCCCGTCTAAAATCGGTCCAGCCGTTCTGGTGATAGAAGGACAAAAATTGTTAAAAAAATTACATTTCGCTTCTTCACTTTTATTTTTAACTAACCTGGATTTGGTCAAGCTTTTGATGCCTTTATACTTCTTTGGTCACACGGAGTAGTTATCACTATGGCTTATCGATAGAACAGCTAAACGTCGTAAGTGTCTGCTTCTTACGATTAATCGCAAAATTCTTTCTTTATTGTTTCGTGGCATGCAACCTTCTGGGAATAAGAATTGTAATGACAATATTGTATCAAGGAGCCAATTTTGGACCCAACCCGTTTTCCGAATTGGGACAATCATGTTTATAGTTTCAGACAGATTTATTGAAGTTAAGATTCCCGCATAAACCCGTAATATATTATGCCAATTAAGAAATCTAGTAGACACACGCCTACTTCAACTTTGAAATTACTCATACTATACTATACCCTCGATGACTAAAGATGCTAGAGCCGAAAGTTATTTAAATCTTCTTGCGTCACACGGTATGTTACCTTCATTTGATGTCCCAACTCACACTCTAACCTGTTTAGACCACATAATCGTGAAGACTAAATACTCATTAAAATGCCTCGTTATCCCCACCACGGTCACAGATCATTATAGTATAGTCTTTAGCTTGAAAGGTACAAATGAAAATTTAAATAACATTAAACTGGCCATCCAGGTTGACTATGTTGGTCTTGACGCGGCACTTAAAGCTTTCGATTTCAGCCCAATATATGAGATGACCGATGCTAATAAAGCAGCGGATTTTCTAGTTTCTTCTTTAAGTAATATTATGCAAAACTGTACAACACAGAAAAAAGTACCTCGTCGTAAAAGAATATTTAAACCCTGGATTACACGAGGTTTACTTAGGTGCATAAAGAATAGGGATAATTTACATGCTAAATATAGACGTTCTCAAAGCGATACAGACAAAACAATATTCGTGAGATATCGCAACTTCTGCAACGATCTGCTGAAAAAAGTGAAACGTGAATACGAAAGATCAGCTTTTGCCAGTGCTCAAAACAATAACAAAAGATTATGGGAGCTAATTAAAAGAGTAACTGGCACTAAGAAAGCAAAAACTTCAGCTACTGAATTACTTTCTGAAGTAGATGTGCTAGAGTCTGTTAATAAAGTCAACAGGTTTTTTATTGATGTTGGTCAGGGTATAGCGGATTCTGTTTGTTCAAACAGCATACCCATTTCACTGCCAATGCCCACAGCAACACCCGTAAACTCCTTCGTTCTTCTTTCAGTAGACGAAAGTGAGATAAAATCACTTATTCTGGGCTTGAAAAACGATAGCGCTACTGGGTATGACAATGTATCTGGAGGTCTTTTAAAAAAATACTCAGTACTTTTAGTGAGACCCCTCACTCATGTTTGTAATTTATCTTTAGATACGGGTACTTTCCCAGAGGCATTCAAGCGATCTCTCATACACCCTATACACAAGCAGGGTCACAGGGACTGTGTCAACAATTATAGACCTATTTCTATATTGCCCACCTTTTCCAAGATTCTTGAGAAAGCCATTAACAATAGACTACTGCAGTATCTGGAGTCCAAAAATCTTTTATCAAATGCTCAATTTGGTTTTCGCAGAAATAAATCTACCACCGATGCTGTTCAAGAGCTTACTAGCCATATGGTGGATAGCTTGGAAGAAAGAAAAAAGGTTATAGCTGTATTTCTAGATCTAGCCAAGGCTTTTGACACAGTCTCTGTACCTTTGCTTCTTCAGAAGTTGTATAGACTGGGTGTAAGGGGTCAACCGCTTCAACTTTTTCAAAGCTACCTCTCCGGTCGTTTTCAGGCTGTTAAAATAGACGAATGGATAAGTGATGGCCTCGAAATTCTTCGTGGTGTCCCACAAGGCAGTATACTCGGCCCAACCCTGTTCCTTGTCTTTATCAACGACCTGTGCGAACTTAAACTTGTTAATGGGAAAATTGTGACTTATGCAGACGACACGGCCCTTATCTTTACTGCATCCAATTGGGAAAAGACATTTAGACATGCGTAAATAGGATTCAATATTGTCTCTAAATGGCTTGCCATCAACTCTTTATCTCTCAATGTCAACAAAACAACTTATATGCCTATAACTTTGTCTACCTCTTGCTTGTTTTCGGCGGTAGGTGCTAAAAACAATTAGACGTGTTTAAATTCATCCATTTGAATTTAATTAATAAAATACTAGTTTAAGTACAAGTTTTGCCCTAAGTCTGTATATAAACTATAAAACTACTAGTACTTACAGTGGATTGCTAATGTAACACAAGCATCACTCAATTATATACCACCTGCCAGCACATCACATAAAATTACTACCGGCTGTAAAAAATACACTAAGTATGTCACAGCTTGAGAACATCCAGTTGGCGCAGAAGAGTTTGGAGGAGTGCTTTGCACGACGAATGGCTGAGCTTGAAGGCCAAATTCAGTCTGCAGGGCCTGCAAAAGATACCGTGGCAAAAGTAGCGGAGGAGTTTAGGACATTCCGGGAGCTGATGTTCAGCATGCTTGGCCTACTTCGCAGGCAGATAGACGAATGTTCGAGCATGCTTGACGCTATGGAGACAAGACACAGGCGGAAGGATCTTATCTTCATGGGAGTAGCTGAAGCAGAGAAAGACAACTGCAGCGCTTTGATCCTAGATATCATTCGTTCTAGAATGTCTGTCAAGGATGTTGGGGAGAGCTCCATCTCAACTTGTCACCGGCTTGGGGCACCCAGCAAGGAGCGGCACAGGCCTATCTTGGTGAGGTTTTCGAGTGTGAGCACCAGGACTGCAGTATGGAGGGCGAAGACAGCACTGAAGGGCACGAAGATCGCGGTTAAGGAGTTTCTAACCAAAACCCGACAGTCACTATTTGCCAGGGCTCGCCAGCACTTCGGTATGCGTTCATGCTGGACTCAGGACGGCACTATTGTTGTAAAAGCTCCGGATGGGACACGCTCCAAGATCATCTCCACTCATGATCTGAAGGACTTGCTAGATAAACACCCGAAGACAGCAGGCGATACATCTTCCGCAGCAAAGAACGGCGCTGGCAGTGCAAAAACTGTGCATCGCAAGAATTGACCAACTGTGTTGACTATATCATACTTGTTTCGCGTTCTATTCAGGTCCCCTAATGTCGTGTTTACATATTCGTTTATGTTTTGTGTCAGTGACCCATTAATAGTTCTTGAGTCTTATTCGTATTACCCACAACATGCGCACGCACAACATATAATATTATTATTTGTTATTTTCTAGACAGATGACAGATGACTATGATTGTTATGTGACATAACTGACAGCTCGTTTTGTTTCTACACTGTCAGATTCATAAGTTTTGCGTTTTGTTTGTGCATTCAATTTACACAAAATGTTGTATGATTATTCTTTCCTTTTGGCTTCAAAACGGTTCGGTAATTTTAGTTTTAAATTTATGTAATTTTCCCTATTTGTTTATTGTGAGTTGGCTGGCGGGTGGTGCAGAGAGAAAAACGTATAAACGTGAGTATAAATTGGTAGTCTTATACGCATTTATTTATTATATTTTATTTATTATATTTAATTTATTTACTTATCTAAAGTATACTTATTAAGTTATCATATTTTATTTTATTATATTATTTTATTATATATTAGTTATATTTTATTATGTCATCAGATGATTCCTTTCATTCTGCTAATGAGTCTCTTCATGATGATAGCTTTTGCTCCTCAAGCTGTACATTAGGTGATTTCTTGCAACACACTTTCGATCAACGAACAGATAATCTGATAAACGTGTGCCATATAAACGCGCAAAGTGTGCCAAGCCATTATGGTGATCTGCTTGAAGCCTTTTCGGATGCCAATGTTCACGCCGTCCTGGTTTCAGAGAGTTGGCTCAAGCCTCACCTTCCTTCTACCACTTATCCTCTTCCAGGCTTCATTTTGATCCGAAATGATCGAATTAACAGGAGAGGAGGTGGTGTTGCCATCTATCTCCGTTCCGATTTTCCTTACAAAATCCTCGCTGTCTCCTCTTCTGACATTTCTACGTCTGCCGAATATCTTTTCCTTGAGGTTTGGGTCAAACGAGTAAAGATTGTTATAGGCGTTGTGTATTGTCCCCCCTCAGTCGATTACTTCTCCAGTATCGAATCGATACTGGAATCTTTAGGGTCAGAATACGACCACCACATCATCATGGGCGATTTTAATACCAACCTCCTTGCTCAACAGTCCACTAGATCCTGCAAGCTCCTTCAAATTGTCGAGTCATGTAGTCTCCACATTCTAC
Organism: Euclidia mi; assembly: GCA_944739405.2. Taxonomy (NCBI): domain Eukaryota; kingdom Metazoa; phylum Arthropoda; class Insecta; order Lepidoptera; family Erebidae; genus Euclidia; species Euclidia mi. Next base: position 10,853,427 of record OX123196.2, read on the forward strand.
CATTGCAAGCTACTCATCACAATGTCGATGGGGAGGATACATGGCTCGATTTAATTTGCACCTCTTCCCCTGATCTTGTCTCGAAACATGGTCAAAGCCCTGCCCCAGGTTTCTCCCATCACGACCTCATCTTCCTCTCATACATCCTTAAGCCTCCCCGTCCTCCCCTTAAGGTTCTGCATGTGCGTTGCTTTGGGCGCATGGATGTTAATCAACTAGAAAGAGATGCAGCTACAATGAATTGGGATCGCCTACCCGCTGCTGCAACTGTTGATGAAAAGGTCGAGATATTTAATAACGCTGTTCTTGAGCTGTACAATGTGCATGCACCCGTCAGAAGGGTAAAACTGAAGCGTCCACCTGCTCCATGGATGACGAAGGCGGTCAAAACGGCTATGAGGCGTAGAGATTGTGCCTTTAGGAAATTTAAGAAGCACAAAAGTGAAGATTTTTGGTCTCTTTATAAAGTTGCAAGAAATCGGTGTAATCAGGTGATACGTAACGCTAAACGCCGCCATATTCTCAGTAATACGAGGGTCAAACTGAAAGTTCTTAGAACTGGCCACTTATAAACAATATAATAAAAAAAATATTCTAAAATTTGAAAATAGAACTCTTTGCCAATATTACTGAGTATATATTTCATTCATTTGTCATTTGTTTTACGATTTGGCGGCAAATTGAAAATTGTCTGTGTCACGTCAACATGAATTTAACACGAGAAAATTTTCGTGCAATGATTTTTTATGACTTTCGATGTCATTTAAGTCAACAAGAAAGTTATGATAGACTACGATTGGCCTTTCACGATGAAGCCCCATCTCGTGCGACTGTTTACAACTGGTTTAGTGAGTTTAAACGTGGTCGCACTAATCTCACTGATGATGTACGTGAGGGACGGCCTTCTACGGCGACGACTGAAAATAACATCTGTGTTGTGCGGCGTATGATAGAGACTGACAAAAGAGTGACCTATCAGCAGATTCGGACAAGCTTAGGCATCGGTATGAGTCAAGTGCACAAAATCCTCCACGAACATTTAGCGGTCAGGAAGCTTTGCGCCCGGTGGATACCTCATAATTTGACTAAGGCTCAAAAACTCCACCGTGTGGATTGGTGCCGTAAAATGATTGAAAGATTTAACGGAGGTGACTCAAATGCTGTGTTCGACATACTAACAGGTGACGAAAGCTGGATTTACTGTTATGATCCTGAAACCAAAAGACAATCTGCTCAGTGGGTGTTTCCTTTCGAGGAGTTGCCAACTAAAGTGAAGAGAGATCGAAGTGCGGGAAAAAAAATGGTGGCCTCGTTCTTTGGAAGGATAGGTCATTTCGCAACAATTGTGTTAGAGGATCAAAAAACAGTTTCTGCAGAATGGTACACTACCAATTGTTTGCCACTTGTCTTGGAAAAAGTTCGAGAGAAACGACCTCGCAGTAGGATCCTCCTTCACCACGACAACGCCTCGTCGCACACCGCCAAGCGAACGATCGACTATTTGGCGACATCAAACGTTGAATTACTGGGTCACCCGCCGTATAGCCCCGACCTCGCGGCTTGTGATTTTTATTTATTTCCAAAAATTAAAGAAAAACTTAAAGGAAAGCGGTTTATGAATGCTGAAGAAGCGGTGGCTGCGTATCGCGATGCCATTGAAGAGACCCCTAAGGACGAGTGGGCAAAGTGCTTTTCCCAGTGGTTCCATCGCATGCAGCGGTGTATTGACGTCAATGGACAATATTTTGAAAAGATATAATAACACTAATAACTGGCTAATGTAATCAGTTTTTGATTTTCTAAGAACTTTCAGTTTGACCCTCGTATTAACTCATCCTCCCCTGCCAATATCTGGAAGTTCCTCAGAACTATAGGTATTGGCAAACAGCATAGTTTTGATCTCCAGTGGACAATTGGTTTGGATGAAATCAATAAACATTTCTCCACGTCCAATTATTTGAATCATCCTACCAAGTGTCACACGGTGAATTACTTACGTAACCTCCCCCGTCTTAACATAGACCTTTTTAAATTTTCTTCAGTGACCCCGGGGGAAATCAAGAAGGCTATCCTGTCCATCAAATCCAACGCTACTGGCTGTGACAATATTAGTCGTAAAATGATCGTCCCTATCATTGATCAATTGTTACCAGCCATCACGCATATTTTTAACTTTTCCCTCGACACCGGTGCGTTTCCCTTACTATGGCGGAAAGCTTTAGTAACTCCTTTGCCTAAGATCCCTAACCCTTCCCTCCCCAGCCACTTCCGCCCCATATCAATCCTTCCTTTCCTCTCCAAGGTGCTTGAGGCTTGTGTCCACAGACAACTCTCAAAATTCATCAGTCAGAATAACCTACTGGACCGATTTCAATCTGGATTCAGACCTGGACACAGCACATTGACCGCCCTTTTGAAGGTGACTGGTGATGTTAGGGCGGGAATGGAAGACACTAAAGTTACGGTGCTAGCTTTGGTCGATTTCACGAACGCCTTTAACACGGTCAATCACGAAATCCTATTATCCATCCTTACTAGTCTTCAGATCTCTCCAGAGGCGCTTGAATGGTTCTCCAAATATCTCATGGGACGTCAGCAGTCGGTTCGCCACGATGAGTCTTCGTCGTCATGGTGTAACCTCGAGTCTGGCGTTCCTCAAGGTGGCATTCTCTCTCCATTATTATTTTCTATTTTTATAAATCTCCTGACCCAGAATCTTCGGTGTTCGTATCACTTGTACGCTGACGACTTGCAACTATATGCACAGGCAGGAGTTAACAATGTCGCTTCAGCTATCGATGGGGTAAATCAAGCTCTGACTGTTGTACATGACTGGTCAAAACGATTTGGTGTGGCAGTGAACCCCGCTAAATGCCAGGCCATCATCATAGGTAGTCAACGCAACATGAGCAAAGTTGATCTTTCAACGCTTCCATCTGTCATGTACAACCATATAGCAATACCCTTCAGCCCAGTCGTTAAAAATCTTGGCTTATACATGGATAGCCACCTCAACTGGCGGGCTCAAGTTACATCTATTAGTCAGAGAGTGACAGGATGCTTGCGATCGTTGTACCGTTTGAAGAACTTCCTCCCTCCTAGCACTAAGGTAATGCTCATGCAGACTTTAATTTTCCCTATTATCGACTATGGTGATGTGTGCTATTTTGACCTGAATGCAGACCTTCTCAACAAACTAGACCGGCTTCTCAATAACTGCATTCGATTTGTTTACAACCTTCGAAAATATGACCATGTCTCTGAATACCGTTCCCAACTCAAATGGCTAACTATTCGTCAACGCCGTAGTTTGCGTGCTCTCACTACTCTTTTCTCTTTTCTTAACTCTCCCTGTCTTCCCTCTTATCTAAGTCCTGTTCTACAATATTTAGGCTCCAATCACGACAAAAATTTACGGTCATCTAATAATCGTCTCCTTTTGTGTCCCCCTCCCATAGTTCTGGGTTTGTTAACTCTTCTTTCTTCGTCCAAGCTGTCTCATTATGGAATACGCTCCCTCTCGAAGCCAGGATGGCAAACAATCGGCTCACGTTCAAACTAAAGGCTCGAGAGTTTGTTCGGAGTAAAATGGCAGAATAATATCATAATGACTGTATTTACTGACTTATATTATTATGTATATATATTTATAATCTGCAAGTATTTATTCATATACATATATATGTATTTATATATATTTAATACGTGTATATCTATATAAATATATTTATATATTTTAAATATTTATCTATAATTTAAGTAGTAATTTTCATATATAGTAATTATTATCCAATTCCAAATAATAACTTTCTTATAGTCACGCACCTACTATCTTCTATCTCTGCATCACCCTAGGTTGACTGGTAGAGAATGCCTAAGGCATTAAGTCCGCCTATGTACCACATTTTTTGTGCTGTGCAAAAAAAAAAAAAAAAAAAAAAAAAAAAAAAAAAAAAAAAAAACTGTCGAAATATAGTATTATTGCTCACACTTGCCCCAATAATGTTGATAATTCTTGCACCTGCCAAAAAATTGAATTAAGTAGCTGTGTCAAATATTTAGGTATCATAATTGACAAGAACCTTACGTTTAATCAACATCTTACTCATCTATCATCCAGGATCCGAAAACTCATATATGTGTTTAAAAACTTAAGAAATGTCGCCGACAAATCCGTTATTAAAAGCACATATGTAGCATTATGTCAGTCTCTCATCACATATGGCATAACGGTCTGGGGTGGAGCTGCAAAGACATTAATGCTCCCAGTTGAAAGAGCGCAAAGAGCTGTTTTAAAGGTATCTCAAGATCTGCCTTTCTATTTTCCAACCACTGAATTATATGGCTCCTGTCAGGTACTTACCGTTCGTCAGTTATATATCCTATGTGCAGTGTTGAAGAAACATTCTGAAACTATTTTCCCATCAACTCGTAACAACCCACAAGGACGACGACATTATAGAATTTTTCCACCAGTTCGTTATAAAAATAGCCTGTCGCATAGAATGTTCTGTTCCTTGGTTCCCATTTATATAATAAACTAAACTCTATTTTAAACATATATCCTCTCTCAAAATCTGAGTGCAAAGAAGTTGTTTCAGAATGGTTACAAGAACTTAGTTACGATCAAACTGAAAATCTTCTGAAAACACTAATATGACCGGTTACCATTTATGCGTCCAAACAGAAACACACAGACTCACACACAAAAACACACACACGCGCACAACACACACACACACACACACGCACACACACAAAACACACACACACTTTTCTTTCTAACTGTTTAAATAATCTAGCTGTTTTTGCAAATTGTAAGCTACTGTCTTTGTGACACTATTGATATGAAATAATGTGCGGGGAGCCTGGTAATCTGTCTGACAGGATTTTCCTAGTTCAGATACCAGTCTCTCACAAAGGTGTAATCTGTTTTTCTAGATATTAATCAATGCAGTTTGTAAGTTACCTTTGTGAAAGAAAAATAAAAACATTATTATTATTATTATTATACATATCCATGTCGTGGGAAGTTGAAGAAAGTCCCTTTGGTGACTATAACCCAAACTAATCAAACATAATTACTTCATGTCCTTACTATGAACACGTAACTAGAAGTAATATACCTATATGTTCTCAAGAATGAAGTTATTGTAAATTAAACAGTAGTTAAACCGTTAATAAACGATAATTGTTTATTTAAAACGATGAAAGTACACACAATTGTCAATAAAATGTATGTGTAAGTAATGAATTAGACTTAAGTAAACCTTACATTAAAGTTTGGATGTTACAAGCTCCCCAAATTTGCCCGCAGTAAATTTTTTACTGATGAAATTATAAAGTTCGACATAGTGATTTTTGATACATAAAAATACCTTTTTTACATTACTTCGACTGTAAGCTCATCACTACATAGTATAAAACAAAGTCAAAAAAATCCGAAGAAAAATCCGTCTTCTGTTTAGCTGTCCCTATGTATGCTTAAATCTTAAAAACTACGCAACGGATTTTAATGGTTGACAATAGATATAATTATTCAAGAGGAAGGTTTATATGTATAACTGATGCGGACGAAGCCGCTGGTGACGTCTAGTATTTGATAATTTAAACAAATGATTTTATCACTTGTGACGTCTAGTATACGAAAACATGAAAACTAATGTTAGGACAATAATGAGGTGCTTCTTTCTCCGTTCCCTCGTATTTTATTGTTATAATCATGGCACCAAAAGTTGACTAAGATCTATATGAGGGTTCCATATTGCTGTTGAAAGAATATGCCAAGCTATAATATTATCGAGAGCTTCCACTAAAGTTTTAAGAGGGTTAACTACGTTTTCTCTTACGAGAAACTGGCAGTTAAGCTTTGTTTCTTTAATTTAGAGATACGAGTTTAGGTTGTTTTTTTATCGGATCACTATTAGTAATGTTTATTGTTCTGCCTTTCTTCTTACAGGAACATTAGTAGATACGAGAGTCTTGTGTTTTAAGGCTTGGGTATGAAGCAACAGAAAATCTGCTGAATAATAAAGAACATTTCGACATTGCAAATGCACTTTATATTGATTTATATTCGACAGGAATCTGATATCACCTATAAGAGGTTGGCCGTAGGATCAACGACAAAATGGGTTTCCCGAGTCACGTCTTCCTTCACAATGCATCCAATTTCTGATTCCAAGCTACTGCACTAGATATGACGGAATTGACATTATCTGTCCTGTTCATCTTCCATCCCTCCTTGGTGTCGCGGCATAAATGTGCGCGTGGGATCGGGAGGTCCCGGGCTCAATTCCTGAGTCGGGCATTGTTATTGGGTTTTTCTGTCACGAAATTCTCAGTAGCAGCACGGAGTCTGGAAATGTGCCCGGTACGGCAATAGGCTCGTCCCTAATTACGTGGGACTAAAGTATATCTGGCGAAAAGTGGGTGTAGAAATGCACCTCTGCCTACCCCTTCGGGGATAAAAGGCGTGACGTTATGTATGTATGATTTCCGTTTTATTGTTTATGTTTTGCTTAATAGGCTATCAAACTTATTTCAAGGAATATCTTGATTGAAAAGTCTATCAATTCTAGTACCCATTGTTAATATATTTTTAACATTTTACTAGCTATTTTAGTTTTGAATCTACCGTCATTAAAAAATTTGGAACAGTTGCATAAAACAACAAAAAATTAAACGTCAACTTCAAACACTGGCAAAGCACAAAAAGAACAGTTCAGACTGAACTTCTTAACAGATGACAAAGGAACGGATAACGATTTAGGATGCGGAAGCGACTCCTAAAAGCTTTGTAGGCAGGCTTAGTTGAAAAAGCGCGTGTCCTCTTTGAACAAACGGACTTTAGGCCCAAATTAGGAGAGCTTTCGATGAGAGTACAACTGTTTGTTATTTTGCGGACTAGCTTTTCGTGTATAAATGACTTAAAAGCTTTGCTTTTAGTGTCACTTATTTTTTTGAACTCTGATTAAAAAGTACACCAGTAACACATTTATATTGCAAGCAAAATTCATTAATCTTAAATTATCAGGTACATGTATGCTACTGTCCACCTTTTAATTCTTTAAATAAACCTCACAAAAATAATTAGATTAGCTATTTCTCTTAACAAAACTACCTGCTATACAGCCAATGGGCAGAATAGAGATAAATTTATATCTAAACTTATAAAAATTATTGACATCTAGATAGTGATTTCTCTAAGGAGTGCCACAGGGGAGTATTGTGGACCGAAACTATAGATAGTTACTAGTTCAGGTTTGTTGTGTTATTGTTGTAACATAAGTTTTAATTTAATAGTAAGGATGTGGGACACCTGTTAGACAAAGTTTGTACATGATGTTTTGATAGCATATTGGTATTGTTTAATTATAAGTTAGTATGTACAGTGTTCCAGTTATGATTTATTGAATAGTATAGATTAATCACTTATGTTTTAGTTTCCTCGATTATGTTCAAGACTTTCACTTGTAGCTTGGGCTTATTATCTGTACTCAAACTAGTTTTGATAGTTTTCATGGTATGGAACAGAGTCCTGCAATTTGAGTAAGTAGGTACTGCAGTACACGAAACAGCAGTGACGTAAAAACTTTCAAATAAAAGACAGCCAGCGAACCAATCGTAGAACCCGTTCTTACTTAGAAATAGTCGTCTAAAGGGATGAACATGTTAATGGCAGGCCGTATAACACTGCTCACTTTTAGACGGACCGAGAGAAACTGACGAATTATGCCAGTGGCCGTTCAATTTATATGACACTGTATATATTTCGATGGACCAAGAAAACGGAAACGGGCTATAACTTGGTTAAAATTTTATTCATAAATCACACTAATATTGCATTTTTGGAACTTCGAAGAACGTAAGAAAAATAAAGAGAATGTTAACAAAAGCCGACTTCAGCTTTCCGAAAAAGAGTTCAATTTATAAAATCATAAACAAGTACAATGTGTAAAAACTAATAATAATAAAATTACATTCTCTGGGAACAGAAGTAACAAAAAATATAAAATTATTCAAAGGAATAAAACTAAATTCAAAGTCCTTCATGCCAAGTTTTAATTTAAAGTCTTATTACGCAAGGTGTCTGAAAGAAAAAAAATCAGGCATTCTTTTAAAACGTTGGACTAGGCAATATGAGAAAAACGTCAAACTTTTAACAACAGAAATTGCAGCATTTCCAGCTAAAATGAATTGTATTCATTTTCTTTTAATAGTTAACAGAGTTTGGATAAGCTAATATTCAGCCCAATCCGGTTAGTCTAGTAAGCGGATCCTAAGTTGAAACTGGCAAAACGCTACAAGGATAATTAGTTCACAGAGTTTGGCTAGATTCATTATAACAATAACCACAAAATAATGAAGTACATAACTTCCTTTGACATTAACGTATGGTCACGTTATTACCATTAATAGGAGTACAAACTTTGTAGTTCAATCGCCAATAAAACAAACCAGAAAAGTTAATATAATTCAGCTCATTTCCAAAAATATTTCATTGGCTTCAAAATGTTATTGTACCAAAAATAAAAAATAATGACACAATATTATGCTATTTGAACAATAGCCTCAGATAACCATTAATTTTGTACGAACAACTATGAAATTGCCAAGTATTCTTAGATGTAATCCTTTGTTGTTTTATGGGCTACGCATTTGCTACTAAATTCTGTTTATTGCTTTGACCTCATGAAGTAAGTAATGTGCGTTATACTTAAGTTTCACCTTGATAGTGGGTTAATTATTCAATAGTTGGTATATGTAGTAGCCTTAGCATGAATGGGCCGGGGAAGTACTTATGCGTACTTGTGTATAGTGCCCTCACAGAATATTACATATGTATTAGTATCTATACTGTTGCTTTTAGTTGGGTAAGTGAGAGTGCCGGAGGCCCTATAATTACTGTCTCCTTATTTTTCTTATTTATTTTACCATTTCAAAAGGCGAAAGCCTGTTGTGATTCTTCTGGTGGTGTTGTTTGTGTTTATTGGTGACGACGGTATTCGCTTACCACCAGTCAATACCTCTCCTCGTTTGTCGCTAATTACATAAAAAATACCGTTATTTTGATATAATTATGAATGTATCAGCGATCACAACAATAGCTAATTAATAATTACTACATCTCGTATCATATTCTATGTTTGACCAACACTACAACAGGGTTTCTCAAGACATAGGCACTTGATTAAGGGCAAAATAGAACAACCATAACTACCCATTGAACGCAACCAAACGCTACCACTACTTCTGATCAGAATCTCGACGCCACACGTTTCATCGTTCATGTGGACGATGCAGTGTTTTACACACACATTATATCAACGAGTCTCTATATATTCTGCAAGTGGTTACAGAGTCTAGTCGGGTCGACGGTGCACATAGTGAAGCTATTGTATTGTCGATTCGTCGTTGCACTCACTAGATGCAGACGTGTTTATTGTTAACTGAAGAGCAGTCATTATTATATTCGCTATTTTTATGACATAGCATAAATAAGTGTGTCACGAGAGTTTCGTACGTGTATATGTGCAAGAACTTAGATAATGTTTATCGATACAAATATTTGAGTTAGAAGTGTATGTTTAAAAATGTCGAGCGCCAGTCCTTTTGGGCGTAGTCAGATCACGTGTAGGAGCCCTACACCGTCAACACCGTTGCCGTTGCCTCGTCCTGAAGACAAACCGCCCGCTACGGAAAAGCCGGCACTTGAACTAATATCTACAGCAGAAGTAGAATGATGGATGAAGATTATCAACTCTTATTTGACTGAAGTTTGTTCAATTGCTGCAGAAAGTAAGCTCAACACCGATTCAAAAGTACGAGTCACAAATATCTGCCGCCAAGTGAGCACTGCTGCATCTGAGATGGCTGTAAACTATCAGTATGTGAAACAAAAGTTGATACAAGCACACTCCACCATCCAGCACCTTCAAGAGAAGAAAAATATCTCAGATACCCTTGGGGAGATTAAGAAAGTCGTGCAAGTAAATCATACCCAGACTCAGAAGAATACTTTTGCCGATATGGTTAAAAAAGGGAGCAACAATTTTATTCGCCCTAATTCCATTAGTTCAGTTACGTTATATCCGGCCGACAAAAGTAATAGCAGTGACGACACTAAAGCCCTTCTCCAGACTATAATTTCGCCCGAGGAAATGAAATTGCATGTACGCGGTGTCAGAAAGACGAAAAATGGCGGTGTAGTCATCAGCACCGAAAATAAAGATGACGTAGAGAAGCTCAAAAGCTCTACAAAGCTTTTAACGTCAGGACTTACTGTCGAAGAGCAGACCAAGCGTCGTCCTAGAATAGTCGTAATCGGAGTTCCTACAACACTCATTGAAAAAGAGGTCTTCGCATGCATATTTGAACAAAACTTGGCACAGACATTTCCAGACAAGACACGAGAGTCCTTCATTGCCTCTGTTAAATTGAGCCACAAATCTGGGAAGAAGAACGTATCGGTGTGCAATTATATAATCGAAGTACCACCGGGAATTCGAAAAGCCCTTATTAACCAGGGGAGAGTGTTCATAAACTGGACATCATGTTCCGTAAGGGACTTTACCCTGGTTACAAGGTGTTATAATTTAAACAATACGGACACGCAGCGAAATTCTGCCGCGAAACTAGCCCTATCTGTCGTCATTGCGGTGAATCAGGCCACGTCATCAAAGAGTGCAGTAAGAAGACATCACCACCTTCCTGCGCTACGTGTATGAAATTTAAGGAGCCCAATAATCACCAAACTGGGGACGAGAGCTGCCCAGCAAGAAAATATGCCGAGGACAGGTACCTGAATTCCATAGACTATGAGCCTTCATAGTCTATGGAATTCAGGTACCTGTCCTGGCACCTGCCTTAGAGCGCCACTTACTACACGTGAAAGCACCGCTACTACAGGTACTCGTTAATTATAGTTATGGCTAATAAGCTAATAAATGATTTGGACAACTTTTCTATCTCAGACTCAAAAGCTTGTAATATTGAGGATTGTAGAAGCCTTCTTCCACCACAAGATAAATGTTTAACATATCTATAAAAACTTTCAGGAACTAGAAATCTTGCAACATACTATTGACATAACTTGCGACATAATAGTGCTATCGGAATGCTGGTTATCTAATAGATCTGATGCTCTACCAACTTTAGATGGATATCGACAATATTGCAGTGATAATCATATCAATCAAAATGCCGGCGTTGTAGTATATATTAGAAAACATCTAACTGTAGTTATAGAAAAACCTAATATAGATGAATGCAACTGTCTGCTCATTAAAATTAACCATGATACTGCCATAATCTCTCTGTATAGGCCACCATCTCTTAGTACAGATAGGTTTCTTAATTCACTTGATTTAGCACTAAACAGACTATCATCATACAAGAATATAATTTTAACAGGTGACTTAAATATAAATATTCTGTCTGAGAGAAAGACTGTCTATCCAAAAGACGACCGCGGCCACGAATATCTTAATGTCTGCTCTTTTCATGGTCTCTTGCCAGCTCATACTCTTCCTACTCATCAAAGTGGATCATGCCTAGACCACTTCATTATCAAAACAAAGCATCCGTCACGCACTTTGGTTTTTTTAACTCTTCAATCGCAGATCACCGGACTATTCTATTGTCATTAAAACTATCATTTCCTAAACATAAATGCACACCTAGCTATACTAAAATAAACATAAAGAACCTTGCAATTGACATACCTAACATAGATCTTGACCCCGTTTACTTATGTGCTGATCCTAATATTTCAATCGATTACCTCACAAACGAAATACAAAGTGCAATTCACAAAAATAAATCGACTATAAAATTGTCTAACAGACATAAAATAACAAAACCGTGGATTATACAAGGTCTTTTGCGCTGCATAAGACATAGAGATAAATTGCACTCGAAGGCTAAGAAAGCACCAGATAATGAAATTATCTCGATGTCTTACAAAAGATATTGTTATTTTTGTAACAACCTTCTCAAAAAATTAAAGATTGAATACAATAAGTCTGAACTAGAAAAGGCTGGGCAAAACAGCAAATTAGTCTGGAAATTTATACAAAAATGCATGCAATCGAGAACCAGCATTAGATTTACTTCAGTCCGAGTCAAATCCCACACTGGCACTCAATAAAATAAATATGTTCTTCGCTAACGCTGGAAAATCACTCGGAGAAAGAGTCTTGTATCAAAGAAACTTTTCATCGCACTACACCTCTAACAAATCACACAACACCGCGCTCAAATCTATTGTTTTATTAGATACTGACGTTGACGAAGTAGTTCAAATAATAACAGGACTACGGGACACTTCAGCGGTAGGGTGGGATGGCATTTCTACCACTATAATCAAAAGATTTAAGATCTTCCTAGCACCTCCACTAACCCACATTTTTAAAATATGTTTGTCTGACGGTATATTTCCGAAGTCCTTGAAAAAGGCTATAGTTATCCCAATACACAAGAATGGAGATACAAGTTGTGTAAACAACTACAGGCCCATTTCAATCTTGCCAGCATTGTCTAAAGTTTTAGAAAAACTAATAAATAATCGATTAGTAAAATACCTGGAATCGAACAATATACTCTCAGACAAGCAGTTTGGTTTTAGAGCGCAAAAGTCAACAAACCAGGCCGTTCACTTGGTTACTGATCACATTGTGGCTAACCTGGATAAAGGGATGCATACTATTGGGATCTTTCTAGACCTTGCCAAAGCTTTTGACTCTGTTTCAGATCCAGGTCTATTAAGAAAGCCTGGGGAATAAGAGGCACACAATTGAAACTACTTACTGATTATCTTATCGACAGATGTCAGTGTGTAAAACTAGGTACAAACCTCAGCGCGGATATCCCTAATTCTCCCTTCGGGGTGCCTCAAGGGAGCATTTTAGGAGTAACTCTGTTCTTAATATATATTAATGACCTATGTAACCTAAGTCTTCGTAATGGTGTCATTGTGTCTTAAGCAGATGATACGGTACTATTATTTACAGGAAATACTCGTACTGAGGTATATACACATGCTCAACTAGGTTTCAATACTGTAAATAACTGGCTTTTTGACAATATACTAACCTTAAACACCCAGAAAACAAAATATATCCACTTCTCAATACGTAACAATAACATTCATGAATCACCTAACAACACTATATTCGCTCACGACAATAAATGTCATTCATCTGCTGACGCTGCATGCACCTGCCCTACTTTAGAATCTACACAATGTATCAAGTACCTTGGAATGACACTTGACAATAATCTTAATTTCCGCATTAACATAGATCTCTTATGTAAACGGGTGCGCAAATTAATATTTATTTTCAAATCAATGCGTAGCGCTGCAAATTTTAAATTAATTAAACAAATCTACCTGTCGTTGTGTCAGTCCATCATATCCTATTGCATTACTTCATGGGGAGGGGCATCCAAAACTGTCCTATTGCCACTAGAACGCGCTCAAAGAGCTATTCTAAAAGTGGCGACGTTTCGACCTTATATGTTTCCTGCTTATGATTTGTATCAGTCCACTAATGTCCTAACTGTACGTCAATTGTTCATACTTTTATTTTAAATTAAATGTAGGAGTTTGTTACTCTAGTTTTTATGCTACTTCAATGCTTTTTACCATTACCATGGTTTATTATGACATATCTGTTATATTTTTATTATATTGTCGTAAATATCGGCTAATACCATCACCAGTCCTTAACAGTTCACTGCTGGACTAGGCCTCTCCTTTGAAAGGAGGAATTGGCCTACTTTACCACGCTGGCCAAACGGGTTGGTATAGGTTTTGTATCAAGTTTTCCTTCTCTTACAGTGCTGTTCTCTGCATAATATGCTCTCTCTGTCAGCTCTTGACACCCATGGGATCATATGGGGTGGTGACATTTCGTATTCTTAATCCGTCACCACACGGACTATATAAAACATCAACTTCAAGATAATTTATAATCAGAAATATATATTATTTTGACCTTGTATGTAAGTTGTATGGGGTACTTTTAGTATAATTTCTTTAATATAAGTCTCTAATTTCTCAAATATATGTAAGCCTCTTCGTAATAAATAGTACCTAAAATGCCGCTATTGCAAAAATGAAAGTATATAGGAAGGTAAACGTTTCATGTCTTCCACGTTTAACTTAAAAATACTTTTCACTTCGCTAGCCCGCACAAAAACAAACAGGAACTTTTATAAGTCGGTATGCTATCACAGAAGCAATGTACAAAGCAAAATAGAAACTAGTGAAAGAAATATCAGTACTGTGTATCCAAAATAACTAAAACTGGAAATGGTGACATTCCGTATTATTAATCCATCGCCACACGGACAATATTTTTTTAAATAATTATGATATATCGTAAATATCGGCTAACTAAATTCATGAAAGGGATCCACGGCCTCAATAATTCTATGTGTAATCCAAAAGCGACAGCTATAAGACAAAGGATTATTCAAATTTGTTACGCGGTTATGGAGATTATTGACAACAAACGATATAAACTAAGTCGCATGACGTTTACCAATTTCATATCAAAAGGTTTACTGCTGGAAGTCATTCAATGGTTTTGATGTAGGTTAATGCAAAACACATTTCAAAGAATATAATATTATAAATAAGATTGTCCTCGAAAGGTATTTCTGAAGTAGAAACATTTATTTTGGAAGAAAGACGTTTTTAGTGAAACGTTCACTTAAATCGTCTTTCTTCCAATAGATAACTGTTGCTAAGGCTTGGACATTGAAGTAAAAGCTGTAGCATCGTTAGACGAATCACAGGCAGTGCTTGTCTAAGAAAGTATTCAGTATGAACATGAAGAGTATGCATGAATTAGGTTAAATATATTGTGCTGTGTTTTTTTTATTCTAGAATTATACGAATCAATATATTGACGATAAAGAGAGCCATCTGAAAACTATACAACGATTCGAGCCCTGAGGGAAGAAACGGAATGGATAAAGTATTATTATATTAAATTTTCTTTTGCTATTCGTAGTACATGTCGGCGACACGCCAGGGTTATGGTGTCCAGACTCCATAATAAAAACACTCACGTAATATTACTTGGTTTATTTTCAGACGATTTCTAGCATAGAATTGCATTAAAATGCGAACTACAGTCCTTTTTATAAACTAACCGTCATTACACTTAATGTAACGTTTAACAACTCCTTTTCAACATATAATTGAAATCACTGTACGATTAATTATAAACTAATCAAAAATCGACATTAATATTGTAATGAATTTTGCACAACACCAAATTATTTATTTTACACGAATAAAAAAATTATTTTATTAAACAAACGCTGCTTTACAACATTGTCAAAAGATGGCGCTATCAACAAGATGCAAATATAAACGCATGTTATTTATTACCGTAAAAATAAGTGTCAGAATAATGTTATTTAATACTAATTGATTTTACTTTGAAAGTTTCTGGAGTTATCTTAATAACTAAGCGATAAATTAAATACTCAATCTTTATAAAACAGTTAAGCAGCCAATACAGTGTCTAATATTGTAAAGTAGCGAAGTTCTCAGTTCTGTGTTCACAAATAGTTATTTAAATATCCATCTTAAATATTATTAACATTTTCGTAACAATATAATCATTATATATTAATTTGCGCCCATATACACTTTCCAAATGTATTTACTTTACTGATCATTAAAAGTTATCTTAGCAGTAGCTGCATAATATAAAAATATGAAAAATAAAATTATATCAAGGCGGTACGAAAAAAATTGCTTTGTCTTACAACGTATCAAAGTCCAATGCTCGACATAGCTCTCCTAATTTGTGCCAGAGTAGTTACTTCCAGCGGAGATTATATTTTGCGTACGTTGTATGTAGGTTATCAAAATATGACATAATCTGATATTGTAGCTTGTCTGGTAAGGCTCGTATAAGTGGACTCCGGGGTCCGAAGCGTATAAGTTCATTTAACCAGAATGATAATAACACGATAATGACTATGTAAGCACGATATATAAAACGAGTAGGCAAAATGTTGTCCTTGCTTTATAATAATAATAATAATTGTTTATTTCAGAGCATTTTTAAGTCCATACAGTTGAGGTTACATAGGTCATTACAAATTATGTAGGCGCGACCAGGCCATGGAGGACGGACAATCCGTTTCCATTCGGTCAGCAAAAATTTTTAGGTAGCTGTTGAAGCTACCACGAACCCGCCGCGCCAGGGACGCTGCTCTCTTTCTTAATATAGCGGCAAAGCCGTCCACACGAGCCTCAGCGAACATCCCTGACGCACTACAGAAGCGCGGCAGCCCCATCAGCGCCCTAAACCCATTATTATACTGGACTCGCAAGACATTGTAAGCCATTTGCGTATGCTTGACCCATAGGCTGCACGTATAAAAAGATTGGCAAAACGCCTTGAATAGGGTTACTTTAACTTGTTCGGTGCAGCGTGCGACCCTACGAGCCAGCATGTTCACCCTGACTGACAATGCCCTGCGTTCCCTTTCCATGTCCACATCATCTTTGAGTGACTCGGTGACCCAGTGGCCCAGGTACTTAACTCGATCAACTATTTATATGTTATTTATATGTTGCAAGACAATAAAAGTATTTATGCCTTAAGCTTTTGTCTAGACCACTATCTAAGCATAACATAACGTTCTTAATACACTTTGTCACGCCATCCAACACGTCGCAAATAAACAACACGTGGTAAAGACATAAATAATATATGTTAAACGAAATAACGCAATATTAGTTTGTAGTTAGTATTACTTACAGCTATTTATAGACTAGGTTGCCGTTGAGGTATAATATGAGTATTTCGGAGTCCTTCACTAAGAATAGTTATAAACGTAAGTTATGAAACCCCGAAAACAAGTTTTGATAGTTGTTGTTTAGTGACTTTGTCTATCTAAGCAGATCGCGGCACCAATATCCGTACCTAAACATTCAATGCTTATGGAGGAGCAACTACTCCCAGAAGCACACTGCAGTCAAGTACGGACAAAATATACGTCCATTCCAACAAGCCGGATCGGAAAACAGTTCACAACTGAAATTGAACCTTACATGAATATTTAACGATCTCCCAATGCCTACAGTCTAGGCTGGAGTTATCGATCTGCGACTAAGAATATTTATCCTATACGTAAGGGCGGTTTCAGATTAGCGTTTTATACGCGGGTATAAGCTCGTTTTTGTAAGCGCATGTAGGCGCGTATTAGAACAAGCGCAACTAACTCGTACGAGCGTTGAAGTGTTTCAAAGCTCGTATAAGCGCGAGCCATCAGAATCCATGTAGACAATGACAAGATGTCACTACCGTTACCAGCGAACACGACAAAATATGCCTGTTTACGTGAGTCCGGTTTTTTGAAGCGCGTAATGTAGCGCGCGTGTAAGCGCGTATGCTGAAATGACCGTATACGTACAGAAAAATACGCTTATCTCAAACCGCCATTATTCACTACAGCGCATTTTGCTTTCCGTTTAAAGAAGAAGGATTAGCTTACTTATCTTCAATTACATTTCCTTTTCTCGTCTTGCTATTTTTGTGCCATTCGAAACGAATGCTGTTTTGCACATTTATAACCAGTAGTACTTTCAACGAACAGCAAAGATAAGACAACTAAGGTGTCCTTAGAAAATATAAGAGTACCACTTTTGTTCCATCATAAGTTTGTATTTTTCCTGTTATGCGTTTAGTTTATTGAAGTCTAACTGTCACCAGCGTAACGGACAATAAAGTTTTGGCATGCATTCACCAATACGCGTGCCAAGTGTTATAATCTATTGATATAACATAAACAAGCATTAGTAAAGGTTTAGAGAGTGATCTACTAGCTTAAATGGAGACAACCTCTTTAGTATAAGGCTAATATATCGCTAACATTGCAATATTTTGGACCAGAGATAATCTTGATTATTTATCCCAGTTCTGTTGAATTTGTGTTCTTCTGACCTCGACAATATCAACAAACAGGCCAATGAAAGTACCTATTAAATAGGAACACTGGTATATAATTTGAGATTCATATTTAAACATGATGACGCGACAGTAAACAGTTCAGAACACTTTTTTCTTTTTAAAATGCACATTTTAAAAATAAAATGCACACCTAATCCAGGTGAAATCAAAGTCCATTTATGGTGAAACAATATATTTCACTCGGTGTTATAAATATCATTTTATTTCACCAAAACCACGAAAGATAAATTTAATAAAAAAGCACGAATAGTGTACAATAACATATCACATCATCACAACCGTATTGAACCATATTTGAAGAATACTTGTGACAGACAAGTCTTTTGAAACATTACGTAGGTGTCTTAGTTCGCGTTTCTGTCCCTAGGTATAACTTATGTGTCGTTGCGGGCTTTACAAACATTCAATCGACGGACACAAAGAAAACCCAGAGTCGAAACAACAATTTGTGAATGACACAAAGTATGATATTGTCGCGTGAAGGCATCGAACCCACGACATTCACCACAGTGCTAAACAAAAAGGCAACTGCTTAAATCACTACGCCAACAACGTTGTCTTAATATAACATACTTTATACTATATACTTAAACTTAAATATTTTTGTATCATAATAATTAAGCAGTCATATCCGAAATAATAACATTATTTGTAGATATGAAAGCTTTCATGTCCACGAGCTATAAAATCTAGGTAATTATTACTTTATTTCATAAGCTTCTTTTTTATGCTATTAATTTTATATCCTACGTAATACATGATACTATTTACAGAAAATTTTAATCGTGAGATAATTATATGCGTAAAGGCATACGTACCTACCTATTTGCTAATATATGAACCAGATGTACTGATTTGCAGGCAGATGAGTTGATGCTGATACACATAAGTAAAATATATATTTTTAATTAAAATGCAATGATTGGTTCGGTTGGCATCATTTAGCCTTGCAATATTTTTTTTATTCTCGCGGCTGCCATTTTACAATGTATATGCTGCTAACCAGATCCAATATTTCACCTATCCGTGGCTTTCTCTACTAGAGATATGTATATAATTATGATGACATATATTTTGTGGACATACAGAGCATTTGTCAAATATGTACCTATCGCTAGTAGCCAAATCTAAGCCAAAGCCAAGGCGAGTTGAAGACCATATAACCTGTCTTATGATACATATGTACATATTATATTTACGTCAAAGAAAAAAATCCCGTTTTACAGCGCCATTACATTATATCAAAGGTTTTAGTTCATATTTACCATCATATAAATACATTTATAGCTATATAAAATTATTTAAGTTAGTGGGGCAACCAATTTCAGCGGTGCTTAAAGTTTTAGTACGGTATTTATCGGTCTTTATGATGGAGACAGATTGGTAAAGATGGCCACGGAGTTGACGTTACAATGAATACAAAATTCAGGTAACGCTTAAGACTGTGGGCTGCCGGCTTTTGTGATAATCATGAAAGGATTGATTGACGAATTATTTCACAAAGATCATCATAGCTTATCATTTGCCTTATTAGCCCCATAGACTAAATCATTTGGTTAAACAATCAAATGGAAACCAATTTAATTCAACATTTATATTTTTCGTTGTGAAACATTACAATTTAAGTCCAATCTTCTAAATGCAGCTTTGAAATCCGTTTCAGTTTTTTGTCACATGCTACATACAAATAATTAAATAAAAAAATTCTTATAGAAAAGAAATTTAACCTTTTTCTAAGCCATATCGACAAGAATAAATCATACATACATACATACATATTATTATCATAAAATTCAATTTATTCCAATGAAAGCAAAATATTTAATACTTATAATAGCAGCAGGTATTATATACAATATTAAGTTTCATTTGTAACTATCTGTTTGTATGAGTGAATGATCGTAGATACTGACAGAAGCCACGTGGAACAAAGTATTTGAAATGTGCATGGATTGTAACATGTTGAGGATCTTGTGGAGAGCTAAAGAGCGAAATAAGGCAGTACTGAAATCGCTTGAAGTTCTAAAAGGAATAAATGGGTCGTAGTCCAATTTATATGAGCATTGACTATAATTTTATTTCGCTTGTTGATTTGCTCGGATGTCGCTTATTTCGTGGTAAAATTCACCTGAAACGATATTATTATTTTGTTCGGTGAGTGAAACTGCCGGGGGCTCAATCTCTCTCTCCCTCCCTCTCTCCTGTTTACATCACCTTCCCACTTCCTATTTCCCCACGGTCAGGTAGCGGTTTGATTAACGACAACACTATGGACAATCCAGCTCACATATGAAAAATGCAATGTAGTTACTTAGTTATTTAAATTGTATAAAACAAGACGACGAAAAGGGTGGCCCTGAGTTTCTTGCCTGATTCTTTTCATGAGGCCCTACTTTCTGAACAGGCATTTTATGGCTCAGTTATGCAAATATGCATTTATTTTTACTTTCTGACGTGTCCAAAATATTTTTTTACATTTTTATGGAATTAAACATATTTCAGTTTGAGTAATGATAGGTGTACAAATAATTTACTATACTAATAAATCTATCTCTATCAGAACCTTTCATACAAGGTCTATTGATAAAATTTCCATTTAGCTTTTATCTAGTGGATAAGCTATCACCCGCACCAATGAACCATATACGGATGAATACGGTCAACAAATAGGAAACTAAATACATAAGAAAAAAACTAAATAAACAAATAATTGAAGCAGACATATTAAATATATTATATTGTCGATATCGGTACTTTGATTCATATTGGAGTACCCAGTTATCCATACTAATATTTTTTTCTTATGGCTGCATCGCCATCGTTAATCGATGATTTTGCCAATGTCAAGGTGGAAGAAGAGTTCAGGCAGGTATATTATGTTTTTAGTGAGAACAGCCTATATTGATCAGTCGAACTAGCAGTGGTTTCTCTTTGGAGGCCGACTTTCTGGAGAATAAACAATATACACGTTAGTAAGCATACTTGAAGATGATAGGGGTTAGTAATAGGCTGGGTGAAAAGGCAAGAGATGATAATTCTAGATTCTTATTTTATTTAGGGAAATAAATTTGTACAGATATCAGATTTCTTTCTTTCATCAGATTTCTGTACAAATTTATTTTATTGAACCAGAGATAAAAGAAATGCTATGTTTACGGGTCTAGGCATAGAATTAGGAAGAATATCGTAGAGAGGAACTGATAATTTTTTACAGGAGAAGAACATGTGTTCTAGGGTACCCTCGTCTAGCTAGGCTGGCTTGTCGTTGTCCAGGCCCCATTGACATAAATACTAATATTATTTATTTGTTACACTGATTTGCCATTCATAAGAGCTATTTCATAGTACGAACGGCAATGTCATAACTTAGAATAAAATTTTGTGTTTTATGATTATGACATTACTTTACAGCGATGTTAATAACAAAACGATTCGACGAAAAATGTATGCTCATGTATATGTATATATTTCTTACACAATACACATTGCTAACACAACTGGCCCCCGTGGCAACTGGAATAACGCTAGGAGGATGTTCAATAGTTAATACAACGTTTTAAGATTACCACAATGTTGAAGCTATTGTTAATAATAATACATTTAAATGATTGTGTGCTTGTTTATACTGTGCAGTGGCTCTTAGCTAATTCAATTATCATCTCAAAGTTTTCCATATATCTGGCAAGATGTAACTTTTATCAGCGAAAGAAGATCATGAGAAGCGTAGAATTATTTATACAAGGTATGTCTTATTTATTCTTCTAAATCTCTGGTTTTGAGGTAAAAGTTTATGATTATGAGTACGAGAAATCCAGAGATCTCAGGTTTTGAGATTAGAGCTTTGACATGAATACTTTTAGTAAGGTCAAGATTCCTGTGATTTTAATAAAGAGACCAATGATTCAGCCACATTTGAACAATTTATGAACATCCAGCAAGAAGAAAAGGAAGAAGAAGAAATCGAAGAAGATATGACTGTTGAAGTAGACTTTCAAGAGTATGAATCTGATAAAAATATCTAAAGAAATCAAACCAAGAGTTAACCCAATAATCAATAGCAATACTAATAATAAGGTAATAATATCTAGAACTTGACGGGTATTGTTTCCTTAAATTATCCTAAAATTGTCCTGAAAGTTAGTGGAGTTAGTACTGGCCTACAGGGGAAACCACGGTAAAAAAACGCGCCGAGTACACGACCTCACAGCTGGCGTGGAAATGTGTGCATCATCATCAGCCCTTAACAGTCCACTGCTGGACTAGGCCTCTCCTTTGAAAGGAGAAATTGGCCTACTATAGCACGCTGGCCAAGCGGGTTGGTATAGGGTTTGTATCAAGTTTTCCTTCTCTTACAGTGCTGTTCTCTGCATAATATGCTCCCTCTGTCGGCTCTTACGACACCGATGGGATGATATGGGGTGGTGACATTCCGTATTCTTAATCCGTCACCACACGGACAATGTGTGCATATCATGTATGATGTCACTCTTAGAATCGCGATATCTCAGGAATGGTAACTCTTAGGAGAAAACCGTTAGTATCATTTTTATAGAAAATTTTAAGATCTACAACTTTGATTAGATTTTATTTTGATAAAACTTACTGTTTTCGAGAAAAAATAAAAAACCTCACATTTTGACGTTTGACCCCAAATAACTTTTGTAGCACACATAGGATCGATAGGGACTTTTAAGACTTTATTTGTAATGGTAAACCTAGCTCTCCACCAATATTTGGCTCTCCGGCAATTTTTGTTATTTGACCACTATTTTTATGTCTAAACTGACCGGACTATTTTTTTTTTAGTCAACTAAAGGCACTTGGAATAAATCCTGTAACACGGACTTTACAAAGATTCAACTAAGGGACTCAAATTAAACCTAGACTCGAGACAACAACTTATGGATCACACAACATATTGTCTCTTATGCAAATCGAACCTTCACCACTCGGCCAGTGTCAAGGGGCGAGGCGGCCGCTTTAAACACTGCGAAAATTGCGCTGTTAATAGAAATAAACTGTCTATTGGCAACAGAGTCTCTGAACCTATGATTTTATATGGTGTATTGTTGTGCAATAGTCATTTCAATACTCATTTTGAAAACATATAGGCGTAAAGATATAATTTGTATCCGTATGCTTCAATTTACTGCTATGTTTGCAAACAAACAATCAATATTACATCAGATTCAGCCCGATATAAATATAAATGAAGCAAAGCTACATATAATATGTTCGCAAACAGTAGTTTCTAAAAGTCGGCAATGTTTGTGCGTGCCATAAATATTTGATTCGTACGTGCCAGTCCCGACGTGGATCATCTCTAAATGTAATCGGCAGAGATAAAAATTGTATCTATTCAGCGCAGAATATTTACTTTGTACTAAACATCAACTAGAGAATAGCTTAGTAATAAAGTTCTGGCCTGCTCTTGATTTACTTGAGGCTTACTTCCACTTTGTATTAAGAGTTATAGAAATATATCTACAATATTGTATTGTATTATTGCAATAATACGAATTATTACAGCTTATTCTAACAGCTTAATAATACGTACCGTCTGATTTGTGAATGTGTTTGCCTAGTCTTGAGTTGTGAGTAGGTAATTACTTAGCCTGGCTGAATGTTATTGTTTTTATTTATGAATAACTTCCAAACTGGCAATGAGGCCAAAAATCCCTCGCTTCTAGTAACCTATATTTCATTGAGATTATAATCATATTGCATTAACCTTACCTAATATATAAATTTATATCAAGTTGACAAGCAATGATCCTATCATCATTTCAAATAGAGATGGTAGTAGCATAATAGATAACAGCATTTCAGACTTTAGACCGAGAAAGTTGACTAGACATTGACTAAGGGTGCGTGTACGCATTGATGATACCTATTCCGCTTGGTCTAATACGAATGCAGGTGTTCCACAGCGTGGCGTGCTATCCCCTTTACTCTTCGCAAAATTAATAATTATATTTCAAACAAATTACTTTTATCCTGCCACCTTTACGCAGATGATTTGCAAATTTATACGCAAGCTCCGTTAAGTAGATTGGCAGACGCTTGTACAACGGTTGGCACGGACTTGGCGCGAATCTGTGATTGGACGCAGAAATTTGGACTCACAGTAAATCCGGATAAAACGCAGCTCATTATTATTGGCAGTCCAAGAATTGTGTCCAAAATTAACTATTCCAATTTACCAACCATAACTTTTAATGGAAAAGACCTCCTGTTTAGTAAAATCGTAAAATATCTTGGTATCTACATCGATGAAACCATGTCTTGGCGACCTCAGTTACAAGAAACGAGTCGAAAACTCTTTGTATTAGCTGGATCTTTACGGAAGTTACGCAATTTCTTACCAACTGCCACTAAGATTGCGCTTGTACAGTCTTTGCTTCTACCAATCCTTGCCTTTATATTTGTTATTGGTTGTGATACGGTTTGTGATTTTCATTTTGACATAAATGGTGTCATCTTCAGTATATTTCTCTAATATTATTTCTTAAATTTTATGGTTTTTATAAGTAAATCAGTATATTTTATAGGTGGACAAGAATGGAAAGATACTGAATGGTGAATCGTGTGTGCTGAAGAGATGGAAAGAGTATTTTGAAGGATTATTTGAAAGAACGACGACAGAGACATCAACAGGTGAAATGAATGGTAATGATAGCAATGATGAAAGCGATATTAGCGTGGATGAGATTTTGAAGGCACTGGCCAGTTTGAAATTAGGTAAGGCTGCAGGGTATGATAGGATTACAGTCGAAATGCTGAAGGCTGGACAGGGCATCATAGTTAGTCAGCTGCAGCGTTTATTTAACTTGTGCTGGGGCACCGGCCGAGTACCTGATGACTGGGCCACAGCAGTAGTTGTGCCTCTTTATAAAGGAAAAGGTTCGCAACTAGACTGCAAAAACTATAGAGGCATTATCCTTCTCAGCATTGTTGGCAAATTGTATGCGAAGGTAATGATTGAAAGAGTTATGAAAGTAACCGACAAGAAAATATGGGATGTACAAGCGGGATTCCGAAAGGGTATGGGGTGTACGGATCAAGTCTTCTCCTTGCGATGCATAGCCGAGAAATTTTTGCCCAAAGGTCAAAAAGTCTACTGCGCATTCGTGGATTTGGAAAAGGCTTATGATAAAGTGGTGAGGAATGGAATGTGGTCGGTACTGTCGATGTATGGGGTGGACAGCAGCCTCATTCGAGCTCTGAAATCCCTTTATGAGGATTCTAGAGCTTGTGTGAGGATAAACGGGGCATACACTGACTGGTTTACCATCAACACAGGTGTTAGACAGGGATGTGTAGCGTCGCCGTGGCTGTTCAACCTCTTCATGGACAGTTGTTTGCAAGACTTGAAACATAGTGATTGTGGATTAAGGATGAATGAGTTACTTGTCAAATGCCTCCTATAGTTTTTGCAGTCTTGTTGCGAGCCTTTTCCTTTATAAAGAGGCACAACTACAGCTGTGGCCCAGTCATTAGGTACTCGGCCGGTGCTCCAGCACATGTTGAATAAACGCTGCAGCTGACTAACTATGATGCCCTGTCCAGCCTTCAGCATTTCGACTGTAATCCTGTCAATATCGTTCCAATCGCTATATTTCAAGTAACGGTACTAAAAGCATCTTGTGTGTCTTTAATGAACTCATTTTTAGTATTTGTCTTCGTACTAGTACATCTGATTACACAACTGACACACAGAAACACGGTCGATACACCAATTATCAATGCACACATTGTGGCTCTCCGATTTCGCACAGGATAAACATAATTTATGCGATCCACTGATCATTGAGCTAAACCTAAATATACTCAAAGCAGCTTGACATTGTTTGTTTTGCGATATTAAACTTTAAAACAAATGTGATATATGATATATATAATATACTACTCGTTTAATACTATGAAAGTTTCATTTGTTTTGGTTTCTGGTAAACTTTATAGTCTCTGAGATAAAATTAATATCCTTTTATGACAATTTGAACTGCAGTAGTCCCCATTGAATGACCTTTACCTAACTTCATCTGGACCAAATATCTATTAACGATTCTCCATTCACTAAAAACCAGTTCGTAATTAAGTATTCCAGTTTGAGCTGATGTTACCCTGTAAAATTTCTGTTACAGATTTTTATTAGGTCTAGATTTTATCTTTGATTAATGCAACAAACCAGTTATTGAGCTTTACAATAATTTGCCTTAAACTTAATCTTGCTTCAAACAGCAGAGCGTGCATACTTGGAGCCGTACTTACAGACAGATAACGCACTTTAATATTGTCCTCTTGCCCTGATCCGAATTTATTTAGGGTAGTAGTTTAAAAGTACTAATTATGAATAATATTTGCGCCGTATTTGGCCGTAGGTTAAAACTAGCCGTGTTTACGGACATTCATCTAGTTTCAATCTTATACTATTAAGTATCGAACGGATTACTTAAAACAACGATGTATTTAAAAAAAAACGATTATTCATCAATATCTCGTTCTATTCTTGATTTTAGCATACACACATGTACACACATCAACAAAGTCTAGGGATATTTTATATTTCATCAAATATCTAAAAATCTATGAAGAATTTTCTGATACAGTAAATAGAAGAATCATAGATTATTTTAAGGTCTTTAATAAAAGTAAAAAACATTTCGTGTTTTTTTTGTTTTAAATAAAAAAAATATTTTTTTTAATCATCATGAAAAATTAGTATGATAACAACAAACATTTCTTCTTAAAAAACTATTAATTTTAATAAAAATGGAAAAAATCTTGTAAAATCTAATCATTAATAATCAGTGCTGCCACCTCTTACATTGATTACACATCGACATCGATTGTTAATACTTAAAATTAAATTGTCAATGTCTTGCTGCGGTATGAGGTCCCATGTCCTTTGCAAGTGTTCGTAAAGTTGTTGTTCAGTCGTCAAATTTGGTGGAAAATCTCTCAAAGCTTTTCGTTGTAACATGTCCCAGGCATGCTCGATAGGATTTAAGTCGGGCGACTGTGCAGGCCAATCCAAAACTTGAATATCGTGCTCTCGGAGAGCGGTCGATACCAGCCGCGCCGTATGGCAAGGAGCATTATCGTGCATGAGTAGAAATTCATGGCCTATTTGAGTTCTGTGTGGGACAATAACGGGCTCTACTACCTCCTCGTGGTATTTTTGTGCAGTCATGCTGCCTTGGATCCAAACGAGTTGGGTTCGTCCGCCAAGACGAATTCCTGCCCACACCATGATTGTCCCGCCTTGGTATGGGTGGACCTCCTGAGGGTGCCGTAGACGGCTAACTCTCCCTGGAGCTCTCCAAACGCGTGTTCTTCGTGAATCCGGGTGAAACCCAAACCGGGACTCATCGGTGAACAGCACCAAAGACCATTGTTCGTCACTCCATGGTAAATGCTCCCGAGCCCACGAAAGCCGCCGACCGCGATTGCCACGTCGCAATGCTGGAACACGCAATGGTCTTCGAGCATGAAGATCAACTTCATGTAACCTTCTTCGCACGGTTTGGTCGCTTACCAGCAGCTGGTGGTCCTCCTGGAGCCTTTGCACTAGTTGCAGCGCTGTGATATTGGGTTGTCTTCTGGCGGTCATTTGGAGAAATCGATCCTGTCTCTGCGTAGTAACACGATATCTACCTGTGTGCTGTTCGGCCACATCTCCAGTACTGCGATAACGTGACCACAACCTTGATATCACATTTTGACTGGTATGTAGGGCCTCAGCAACGACGCGTTGAATTGCACCATTTTCTAACATGCCCACGGCTCGTAACATTTCATCTCGACTCAAATGACGACGTGACATGACTTTTAAAGTTCGTACGTCACGTTAAATTAAAAAAGGAAAACAATTAAAAACCCTTTTCATTAATAATTATAATAAAACAGTTTTAACTTTCTTTAATGTAACGAATTACTAGCAAATTTGCCGCCATATTTTGTTTATTATTTTGTTTTTTTTCTTTCCATGTTCAAATTTTGAAAATAGAATAAAAGAGGTTTTAATCTGTATATAAACTTTTTGTGGAAACTAACAAGGTTCTAAACTATAAACTCGTAAATAATTTAGGATTAAGATATCCCTAGACTTTGTTGATGTGTGTAGTTATCTGACTCATAAATTTGAGCGCGTAAGTCTGGACGCACTGCTTCAGCTTCGGTTCTCTTAGTTGCAAAGTTCTATAGTTAAGGTATGAAATGCCATGTCTAAGTCCGTGCTTTTTTATCAGTATATTTTTATCGCCATTTACATCACTGTTTTCTTTCTAGTTTGCGATATAAGCAGTTATGCAACAGCCCAAACCCTATAAAGAAAACCTGACTACCTAGCAATTAATGACACTAAATAATTCAGTAATAATTAATTGTAATTGCTTTTTTCTACACAAATACTAAGTAAAAGTTTATTAATTACATAAAAAATAAAGAAATTTGATTAAGGACATTGTTGGTACGACACAATTCGTAAGTAATTGTAGTGTTGGTTAATTTAGCCACACGCGATCCTCGGGGACATTTCTTGTTTTATTGAACAAGTAACTAAGAGGTTATTATGGAACATTTCCTTAAAAGATATTTTAGATATTTATGTGTGTATTTTAGACGTTTAACCATGGAATATCATTATCCTTTTGGGTTGCGGAGGTCAGACAGGCAGGCGCTCCGTGGAAAAGCTAATATATAGTAAAATCTGGTTAGACTAGTAAGCGGACCCCAGATTGCAACTGGGAGAACGCTAGATCAAAGAAGAAAGAGTGTGTTTTAGACGTTATGCAAGTATTTAATAAATTTATCATGTTATGTGCAGTTATACATTGAGTCCGTCTCATTGGATATACCATCTCCTCTAACTTTATGGCTGAGATACAACTAGAAGATGGCTAAAAATAATGACAGAATTGCAACTCATGGAATTAGAGTACGTGAGGATTAGAAATGCATTATAGAAGGTTTTACGATGACATCTTTCTAACCAATAAGATCACTGACAAAAATTATCAAAAAATATAACATTCTGGCGTTACTCACTTACTGACAGGCAACGCACAGCCAAAACAATTGGGCGCAAGAAGCTGTAAGGCAGGTATGTTGCCTAGGGACCGGAAGGAACATGATGTGTGTAAGAGTAAAATCCTTCATCCCCAAATTATTTAACTTGTCATTTTCAATATCTGTGTTCCAACCATGACCGCAGTTTGCGATCGTCTAATAATCTTCTTCTTACTGTCCCTTCTCATAACACATATCTTATTCACTCTTCCTTTCTCGTTCAGTCCATTCTCCTCTGGAATGCCCTCCCTCTAGAAATCAGGACGTGCAAAATGAAATACAAATTTAAGGCGAAGGTAAAGGAGCTTTTGTTGGCAAGACCAGCGGATGTGTCATAGGATCTGTATCTTCATTTCTATTCAAATTACTACTTTGATATTGTATATATTGTATTGTATTTGTGTATGGCTTTACGTATTCTTCCTTTAGTTCTTATATGTATATATTATTTGTGATTGAAAGTTTTAATGTGTTTAAAAGTTTTACTTCAAATTCTTCAATACTTTGCCGCTAAACTCGGACATTTACAAGCATAATTATGAAATATATATAACCATTTACTTTTAATTTATTCCATTAAGCTTCATTAAAAGCTTGTATTAAAAAGATTTTTACACATAACTTTGTTTCCATACACGTGCTTATGTTACACCCACTTTAGATTTAAAGTAAATTAAAACAAAACATTAATTTAAGCTTAAATAAGCTACGTTTATTCTACCAAGCTTTCAGAAATTCGAAGTACAAACGGCCTAAGTTCAAAATCCTTTGAGCCTAGTGCCAACGTGCTTACAACGAGAATCAGCCTTCAACTCACTTTTTGTTATTTGAAAAGTATTTACTTGACGAGTGCATTATGTTAAAGACTGGCAATGTAGGAGCTAAAGATGTCTGGAGATTTATGACTTACGAAGTAAAGGTGAATATATGTGGAATATTAAATTGCTGCAGGTGCTTATATGCCAAAGTCGCATTACTGATCAAAGCGATGCGAAGGGTGGTGAGCGACGCCATGAGACTTGTTTTTTATTTGTTATTTGTCGTGTCGTTCCACCGCCGCTATCATAGACGACAATTTCAGTAATACGAGTTCTTTTTTACAAAGTTAAATATAATAAATCGATGCGTAAGGTCAATGTTCTTTATATAATATAACCAAAAAGTAGCTTACCCTTTGTTCACGAGAAATTTTAGTCCTGTCAAATGCTGATTTTACAGAAAATGATTATGGGAAAATATTTTTTAGTATATTTTGAAAAATAAACGTTATAGGTAGCTTCTATATCATGGACTGAGTACATACTTTTCAGGAAAACACTGACTTAAAATAAAAGGTGGATTGTATATGGATCTAATGATAACGTGTGAATTTCCTATCCAGAAACTACCAATGACATAGTATCTTCATAAGTCGAGTAGACTTGATCTGATATTAAGTCAGTGAATGAATGTCTGACCTTTTGCTTTTATAAATATAGATGTTGTTTACAGTCGTATCTCATGCACTCTGTACCAAACACTCTAGGGAGTCAAAGTACTAGACCGAGTCTATTTATATTTGCAAATTACTCCACGCTACTCATATGTTCTAAGTATGGCAGTGTCCGTCTATTTTCAGAGAGACAATATTTAAAATGTTTTCTGAAACAATAATGGTAATAGAAGCTTTGTTTTAATGATGCTATGATGTCATCAGGTAATTGTTTAAAATGGTCTTCATTATTTTTCAAAATTACTTCGTCAATTTATAAAAATCGTCACTAAGTTTAAAGATAAATTTGTAGTAGTCAATATGTACTTTCGTCACGTAGCCTCGTAATCTTCTTTAATTACATTCAAATCAAAGTTCAACCAACCCACGTCAGTACGTAGTCACGTTTTACATAAAAGGAATAACCGCACAACATGCAATAGAGCGGCCCAAATTCATGTTTTGAAGCGCCCTCGGGACGTGAAAAGTCAGGCAACTGAGGCAACTTCACTTTATTTGCAAACTGCTCAACAGACACATAATAGACTTTTGTTGTGACACACACTTGTGAATAAAGGAGACGTAGTTATTTTAAGGTGCTTTAATAAACCCAATTACAAACACGTCTTTGGCTTTAATTCGACGACCGGTTGGCGCAGCGGGAGTGTAAGCGCCTGCTACGCCGATGGTCGCGGGTTCGATTCCCGCTCAAGTCAAGCATTGTTGTGCATGAACATGTATGTTTGTCTTGGTCTGGGTGTTTCTATGTATAATATGTATGTATTTACAAAAAATTATATATATATGTATGTTTATCCATTATCTAGTACCCATAGTACAAGCTCTGCTTAGTTTGGGACTAGATGGTGATGTGTGTATGTGGTAGAATATTATTATTATTAGAATATTATTATTAATTCATAATTAGCCCTTTATACTGCCCCACTGCTGGGCACGGGCCTCATCTCACTATGAGAAGGGTAAGGCCATAGTCCACCACGCTGGCCAAGTGCGGGTTGGCAGACTTCACATGTCTTTCGAGAACATTATGGAGAACTCTCAGATATGCTGGTTTCCTCACGATGTTTTCCTTCACCGATAAGCAAGCGATAATTACCAATTTCTTATGCACTTAATTTCAAAAAGTCATTGGTGCGTGCCATGGATTCAAACCCGAGGAGACCCTCTGCGTAGCATTCCGTCGGTCTCTCTACTCGGCTATCACTGCTTTTCCTTGCCTTTACCCTGACATATTAAGGGCTTTGGATAATTTATTGAATGACGTATTAGGTTTTTCTTTTGGTTACTTTGACATTTTGTTTCATTAATTTTTGAAAAGAAACGCACTCATCATTTACTAAACCAATTAGCAAGTTAATTATTTTACTATGACTGTGATTCAGAAGATGTAGAATGTTGTAACGTAATACTCTACGTATTGCGTTATAATATCTCGCAGGCGCTTAACCCAGTAGGTGGAGCCTAGCCCGAGCAGCGCTTCGCTAACAATTATTACCTTATATAGTCATAAACGGGCCACAGGCAGTCTGTGACTCAAAGGTATATATTGGCCTTTATAAGATGGGTGCGCGATCTAAATCGGGCACTTTCCCTACACACCGCCTTGCTGATGGTTGTAGTGACAACCAAGTACTATTATACTTCTCTATCTACTGTCCCGCTGGGGGTAAGCATATTCTAGTTGTCTGTGTGCCTATATGTTCTGTCTGTAGTATCTGTGTCTCCTAAGCATAACAGCCGATCTAGGGACCGCCATTCCTGACCGGTTGTTGTGTATTCTCTGTGCTGTTTCCAGTTCTCCCTAAGGGCTCTCTGCGCCTGTCTTCTCCCTACGGCCCACGATTCTCCCCACGGGCTGTCTTCTCTCTACGGGCTGACATTCTCCCTACGTGCTACAGGCTACGAGCTGCTGGCGCCGTGCCGCTACTAGCCGCCGCCCAAGCATCCGCTCCTGCCTACGAGCTTCCACAGCCAGGCCACTGGCGCCTGACTGCACCGGCTTAGGCCTGAGCATTACCACTCGGCCCACATTGGCTGCACCACCTGAGCCTCCGCTCAGCCTGCACCACGACCACCGAGCTGCCGACACAACGCGGACCTTGGCCAGCTCACCGGCGACCCTACGAGCAGCTACCCTGCGAGCGTCGGAGACGGACGGTCGGAACAGCAGGAGTCTACATTCCAGCCTTCAGGCCAGTGCTTACCTAGTTCGGTCATACTGTATGTAAGCGGTAGTGAGACATAATAAAGAACATGTTCAGCCTAGCACTGTTTCCATCGAACCCCGACATCCTACCTGAGATCCTCCGTCTCAATGAAGGTATGTGATTGATGAAATAGTTTCATACTCAAACTACACTAGATCGGCTAAAGTATAAGTTGAAAAGAAACATCTTTGCTTAGTTATGGGACATAAATTATTAGGCTCTTTGTATACCTTAAAATAAAATATAAATAAGTGTTACATACTCCACATTAAAATATTTAATACATAAAAAAATGTGCAATGATTGCAGTAGGTAGGTATAAAGATAGATAAAAAAAAATTAATAACAAAAAATAAAATACTCTGTTGTCTTCCTGTCCAACTTACACTAAAATCTTAGTATAACATTATCTTGGAACATTGATTCAATTATAATTTGATTAGTTCAGCCAAATTCAAAGTAATTTAAATTAAAGAAAGTTATAACAAGATTGAGTGTTTTGTTGGATCTCTGGTAAAAGTTAGTCGCTTCACTGTCCATAGCGTGAGAGCATAGTCGATTCCCGGCTGTTCGAAGAGATAAATTTTTACATGCTAGTTAATAAACTAGGGACTTATCAAGGTCATTCTTGCATTACCCTTCAGAATAAGGCCGGATAAGGGCTAATAGTATGTGTAAGATCATGTGTGCAAAGAGTGAAATGATAAGTAGTATGTTTTGTTTGTTTACTAATATTTAAGTAAATTTCTTCGAATTATACTTGATAAATAGCCAACATCGTCATTAATCTTAGTTTATGTATCTTCATTTTATATTTGTTCAAGTTTATTATCTCAATTTAGTGCCGTGCTATTACCCATACCATTTTATATGTATATAAAGTCCTTTGCGTGATTTAAGTTACTATCAAGTTATTAATAATAGTTTTCGATAATTTAAAATACGTACCAATTTACCATAACGGTAATAGTATTTTCCCGAAATAAAACTTATGCCTTACTGAAAGAAAATAAATATTATAATTATATTTTAATATTGATAATAATACGAAATGCAAAATAAATGATGTTTTTGTACACACTTAACTTAGATACTGAAAATACTTTAACACATAATGCCATTACCTTCAAAACTACAAGTGCTCAGAAAATATCTGAAAACCAGCAAGACACACTCGGGTAGGTTTATTTTTATTTGAGTGAAAAAAGTCCTTCCCAATCCGCAAAATTCGCCATTATAGGTGTCAATGGCAATACATTTTGGATGAAATAAAAAAGCATCGGGGTGGAGAGACGAACGGGTGCAAAGAGTGAATTTTTTGCGTGTATTTGTCCCTTTAGCGAATAATACCGTGTCCCATTTTTCTTAATATCGCTCTTAAAAGTTAGTGTTCCAATTCGAAAATTGCTTTGAATATGTATGTCTTTTATTTCTATTGCCCATTGAGCTTGTATGTTGCATTTTAATATCACGAAGAAAAGTATTCATGAAATTAGTCCTAGTAGAATTTTCACATTTTCCTATTATTTTTATTTTAACTGTAAATATTGGTAAGTTTCAAAACTTTTTTGTATCATAATTATACTGCTAAAACGTAATAACACGAACAAATTATATTCAATAATATTATTTCAAATTGTTTTCTCCGTGTCAATACCTATAGTTTATTCACAAACACATACATTGTAGTTCCAACTAAAACAAGTTTTCAGCTCTTCATGTTGCAACGCTACCCACTTACCTGGCGAAGCTGAATATCTCCTCATACTTATTACTGGCTCCTGGTGGCTCACTTAGGGCACGATGATCATCAGCAGAGAAACCCGAAGATACTCACACACCACTACACACCATTGACTAAATAACACCAATCTTATCCACATCATACATACATAGACTCACGCCTGTTTCCCCGAAGGAGTAGGCAGAGGCATATTAAACGCCCACTTTTCGCCAGTGTTTTGATCCCACGTAATACGTGGCGAGCGTATTGCCGCTTATCGGGATATTTTGTTTGCCAGAGCCTCGTGCGTTGATCGGCAGGTGCACCACTTGCAGGTGAGGTTGGCTTGGGACCCTAAGTTCTTGGTGGGAACCCTATGCACCCCAATCTAATCTAATCTAATCAAATACATATATAGAACTGAAGAGTTAGTTTGTTTGTTTGAACGCGCTAATCTCAGGAACTACTATCTTTCAGTGTTACCTACATAGCCCAGTTATAGAGGACTGGGCCGGTCATATCTGTTGTATGTCTGACGATCTTTAGGCTAAAACTACCACCTTGTGGGTCCCATATCGAAAGAGGCTACGCGGCAGACCCAAGATTAGGTGGCAAAATGATTTGAAACTCTATAATGCAGAGTGGACAACAACGTTCAGCTCTCGATAGAGAGAGGTGGAAAGAGGGTAGGGAGCCCTTTGCCCTGCCGTGGGACAGGTTATGCTGTAAATAATAATAAAAAAAACCTTTATTTTTAATTTTCTTGTAGCAAAAAGCCCCATTTCAAAAGTATTTTAGGATTTTCTGATTTAAATAAAAACACGACCATTCAACTTAGGTGTATTTTTCTGAAACCTGAACTTCAACGTTACAAACTTTACTTTAAAGTTAATGAACAGTTTATGAATCTTTGTTTCAGATGCAACTCTTTAGATTGCCGCTGGAATGCAATGAAACGGGTCATCCTTCGTTTTGTGAGCATCCTGAAAAACATATGAGCGTAGAAAACGAAGAGTTAAGGATGCCACTTGGAAAATTAATTTGATATGACTAGATTAATCTTAAAGGCAGCGATAGCCGAGTGGATATACCAACAGACTGCCATGCAGAGGGTATCGGGTTCGAATCCACGGCGCGCACCAATGACTTTTCGGAGTTAAGTGCGTATTGAATTGTTAATTATCGCTTGTCCCGTGAGGCACGGGACAAGCGCGGAGAGCACGTAAAGCCGTCGGTCCCGGTCGTGATGAAGATTTTTGACAGTCGTTACAGGGCGTCAGTACCTTCTAAATAAACTGACACTAGTCTAAACCATGGAATATCGCTATCCCTTCGGGTTGCGTAGGTCAGACAGGCAGTCGCTCTGTGGAAAAGCTAATATTCAGCCAAATCCGGTTAGACTAGTAAGCGGACCCCAGATTGAAACTGGGATAGCGCTAAGAGAAAGAAGAAGAAGAATAATAAAGAAAAATATACTTTATGTGATTAAAGTTCAAGTTCTCAATAACTGTTATATGTCGCGATTTTTTTATAATACGTATTTATAATAATGGCAACTATTTTTGCCGAAATAAACTAATGCCATACTAAAAGAAAATAAATGTTTCATCACAATAAAATAGCTGTCATATATTTTTGCCTATTGATAAATACATAATGAAAAATGAATGTCTTGAGCTTATGAATACACATTACTTTGATACTGTAACAAACCTTGCTATTTCCTTCAAAACTACATTACTACAAGACCTAAGAAAATATATGAAAACCAGCAAGACAAACTCGGGTAGGTTTATTTTTATTTGTGTGAAAAAAAGTCGTTTCCAATCCGCAAAAATCGCCATTATAGGTGTCAATGGCAATAAATTTAGGATGAAATAAAAAAGGTATTGGGGTGGAAAGCCGAACGTGTCCACAGAGTGAATTTATCCTCGTGTATTGCTATTGTCCCTTTACTGAATGAACACCGTATCCCATTTTTTGTAATTATTGGTCGTAAAAGTTTTGGGCGTCAAATTCGAAAATTGCTTTGGCGAAAGGTAGGTCTTTTTTATTGCCCATCAGGCTAGTTCGTTAGATGGTAGACACACATATTTGTGAAATATTATAATATATAAGGTAAAGGCTCCTTATACCGAGGTATTTCGTGACATTTGGAAGCAAGCAGGAAAAATAAGCATTTGTAAATATTTTAGCCTATGTAAAAATATTATTTCAGCTAAAATGGACATTAAATTTTGTATAACTTCTATTATTATGTGACTTTGCAAAAGATTTATTCATGAAATAAAATAGTTTTATAGCAAAGTCGATTTTCCCTAATTCCGAGGTATTTTCAGGCTTGAAACCTAATACCGCGGTAGTCAGTTCCTAATTCCGAGGTAGGATAAAAAGGAGTTAATTGGTTCCGTACAGCAATTTTATAAGTTCAATAATAATAGTAAAATAGTAGTGTTATTTCTTAAAAATATGCTCTTAAGCCAGGACCAAACCAACGCATTCAGCTTGCGTCCGCGGTGGCGTGCGCGGTAGCGATCAGATGTTGTGTACAAACTTATAGCGCGGTGTTCACATCTACGCGTCCTCGGATTGCACACGGCGTCCGGTGCAGCGTCTGCACGCGCCGGTGGCGATCAGATCGCGCTTGTTGCGTTAGGACGCTGCACGCAGCTATTATTTGTTGAGGAAACTGTGTTTATGTAGATTTTAACTATGGTGGAAACGGAAGAAATTGTAAATTAATTCCACATACCCATTGTTGTATGATACGTCTCATTCTGATAAGGCGTTATCGAATGATGGTAGGTATTTACTTCACTGGCACTGTATAATTATCATACCCACCTCAAGTTCACTTCTTCTTCCTCTTCGTCTTCAATAATAGCAGACAGAAGTAAAACTTCTTCAATTTCACTATCTGTATCAGACAGTTACATTTTAGTGACGCGACTACAGCCTGGTACGAACGCGACAGTGTGCACAACTTTTGCACGCGCAATAATCGCCACCGCGCACGCCACCGCGGACGCGAGCTGAACGCGTTGGTTTGATCCTGGTTTTACTCTAGTCACAAAGGAGTTTTTAAATAAAATAATAAATGTTTAAAAAAGTTTGATTACATTTCAAGTAGATAGTTTACTTATTCTAAATTATTAATAACACACATATTCGTTCATATAAAATTTGAATATATCTTAGTAGGTAGGTATCAAGAAAATCCAAAATGCGGCTAAGCGCAAACGCTAAATTGTAGCGGGGCGGCCGGCGCCTGTATAAAGGATTCCGATATGATGCGAAAGTTTTGGTCTAAGGAACCCTAAAATACTATTTGTGGTTGCCATACCTCGGTATAAGGCTCTATGGAGATCCTTATACGTAGGCATACCCTTGGTATTAGGAGCTCATAGAGCCTAACACCGAGGTATACAAAAATCCTACCTCGGAATTAGGAGAAATTCCTGTAATTTGTAATCCTAATTCCGACCCATAAAAATTCAGCCGAATAAATAACTTATTCAATTCTTACTGGTACAAAAATTTCTGTGATTGAAGTGTGTTAATATCAGTCAAAATCTGTACAAAATAATTACATTTTATTAGACTAAAGAGCTACTTCTTATTTAGGCCTTTCAAAGAAAATGTTGTTTTCTGGATCATGTTTGACAACATTTAATAAGATTTCTATCCAATAAAACATACCTCGGAATTAGGTTTTGACGTCAAAAAAATTATAACGTTAAAAAAATTATTGTATTAAAAGTAATAAGTAAGTGAATACGATGTAGTGTTTCTCCTATTACCGATGGTACCTCCGAATTAGGAACTACGCTTAAAAAACGTACCCTATCTCCGTGGTATTTGGTTTTATATTTTTAGATACTAAATCAATTTAAAACATGAATTATCTTGATAATTATGGCAAGTTAAATAACACAAAATACTGACAAATTGCTTACCTTCAGTACTTTATGTTAAAATTACAACAAAAACTTTCGTTAAAAAAATGAGCTCACCTACCTAACAGGATCCGAGTTTGTATGAAAAAACCACTCGCGTCGACACCGTGGCAGAGACTGATTGATTTTAGCTAGTTGCTCCGGGGTTACACTTACGAACTTCACGTATGTGAGCAAGTTTGAAACATGGAATGAGTGAATCCTGTTTTTAAGTAGTTACATAATAATATTCAAATGATAAGAGCGAAAACAAAAATACCTCGGATTTAGGAGCTGATTTTGACTACCTCGGAATTAGGAGCCTTTACCTTAGTCCTAGCTAGATTTTTAACATGTTTCCATCATTATTATTTCGAAGATTGTAAGTTCTATAACATTTTTGTCTTTATATTTCTGAAATGAAATAACGTGAACCAATTTCGTTCAATAATAACAACTTTATAATTGTGTTTCTGTGTCAATAAAGTTAATTCAAAAATACATTCGTTGCAGTTCCAACTAAAAACAAGTTTCCAACGCTGCATATTGCTACGCTACCCACTTACCTGGCATGGCTGAATATCTTCTCATATTTATTACTGGCCACGTGGTGGCTCGCTCAGGGCACGATGATCATCAGCAGACGAACCGGAAGACACTCACACACCACTACACACCTGTATCTAAGCAACACCAATCTAATCTTATCAAATACTAATATATAAAGCTGAAGAGTTCGTTTGTTTGTTTGGTTGAGCGCGCTAATCTCAGGAGCTACTATCTTTCAGTGTTACATAGCCCAGTCATAGAGGAAGGCTATAGGCTATATAACATCACGCTATGAGCCACGGGAGCGGAGCAGTAGCCTTAAATAACGCGGTTGTAACCGCGGGCTCATCTAGTACTATTTGATTATATACGACATGTATATATTCAAAGCTAGTACATAATAAAGCTACTACATCATAAAGCTGAAGAATTTGTTTTTTTGTTTGATTGAATGAGCTAATCTCAGGAACTACTAATGCTAGATAGCCCATTTATCGAGGAAGGTTATGAGATATATAACATCACGCTATGAGCCACGGGAGCGGAGCAATAGCTCTAGCAGCCCGGTCACGACCTTGCCACTCTGAGCGGCGGCTTAGTGCGAGGCGGCGAGTGGTAAGATCAAAATGTATGAAAACGTTCGAAGCACGCCACGAGCCGCCGCTCACAGCAAAGACGCGCCCGGTTTACTTGGCGTGAATGGCTGCGCGGCGAGCGGTGCGCCAGGCGGTGCGGCGAGCGGGCGGGTACAAACGTACTGCGAGTTGCGACCGAGTCCGACGCCTCGACTCCGAGCGGCATAGACAGGCGGTGCGCGAGGGACGAACTAGGCGGTGAAACCATTTGTTAAATATTTTGTCCATTTGTTATACATTTACTGTCTTACTAATAAAAAATATTATTCACACGTTTAACGTATGTATACTTACACAGCGTATAACGTCTGTATAGGAGTTATACAGGGTTTACACAACATCGCTACTAATAAACACAAAGACAAGCTTGTGTAACTACTCACGCTGTGTAGTATGTTGTACCCACAGCTACACATTAACCTAAACAAGCCCAATATTAGGCGAACTCCCTTAGTGTGACCAACCTGTTGTTGAGTAGGTAGTTCAGCTAATATTAGTTTTGTATAGGTTGATGTGTAGCTGTGTGTACGTCAAATATGCTGACAACCTTTTTCGAAGTACGTTCAAAAACTTCTAATCGTAATTTCGTTTTAATAATTTAATTGTATTTTATAGTTTATATAGAATTTTACTAGCTTAATTATATACAACGTGTAATGGAAATAACGCACATCCTCAGACACCCCAATTAGAAAACCTTGTTACAATCATAATGCATGCATTGAAATATTTTTTTTATTTGCGTAAATAATGTTTTTTAAAGAAAGTATAAACTCAATTAAACGTGAAAATCGTGGTCACTCTAAATCTGCGCACGCACACAAACGAAACGGTTGCTATGGTAAACAAACAACAGCGATCTGATAGGAACGAAACACAATAACGATATAACAAAATGTATGAAATTCAGTCTGTAAACCACACTCTGATAGAGTGGGGTTTACAAAAATGATGTTTGAACCATTTGTCGGCTACTGTTGATATTACCAAAGATATTATGAGTATTTCTTTCCATCACACTTTTAAGCTATGGTGTGGACAGTCGAATCATTTATTGTTTGTTATTAATATGCACGATCTATTGTTTCTTAACATCGTAAGTGACTATTGTGACTATCTTAACTTAATCAGATAAAATAAAAGAATATCAATGAGAGAAATAAACAAGAACGGCGTGTTTAAAGTTGTCTTGTGAATCTAAATACTTACAATAATAGAATAATAAAATAACTTACAGGCTTAAATCACATTTCTTTCGTCCACGTAGCACTTCAGTATTTCCTCACAAATCACATCTTTTCACTGTTTCAAAAGCAGCTAGTATCTTAATTAATTAACTAATCGGCACTTTTTCTCTTGTCACAATAAACTGGTGATTTAATATTTCTCCACAATGAGAAAGTCCAGGGGTGACAAGTCAACATCAAGATGATGTTGAACTTTTCACTTTGTTGTTGAATGATTAAATTATACACCATTACACATTTTGTAAACAAGTGAACTTTTAAAAAGGTTTTCACAGCACTCACTGATAGAATCAGATAGATATTGCCTGATATTGCCGGTTGTACTTGTCATAACATGTCTAAGCGCATCGCCCGCTGCGCTTGTCATGCGCCAGCGCGAGCGAGACATTACGTCTCGCTCTTTCCCGTTGTTTATTACCTACGTTAGTGAAAGATAGATGATAGACATTTTGGTTGTCAATTGTGTGCTATTGTCTTTTGCCGTCTATTGTGTTGTATTAATGTGTGCGTTTGTGTAAGTCAACTTGAAACCATATAACAAATGCATTTAAAAATAAGCCGTTCTGCTTTGATTTAAGGTTTATTTTCGAGTAGCTCAATTTTTTTTTAAATTGTGTTGTTTTAATGTGTGCGTTTGTGTAAGTCAACGTGGAACCATTTAACAAATGCATTTAAAATAAGCTGTTCTGCTTTGATTTAAGGTTTATTTTCGAATAGCTCAATTTTTAAAAAAATGAGTGACTACAATTTACGTTATTTTAATTATTTTAAGACTAAAAATAAACAATATTAAAAATGACGGAAATGGATTCAGTTGCCGATTCTGAACAAAGTACTTTCAAGATGTGCATTAAACTTGTTACATGTTGTATTAAATGGGGTTTCTTCTTAAAAATACATATCCCTTATCTATTAATCTAATGTACAAAAACTAAAGACTAATGCTTGTTATTTTCTGAAGGATAAATATGTTTTGATTTGTACTCATAGCTTCCGAACGCCTCCACTGACAATAACATTCATTTCATAGATCAAAGAAATATAACCTTCCTAGTCCAACCTCTCTGTCATAGATTGCGCGCATAAACTATGTAAAGTGACAAACTCAGCGTCCTCAGCTGGCCAAATAGCCGCCATTTTGCTCTTACGCACTCCTTATACAAGGGTGCAAGCTTGTGTAGAGCTTGTGTAAGTCTAAATAGATATTTTGATCTCTTATAACGCATGTATACACGCAATCTGTCAAAATATTTTTTATTAGTTGCGTTTTTGTTACGCAATGCTTATAGTACTTGTATACACTGTGTCGTAATTTTTATTAGTAAGACAGTTAAAGTCGAAGTTTTAAAATGATCGCGTTACTGGATAGCAAAACATCCGCTATATAAATACAATAATGTTAATAAAAGGTTGCGGGATGGATGTAATGAAGTAATGTTTTACAGAATATAATGGTAGGTTTAAATATAAATCGCTAACATAAAAACATTATGTAATGAATGTATCTAGGGTACAGACAAAGCTACTATGTAAGTTAGAAGTTGGTTAACTTACATAACGTAGATACCTATTCATCACTTCATTAATATTGTGAATATATATGTTTAAAATGTTTCTTTGGTATAAAATACTTATAAGAAATGAAGATCCAATGTTGACAATAATGTGGGTGTACCGTATACACAAAGATAGTTTTGATAACGCCATATTTATA
Source organism: Euclidia mi (assembly GCA_944739405.2). Classification (NCBI taxonomy): domain Eukaryota; kingdom Metazoa; phylum Arthropoda; class Insecta; order Lepidoptera; family Erebidae; genus Euclidia; species Euclidia mi. Next base: position 10,896,004 of record OX123196.2, read on the forward strand.
GGTAACTCCGTAAGCGTTCTGTTTGATCTTAGTTTAATTATTATAGTTGGTTGACAACATTCAAATAGTAATTTAATTAACACTTATTATGTAATAATCGTGACAAATTTTCACTATTTGGTATGCCATCTTTACGGCAATGTCGGTATTAAATAGGTACATACATATATTGGCTTAAATCCCAAGAATACGTTTGTTGAAGCCACATAATTCTTGCATACAAAGTAGAGCCCAATGGGCATTGAAGAACCGTTGAACGCTTTTGTTTATTTGGAACTGCTTTATCGTATTGACAAGCAGAATCGGGGATTGCCTTAAATCGCCTTTTATCCAACATTCACGGAATGAAACGAAGTTCTTTATGACCCTTTTTATTATTCATTCTTTACTAACCGAGCGATAGCTGAGTGGAGAGACCGACAGACTGCTACGCAGAGGGTCTCGGGTTCGAATCCACGGCACGCACCAATGACTTTTCGTAGTTAAGTGCGTATTAAATTGTTAATTATCGCTTGCTATTCGATGAAGGAAAACATCGTGAGGAAACCTGCATGTCTGAGAGTTCTCCATAATGTTCTCGAAAGACATGTGAAGTCTGCCAACCCGCACTTGGCCAGCGTGGTGGACTATGGCCTTGCCTTCTCATAGTGAGAAGAGGCCCGTGCCCAGCAGTGGGACAGTATAAAGGGCTGATGATGATGACTACACAGAGGACTGTTTGTTTATGTATTTATAATTATGAAATATACACATTAACTCAATATTAAATAAAATATATATGTAAATAATTTTGTAGAAACCTGCTTCCGTGGTCCAGTGATAGCCAATGCTGATTGGGTCCGGTCAGTCCCGGGTTCGATTCTCGGGTAACGCGAAAGAGTTAGTGAGTATTTTAGAATAATCAGTAGCAGGACGGACTCTGGCAAAGTGCCTGGTAACAGCAATAGGCTCGCCCCCTATTTCGTGAGACCTATAAATCCAAGAGAGGTAGGTCAGGATCGTTACAAATGGCGTTCCGTAGTCTCTGCCTACCCCTCCGGGAAACAGGTATGATTCGATGTGTGTCGAAGTGAATAATTTTGCACATTATGCCGACCTAATTCAAGCCATTAAGAAATGCCCTAAGCTCTCCATATTTTCGGTCTATTGCAGCCCAATGCTGGACGTAGGCTGCAAGTTTCACTCTACAGCATGCAGCATGCTCCATCCACCAGCTATTTTTCATTTAACTATGTACATAAACAGTAGAGCGCCAACTATTACACGTGCCTATAAACGCATCGACGATTGGCTATTATTATTATGGCAGAAACGAGTATGTAAATGGAAGCTTAGGGTAAAGACTACGTGTAAAGAAATCTTCAGGATTGCTTTACACGTAGTCTAAGCTTAATGAAGACTATTCCAATTGTAATATGAGGTTACTGTAGGCATCTGACTCCCACATACTAGATATAACTTGATAAACTATTAATTTTGCGAGTAATTTAATGATTTCGTGATGAAATTTATTGGATAATGCATTCAAACAAAATACGAGTGAAAATAGATGTCAAAAGATAAAAGACCATATTAACTTGAAAAAAACATGAGTGAATATATATTCAAACGCAATTTCTACGACACTAACCAAGTTCCTCCACTCAGGCTATAAATTCTTAAGCTTAAGAGTGAATCTTTTTTTAAATCGAGGACACGAGATTTTTGTATTTGGACATTACCTATATCACTGTCTATCGCGCGTCTCCTTTAGGAAGGAACGTTGGAAAGAATAGCACGTGTATCTATTTAAATATTACATACATACATAGACTCACGCCTGTGTCCCCGAAGGGGTAGGCAGAGGCATATTAAACTTCCACTTTTCGCCAGTGTTTTGATCCCACGTAATAGGTGGCGAGCCTATTGCCGCTTATCGGGATATTTAGTTTGCCAGAGCCTCCTCCGTTGATCGGCAGGTGCACCACTTGCAGTTGAGGTTGGCTTGGAACCCTAAGTTCTTGGTGGGAACCCTATACACAAATATAAGAGTGCTAATTTTGAGTTTCTCATTTACTGGTTTTTAAAGATGATAAACAACCCTAGCCTGGGATAAAACAGATGCAACAATTTTAAGATACGGTAATACATAGATGTTTCAACATTTGTTACAACGTACTCCACAGATTGGTAAGAACGCATGGTCTATCTCTGTTACGTTTATTGAGGCGATGGATTGAACGTGATGTGCTAAAAGCACAAGGATACTTAACTAGTGTTTTTAGCAATGGTAAAGCAAATATTAATCTGTCCGCTGCCAAACCCTCCGGCTGCTGACGTTTTAAACAGACATGTGTTACGGTAGGTAGTCAGTCAGTACGGTCATGTTACGCAATTGGTTCCGATGTACTGATAACAATCTGGACCCTGCTGTTATAAGGCAAAAATCATTGAATAAAAAATTATAATAATATTAACAAAAACATAGCTTGGATTCTAAAATATTGTGTGGATCTCTCACTCTCACTTTTTTATTAAAAGTAAATAGTTTTTCTTTATTTTATTTTATTTGTTTAACAGCTACGAGCCATCAATCACTTCATCAATTTTGAGTATGACGTGACACCAAAAAACAAGGGTGAAAAATTATCAAGCTATATATCTATGTTGTAGGATGCATAGTGACGTAAGCATTTATCATTTTATCGTTCACTACATATAACAAAAAGGCCACGTCTATCTCTCTGTGATAAAATAAACACTACTGGAACGGTTGACATACGGCTTTAACCAATGACAGAGTGATTCGTGAGGAAGGCTTAGGTGCTGTGTATAATTGCTAAGATTCTATGTACATGCTTAAATTTAAATTACTACAACTCTACCCTCGAAACCAGGACCAATCGCTAGCATAGTATTAAATATAAATAAAATATAATATTGCAGTACAGGAAAATAGTGCCAATAAAAATATTTCAGCAATCATTCAAAGCCGTTGGTGGAACTTGGAAATTTCGCACCATTTTTAAACTTTTTTCTTATCATAGGCGACTAAGCGGTTTTAACATCCATAAATCTTTGTGTTCGCAAGTTAGTTGCATGCAAACGTCGGTAATTCGGAGCCATCAAAGTTTAACCTTTTCTTTTTGCATACATTTTGAAGTACTACAGATTATTTTATTTGTATTGCTTCGTGTATTTTACTTAGTCATCTCTAACGACACTCACGAAGTGAATAAATGAAGTAATGAAACTTTAAATAAAAAAATTAACAATCAACTATAACTTCAGCCTTGCTAAGATTTTTCCAAAAATTAAAATTAAATACTTCAAATATTTAAAAACAAGATGATTTGGTGGACTGCCCTAGGGGTCACCCAAATAATTTGTTTTCAAAGTAAACAAGCATAGCAGCTTGAACAAAAGCCTCCAAAAATAATACAATAATAACTGATGGCTGCAGGCATTTGAAACTTATTATAAACATAACTTTAGCATCCGTCTTTCCAAGTTTTTGTTTTAAGATTTTCGCCGTCATGTTTCTAATAGATTGTTCACGGAATTAATAGATGTAGGAGGAAATTAATAAATTTAACATTGAAATTCCTTCCCAAGCACGAAATTCCTTAGATAATTATTGAGAGATGCCGTGTTTTATAATTATAATAATGACTTTATGCTTATTATGTTCATTTATGTAGATAAATTAAATAGTATAGGCTACTTGCGATATAGAAAACAGGTTTTCTACATGGTGAAAGTATAAACCTGTGACATGTATGCTAACAAGAACATTTCAAATCTTTTGCCTGTCATTCCGTTTCTTGGTTAGATTTTTCTCTAAGTTGAAAGTATAAATCAATGATATTTATATTAACAATAACACTTCAAAACTTCTGTCTGTCTCTCTGTTGCGGTTAATCTTCAAAGCCTCTGGATTGATGTTGATGGGACTTTCACTGGCAGATATATTATTATGTTATTGTAACAAAATATATAATCTACTCTTTATTTTGAGAAAGCGTTAGGGTGTGGTGCAAGTAAAATACCATTATAAGATAACTAAATGGCGAGCAACAATGGGGCGATGCCGCGGTCACACAACAAAGAGTAAATAAATTTAACTTTACTTGCATGGTATCTTATTAAGTAGGTATTCACCTAAAATTGCAATTAATATGTTTTATGGTGTCACTAATAAGCAATATGTTGCGTTGTAAAATGAAAAGGAGTAAGTTAATCATTTAAATGTGCTGTGATGCTGTTAACACATTTTCATTATCCTATTACTATTAAAAGCTTAAGGGCCTGTTTCACCACTGTCCAATAAGTTTTGTTTAAACCACTTGGCAAATAAATTCATACAAATTTCGTTCTAATTTTGAATTTACCTGGAAGGTAACGCTTACTTAGAGGTGGTGACACAGGCCCTCAGAATAATAATCTATTTACTAAACTGTAATGTGACGGTAGCCAATAACATACACATTTGACAGTTACAGGTTTGACTTGTATTTTAAAATCAAACGTCACTATTTAGTATTTTTTCATCCTTTAGCTTCTTATCGTACTACATTAAAAATATGAAGAATAATTCATACCATTTTCAATTCAGTATAATACGTACTTACCCGTGAAAATCTGCTGCCTAATTGAATAGGGACGAGGCTTACCTGAAAAATAAAATTGAACATTGAAAAGTAGAACATGATTTGGGATTTACAATTTAAATTGAAAATTGTAACTTTGTTCAGAGTTTACAGTAGGTTCTGCGTGTAAAAATATTGCTGGTAGGTACGAACATATTACTTTATTATCATTGTTTTATTATTTTTATTTTATTATTGTTTTTGAACTTTTCGCCATTCTGTGAAGTTAATGGACGGAAGCTTTCTATGTAAGGCAACTGTAAAGAAAGTTATTCTATACATAATATATTGAGAAAAAATGTGAAAACGTGTTTTCAACTACGCTTGAGTACTGTGGGTAAATAGGTATTTTGTGAAGTGGCGCAAACGACGACTAAGGCAACAGCATCTCCAAGAGAGCATGTTTAAAAAATATCTTAATACTAGAACAGAAAAACGGCAAGTTATTTTAAAACGTAACGCCCGAGCGTATTAGATAAAAAGCATAAAAAAGTTAAAAATATAAAGATAACTACACTACTTTAACCTAAAATTGAAGAAGCAAATTTTCGCAGTAAATATCACTGAATCTTCTACAACACGAACATAATCCTCCGACATATCGAAATAATAGACAGCAATAATATCACGCTATGTTTAAACGCACCAAGGGTGCTGGTGAAAACCTACTAGATACCATTATAAACGCAAAAGATTCTGAGATGATGATGATGAAAGAATAGATGTTTGTTTCTTTTTCACGTAAAACCTGCTGTAATATAATTTATACAGTAACATAACACATGGACAACCCCTAATCGCTAAAGCGTGCAAGCAAAACTGTGAGCCAAATATTGCCACTAGGTCAAACATAGGAAACGAAACTAAATTCTTCAGGAAATTTAAATCTCGTTTTTTTTTTCAAGGATCCCTGTATTTTTTTACGAGTATCAAGAGAGTCTCCATTACTATTTCGGTTAAAAGGGTGTAAAAGTTATTTACCTTACAGATTTTTAACCCTCGCATGACAGACAAAGTCAAAGGTGACTTGTCAGAAATAGTTGTCGCATACAAGTTGTCTGCATTGCACATTTACCCGATTCAAACTTATTTTATAGCCATGCATGCTACACGCATGCACGCATGGATTGTGTATAATTCAAAACGGCACTATGGCACAAACACGCTTAGAACATGAACCAAGTGGACATCTCGCTTCTAGGAATGCACCAAGTGACATTGATTTAGGACACGAGGCGTTGAAATTTATGTGATCTGTAAATGTTGGTATTTCTCCCACTCTGGGACGTTACTTACAACGCTAACACTGTTAGTTCTGCAAAAATATACTGTCTTTTTGCGTTACGTACAGTATTAATTGCCATAAAATAAGCGTATAACATGTATTATAAAGCAAAATACCATTTGAAGGGAAAAAGAGAAAATCCAAAACTATCTTCACCCTCTTTACCTAACCCACTACCTTTTCTCATACTCTTTCTTCTTCCTCTAAACAAATTGCCCACACTAGGAATAAATCTTATGTTGAGTTTCATTATTGCTGTAACCAGCGTCTCCCCACAAATTGAATCTTATGCGCACTAATAGTAACCCCTACTACTCGGCGATAATTAAACCGAATGAAAATATAAATAAAAAAAATACTTTTCTTTTTATGCGAATGTTTCACATGTATACGATAAAATGCGTAAACTGTAGTATAATTTCAAACAGTGATATCTCACCCAGAGGCGGCTCGTGAAAGATTATATTGGGTGTTCACTAAAAAAAAATGAAACGACTTACCATTTATTTTGTGAATGCTTTTACAATTAATAGTAAGACGTGCTAAATCATCGATACCTACCTCAACCGTCTACGCAGTATCAACTCTGGCGCCACTAAACGAAATACACGGAAAACAAAACAACTTCTTACTTCCTTCGCATTTTCGCAACCACATAACCAAAGCGTTTTATCATATTGGTCGCTTTTTTTAAGATTTTTCACAGTTTTTTATAAAGTCTATGCTGTTATATTCCATATTAGTTACACAATTTAACTGTCTTTCTTAAACAAATACAATCACACATACAATGAACTATATTTTTACCCGACTACGGCGAAGCCAAAAGGAAGGGTTATGTTTTTGGCAGTCTATGTATATATGTTTGTATGTTCCACCGTAGCGCCTAAATTACTGAACCGATTTTAATAAATGGGGTGTCAAAAGATTCGTAATAATGGCCCGGGTGACATAGGCTATATAAATTTTTACGTAGTCGGGTTATAGTTTTTAAACTTATAAAAATTTATAAACACCAATCCTTTTCTAATTACCAACGCACTCGCAGAGAAATGTTTTGCTTTTGTTTACATTCAAATTTCAAATGATACCGGCAAAACACTATTAAAAAAAAACGGCGCACACGTTTTAATTTTTCTTCGTGACAAATGGTCATATCATTTAGTCGGGTAATATATTCGCGCATGCGCACCTCGTCAAGCTAGCTAGGAGCGCCGCTCCGTATTTGGCTTATTTCTCATACAAATCTTTTGTCTCACGCGCCCAGCGCATAGAACGCTCTCTCTTTCGCACTCATTACATTTCAGTATTAAGCGTTGTACTAAGCTTTCGTCAACGAAGAGCGCTGTTATGAGCGCTCCACTCAACAAAAATACCTATGTAGGTTTCAAGAGTGTTGACAAAATTATGAACAGCTTAGTAGTCAAATACTTTTTTGTGGATATGCATTATAGAATAGAGAATAGGTGTGTATTAAAATATTGAGTATGTTTATAGAAAAAGTTTATATGAGTTGTATACATATATTTTATAATGTTGGGAGTTCACTGCTCCAGCGCTCCTTTGAACGAGCCGCCACTGATCTCACCAACACTTACCACCGTTTATATACAAAACGAAATACGTAAGCTTTAAGCACACTATTTACGTAGCTAGTAGGTATCACGTAATTACCGTCACCTGTACATTTCTCACAGCTGCAAACATTAGGATTAATTAAATATGCGAGGGTTGAACAATGTTTTTGTAAGTTACTAAACAAAAACTTACAAGGGTACGGTTAATCCGAAAATTCAAACAAATCTGTTAAAGGTCATTGTTTCCGAGTTATAAAGGTTAATAACACTTAGTGACGTGCATGCGTATTGAAAATAATAATATTTAATATGAATTACTCTTGTCTCGTTTATTATGTATAATAAAGCAAAATGTATTTATTAACTGGTTGTGAGTTTCTGGTAATTGTTTTAGTATTATATTGCTTAACTGTATAATTGTAAATTTTCCCTGTCTGCCCTGGTATTCGTACTATTCACGTAATGTGTAAGAAATATCTTAGTAGTAGATAAAATTATGCAAAACCGCATAATTATCTTCTAATTAGCTGTCATTATATATACGCAATACTACATTCCCCAAAAACCCAGCATTTTATTTATACGAACCAAGTTTCAATCTGATTGGTTTATTGTTTGTTGAAAAGTGGACCACGAAATTTGGAAATAGAAATCAGTGACGAATAAACGCTCTTAACCAAAAATATTTCAACTTCATTATCCTGGAAGTTAAAATCTAACATTTCTTAACCACTATTCTCCAACATAATGAAAGATTTTTTTTTCCTAATGTACAGTATCCATTGTACATAATAACGTGTAAAGAAGACCGACGAATAACAATAGGCTCACCCTCCTTTACAAATAAAGGGCATTATAATAAACGATCACACATTCTCTACAAATGCCCCCTGCGCACCTACACACCACGCAGTTCTTGGAATTCAATTAAGACAGCAAGCATTGTAGACCAATTATTTTCTTGGTAATAATAATTTTACTGAAAGGAGGACCTTAACTGACTCAAACCTATTTATAACGATAACCTTAGTGTTTTAGGAACATTTTTAGCAAATTAGTTTAGAGTTTGGATTTTGTGTGCATTAAAATAAGCTAGTTCAATATTTTGCAAGGTTAGGCCTTCTAAAGTATTGATAATGAATTGATTTCTTGAGTCAGAAATATTATGTATATCTGATGGCAAGCCAGCACCTCGAATAAAATAAAGTAGGTAGACCACAACTGGTATAACGCTTGGAATAAATCCTCGCTCGCAGCGCATTTTACAAACATTCGCACAAAGAACATTCAGACTCGAAACAAGAATACATGAATCAAAGTGATGTCCCGTACGGGGCGTATATCAAACCCACAAGCCTCTGAGCAGTGATATGAGGCTTTTTTTTTTTTTTTTTTTTGGTTTCGGGTTGGAAAATCCTCATGGAGTCCCTCCGCCCTGGGGGAAGGACGAAGGGGACTGTCAGACTCTTACTGCCTAAAAACCAACCCGTGTTCCTCATGTACCCGTGTGTCGGAGGGTAGGGATTCGCATAAGCATTCCACGCTACCCCCCGACGGGTATTGGCCCGCCGGATGCTCAGGCGGGCCCCGAACAAACCCCCTTGGCGGCGGATGAAGGTGTTGGGCTCCGCCGCCAAAACACTCAGCGGCCGCAGAGGATAGGGAGGACGGCAACGCAATACCGCATCTCCTCTTCCTCTGCGGCCCCACCGCGACGCAACGATGGTGCGCCCCCATTTGGTCGCGGGAGATAGGGCGCGCGGCAACGCAACACCGACACGCCTCTCCTCCCGCGACCGCACCCGACTGCGAGGGACAGAAGAACTGTCCCTCGCACCCGCCCCTTTGGACGCATCCTGCGCAGGCCTCCGTCAAGCCCACGCGGAGCGTCCCCTCCTGGCTCCCTCTTAGCTTCACCGCGGGTCACCAATCCACGGTTACTGAGCCCCCCCACCACGACAAGGTGGAGATCCCACGGGGGGGAGTGATATGAGGCTGTACAAAATAGGCCAATTGTAAAGTAAAATAGTAACTTAGTTTAGTAAAGTGGACATAATAAGATATTAATGATTTTATTTTTAATGTAACTATGCCTTCATATTTGATAATTTAGAAGTAATCTTAGCATGCTTTTTAATATAAATGACACAGAGAACTTACTCTTGCCACCTTTATTGGTAAATTTGTGACACGTAGAAGTCTGCCTATTCCCTTTAGCAAGTACGATAGTACTATAATCATTGTACCAAGTCAGTATCACGTCCAATACGCCTTATTAAACGCTAAGTATGTAATTCAGCATTTTTCGTTATCGATGGAGATATTCAAATTACGATCTTTCGAGTGATGCATGAATTTTAGACGAAATTGCTTTCACCGTGAGAACATCGTTATATAATAAATCATTATCGTGGATTTGATGGGTAATAATAGCTGTTCAAGATTGATGTATGGGATGCTTTAGAAGGAAGTATTATTTAAAGAGGCTTAAAAAGTAATGTTTTTATATATGTAGATTGTAAAAGTACACAGTTGACTCGTAGGCAGTGGTGTTTTATCCGTGGTTCAATAAGCCTGAGCTGAATAAGATTAGATAATGATTTATTTACGAAAAAAATAACGTAATACAATAGTTATACTTACATAATTTGCAGTGATTAAAGGTAAACTTAAAAGCAAACTCTAACCATGCGAAAGAATTTGAATGGCACTGAGATAACTTTTTGACATTTTAATTCCACTAAAAAGTATGCGTTACCATTAATATGTATGTATACATACATCATCAAGCTTCAAACCGAGTACACAGAGTAAGTAGTGTAAAATGGATCAAGCTATACTGTACTATATCTAAAACCTTTTCGGTTGAGATGGTCTCACTATAGCTCTTTGACTTTGACCTGCGTTGTATTTTAATATTGTTATAAGTAACTTCGTAACCATTCACCAAGTATCTACAACAATCTAATCAAATATATAACCTACTTATTTGTCTGTTTATAACAGTAACAAGCTTGTTCTTGGGTACGTATCCAAATTATGGCCTGGCGGGAAAAATGAATTCAGTTACTCCATTTTGAATTTCAACGCAATGGAATACGGCTTATTATCATTTGATTTTTAATGTTTTTGATGAGCTCGATAGTGCGTACATTTATAAAAGTATTGTTCAAATTGTAGATGATGACATTTTCAAGTAAAAAAAATTAAGCGAACTAGGTTTTGTAACTGTGTGTACAACATAATTATATATGTATATCGCGAGATTGCGCGAAGCACTGTGTAATTTTTCATAAATTAAGACGTTCACTGCGGAACAGGCCGATTTCAGCCTGCCGCTGTACGTACAGCTGGTGTGGACTAAGAAAACTATGTCCCTCTCGCTCGTGCGGAACGATTATTTTAGGTGTTTTTAAGGTTTTGACACAGACAAATATATATTTCGGTTTGTAGTCAAAATTGTAGGTAATCTCCATAAAAACATCACGGCAGGCTTTTTTCGGCCTACCGCATTAGCGGTGAAATATATCCGCTCAGTGCGGCAGTGGATTTATTTCAGCCCGCCAACTCAACAGGCCGCCGGCGACCCGATACCGCACAGAGCGCACGCACCGCCAATTAGTGTTGTGCTATCTAGCTTGTCTGACGTGTGTTGTGTCAATAAAATTGACGATGGCAAACAATAAAAGAAAAATACAAATTTTGGAAGATAGAGTGATTCGCCCTGCAATTATAAATGATAGTGACAGTACTGATGAAATATTTCCATTTTTAAAAAGTATTTAGGAACAAAACATCATGGAAAACCAATTAAAAGCGGTAAGTTTTGCTTACTACCTACACGTATATTTATAGTAGTACTTATAGTATCTGGAAATTTACGGTTACCTGCGAAAGTGCAGTGATATGCGCTTTTTAACCCCCGACTCAAACATAGCAGTGCTAAAATGATTTATGCAAACATAGCGGATTTCGATCTGTTGTGTATTTCAATCTATCTGTGTCTTGTTTTTTTTTGCTTGAAAGGTGATTTAAAAGCTTCGGTCAAGTATACAATAGATACACGATCACACCTCGAAAAACGGCACTAATTAAACTGTGCTCAATTACAATTTTTAGTACAGCTTACCTACTCTCAGCAAAAAAAGAGTGAAATAAATTAAAAAATATTGCACGCAATGCAACATGAATGTGTGTCATGTTTTCAAAACAGCCATAATAAAATAAAAATCTTCATTTTTTTATGTACGATAATTCTGTTTTATTTTCGATATTCCTTTATTTTGGCATGTCCCATCATTGCTAAAAATACCTTCTAGTGCGGTTCAGGTCGATATCGGCCTGCCGCTTTTCCTGGTTTATATCTCATTTCCTATTTGGTAGATTCCGGGGCGAATCAAACCTAAGGAAGAAGCTGGGTTCAAGGTTATTCTAACAAAATAAAAAAAAATTGTATGCTTCATGTTTTCGCAAAGTTATAGCATTTCAAGCTACCCTAGTGCTGGTGGGTCGAAAAAGACCTGCCACGCACTGGCGGAAAAATCGTTGGGGGCACATTTCGACCTGCCGCCGCACCAGATGAAGGTTTATGATTTTACTTGCCGCAGCCAACGTGTTAAGTAAAAATAGTTTTCTATTTCCATTTAGAGTAACTCATCTCTAAGTCTCTTGCTTCAGTAGTATGTTAGGCTTTAATTCTGCGCCCAAGCACTCTCCGATTGAATATGGAATAAAAAGAGACCATCAAAAGGAATAAAAGAGCATTAATTGTTTTTGCGAACACACTTACATAATTATGTATTCACTCGCCTTAGCCGAAAATCGTTACCATGATTTTTGCCTAAAATAAATGCCCTCAGTAGACCTTTAAATATGAAAGGCTAACGGTATTTCATACCCCCACTTTATAGATATGATTGATGACTTAACGCTATAGAATCAATTGTAAGAAATTATACCCAAGGCGCTGTCTACTGAAATGGAAGAAAGCAAAATAAGTTTGGTGATTGGAAAAATAAATAGATGAGCATGAATTTTGCCACAAAAATTAAAAGTTATTACAAAAGAAAGGACCTCAAAAATGAGCCCACTTTTTGGAGTCGGTGCCAAGCCAACTATTTCTGATCTGACTATAAAACCTCTACCCTTTCTTATATAACTTTCGTTGTTGATAGAATAGGTAGTTTGTAGTTGAGTAACTTTTTGAGTAAGGGCTTGGCACCGACTCCAAAAATTTTTGCTCCAAAACCAATTATTTTTTGTTTTTTAGTTCCTTAGTGTTTTTAGAAATCGTTTTTTTTATTTAAAAATAATTTTCATTTTTTGCTTTTTAGTGGTAAACTAATAAAAATAGTAATAGGTGGTGATAGTAGGTACATGATGGGGAGGCCTTCCTTACGTGCCTCAATTCTGAAATGTAGACCTGTACCTTTCTGGCAATTTCAAGTATTTTTTTGTTTTCGACTAACTAGCCTAAACACGTTTGTTTCGGTTCCATCATCAGATCCCGGAAATCATCCAATACCAAAATGTCGTTTGCCAAGACAAAACAAACGAGCCTAAACACGATGGAATTGCATTATTGTATTTCAAAGATCCCATAGCCACCTTCCTGCTCTATCATCAGAGTTTGGTAAACATTCAGCACTAAAGTCCATGTAAAGACGAATCAAATGAGCCCAAACTCAATGGGATTGCGTCTTTGTATTACAAAGATCCTATGGCCACCTTCCTGCTCCATCATCAGACCCTGGAAAACATCCAGTACCAAAGTCCATGTAAGTCTTTACATGGACTTTGGTACTGGATGTTTTCCACTCAATTTTATCGAGTTTAGGGTCGTTTGATTCGTCTGAATCAAACGACCCTAAACTCGATAAAATTGAGTTATTGTATCACAAAGATCTCATGGTTACCTTCCAACTCTATCATCAGACCATGGAAATTATCCAGCATCAAAGTCTATGTAAAGACGACTCAAACTAGCCCAAACTCGACGGCATTGGGTTGTTATCGTCAAATCGCTTCAAGTGTGCTTATAAAATTTAAAGAGTTCCTTCGATTTTTTCAGGATTCCATGATCAGATCCTGACCTGATGATCATATGACCAACTAGGAGATATACTCTTTCAATAAAAACAAGAATTTTTGAAATCGGTCCAGGCGGCTTAGAGAAATCGGGGAACATACATAAAAATAGATTCCGACGAATTGAGAACCTCCTCCTTTTTTTGAAGTCGGTTCAAAATACAAAATGGATACCAAATACGAAAATAAATCGATAGTAAGACACCGTACGGATACATCTATTTTGTAGGCACTATTAGCATTCCAATTTATAGATTAAAACCTCAAATAGCCTGGACCAATGCGTACTAATTACAACACTATCAAATTCAAATTGCCAAAGACTTTCTCGGTACCGCGGTTTCTTTATATACCACTAGCACCAGGTACCAAGGACAAAGGTTCCTTTACTATAGTAATTAGGTGTAGTTTCTGAAATGTAGCCTATTTTAATGCCAGAAGACATGAACTTCTTAAATCCGAAGGGCCTACCTAAATTATATTAACTTGCAATAAGGTAGACATACTGGATAAGATGTGAACTAGCTCGTTAAATATTAAGATTGATTTCTTTTTGTATATCTAACAAATGATTTAATAAATAACAAATCTAACGTGTAAATGTTTTGTGAATATGTTAATATAGTAGATTTTTTTGAGATTATTTAGCTTTTCGATCATGATGGCTCGATGGAGACAATATATTACTTTCACAAAAGATAGCAACAAAGCATCATTCCTATTCTTAAAATATGTTCACTGAACAAAACTGTTTTGCTTTTCCTAATATACGAAAGTAGTCTTACAAATAATATTCCCCGAATTTTGTTTTCTCACAAGCTGGATTGATCCAATAAAATACATTTTCACAACTAAAATTTACTAGCACTAGCTCTCAACTACCAAACAGCTTATCGCAAGCATAGAATGAACACGTCTCCTTTTCAATAACGCAACCATAACGCAACTATGTATGTAATGGCTTAGACGAAAGCAGAATGAAGCAATATACACGCTGATTTTTAATTGGTTTTGGAGCGAAAGCCATCTTATTACTTATCGTTAATAGAACCTAACCAGCTAATAATATTTGAAATATAAGCTAAAAAAATCTTGAGAAATTAATTAATTTAATAGTACGAGAACACGAAGTATCAGTTGCCGTTCGTAACAGATCGGCAAAGTTAAGCAACGCTTGCGCAGGTTACCACTTGGATGGGTGACCGTGTGTGGCATTTACATCTGAGCGCTACCGTGCTTCGGAGGGCACGTAAAGCTGTCGGTCCCGGTTCTTGTCCAAGGATAAGGATCGTTAGGCCATGTCGGAGGCCTTCGGGCGGTCTGAAAACTCCGACACCAGAGTTGGCCACACGCTCACACGAAAAACAAAAACAAACAAAGTTCGCCGCACACTGGCGAACTACGAGCGATCGTGTCACACACACACACTGGCATTAGTCAATAGTCATTGAACCGTTATTCCCGGCCTCCCGCTCCCCACCATGCGCGTGCGCCACCCTCCGCTGCAGGGCGCCAGCGGGAGGCGGGGGCGCGGCGGCGGCGCGGCGGGGTGCGGCCGTGCGGTGCGGGCGCAAGTTGACCTTCAGTCTAGGGATGTCGGCAGTAAACAAAAATATCGATATATCGATGTATCGATATTTATAAAAATATCAATATCGTCGTCAATATTTCCAGGAAAAAATATCGATACATCGATATATCGATGATTTTTTTAAACAATTAGCTGTTTTATAATAATAATAATTTAGTATTTAGTTCAGGCCTAGTCAATAATATAAAAAGGTATTTTTCATACAGAAAATCTTCGGATGCGGCTCTACCCACGTGAATTATAGATACATCTAAACCTTCCTCAGGAATCACAGTATAAATTTTATTGTTGAAAACCGGGAAATAATCAGTGTGGTAATAATCAAAGTTCATCGCGCTCATAAAGACAGACAATAGGGAAAGAGAAAATATGTATGCACTACCCTTTGCCCCCGGCTCAGCCAGCGTGAATTATAAACTACCTATACTTTATTTTATAAAATTAATAGATACAACTAGCTTTATCAGCCGCTCAATTAAAAACCTAGACACTGAATAAAACAGCGTCGTTCGACTAGCGGCCTGAATTCAGCCATGCAATCAACAGTACAGTTTTAACAACCAATCTCAGATGAACTAAAAAGGAACAAAAGAACTCTTTTTAGTTCGTCTGAGCAAACAATAGAGATTATTTTTGCTTTCTTACTATAGTTAGGGTTTTGGATTCTAGCGAATTAAGTTACATAGATAAAAAATATATCGTTTTATACAATTTTCGATATTGCAAATTTTGTATCGATTTATCGATATATCGAATTAAAATATATCGGCAAAAAATATCGATATATTAAATTGAAAATATCGATACATCGATATATCGATACTTTTTCGACAAGCCTACTTCAGTCTTAAGAAATTAGGTCAATGGGACAGTCGTATATCACGCTCCCATCACTCTGTGTCCGTGTTACGTAATAAAACTACAATCGTGCATCCTTACAATACTGATGTGTTCGCTAGTGGATTGATAGGCCGCAACCTGACGTGACTCCATAGGGTTTTATTAGTTGATCGAGGTTATAAGATTTGTGTACAAAGAAGAAACGGAGTCGCGAGAACGCGAGAAACATGTGTGTGCAAATGTGTAAATTGATTGTGATATAAGCAGAAGACTGTAAGGGTAAGTGATATGTTTACTGCTTGTCGTAAATACCTACGTTGATAAGTAACATGTTTTAAACACGCCAGAAATAAGTAAATACCTAAATTCGGCTTTTACTAGTTATTGAAAATGACTATGTACCAACGATTAATACGTAAATAATAATAAATTCTTCTTTTCGTCTACTAGTTTATTATGATTGCGTGAACCCACAGCTTATTTCTGTGACTTACGAAGGAATAGGTAGGTACAGCTATTTAGTTACATGTGTTTATTATTTTAATCATTATTATGTGCTTAAAATTATTGAAGTTGTCATCGTAATTAATTTGTGTTTCGTAAGTACGTAAATTAGGTATCCATCCGTACATCTTATGCCGGGGCCTCACTAGCGGCTAACGTCAATGTTTGCTAGCGCGATAATTATTGCGATATTTTTTAACGCGCTAAAGTAGGTGGCTACAACGTGAATGCCCATCATTGGAGATAAAAACGCCAAACGCCAATGTTAATGCCGTTGTCAAATTATTACACGGTTAACGTACATTACCGCAATAATTAATGGCATTTCTCGTTAGTATGGCTCTAGCAGAAGTGCTTTGCTGCCTCATACGTGTTTTATGTGTAGTTAGTTACCTACTGTTACACGCGCTGTACTGTACCTAAAACAGCTGTTGACCTCGCCGCGCGACGTCAACAGCTGTTTTAGGTACCTACAGCGCGCCGACGAGTCGATCGACGATCGAGTCGCACGTTACTACTTGTCTGCGCTGCATAAACGCCTGATCATTTTAAATGGCATCAAGTTACTCGTTTAAGTAATACTGTACCTGACTCCTAAATTTATTTTACTTACACCCGCACATATTTTTGTTATTCGATTTCTAATTTTGTTACGCTGGCATCAATACGTAAAAACTGCGAATCATTGTAATACTTAATGACAAAAAAGCAAGATAAAAGCTGTTATCAACGGAATCTGAGGTTTTCATTACAAAACTTTGTCTACTATTACACATTAAAATTGGCGACCGCGACAGGACGGATTTGCAAAATTCGGATCGAAGTACGAAAACAAAGAATTCTCGTCAAAAGGAAATCTACCAAAGATTGATTGTGGAGGACTACAGACGCAGGAACACTATCAAAGAAGACAACTAAGCCAGCCAGGTCGGTCAGCAGAAAGCGCCGCGCCCAGCCTTAGCTTCTACGACGACGCCACGTCGGGGTTCACCGTCAGCCTGCCACGCCAGTTCGAGGATTCCGTCAACATTTGTAGAACAGCTCGTGTTTCTATCAGTGCCAACAGCCATCAGCGAGGACCAATGCAGCCGGAAGCAGCCGTCTCGCCTATCAGTTAAGTGCCATTCCCATAGTTTACCCTAACACCTAAACCTATTTTTCCTATCAAAAGGGTCGCTGTTTGGTACATTCCACTTGTGTATTTCATTAGTTCAACAAAGTATCTAGCTAATTTAAAGCTTATTTCAAGTAAACAACCAGTAAATATAGTAAAATAGTGTAATTAAAATCCATTGTTCGGTGTGACAACTACCTACGTCATCATTTGTAAAATTATAAATTCTTAAAATACCAGTACATTCCTTAAAATACGTTCATAAATGAACAATACTTGAGTATCTAAACACCAATTAGTAATATTGCCAATTTTTCTCATAGACACCCTCCCAATAGTTCGTGCCATTATTGTAGTTAACATTATTTCAAATATTTTGGGCCGACTATTCCAGAAACTCCATCGCTGCCTGACGCTGCCAGCTACCGCTAGCCGCGTTTGGGTGACGTCGGTGCATCGTCGTGCTGCCGAGCTGCAGCCGCGCTGCTGCGCCAGGTGCCGCCGAAGGAGTATCAGATAAGATTCTAAACATATAACTTTATTCCTTCATTTTGCGTTACTGTTTAGAACTCAATTAACAATAAGCATTTTTCGTAAAGTTCTCAGTGCTAGTTTATCGTTTGTTGTTGCTATTAGTATTTAACAAAATGTCTTTAAGCGAAGATAAAGACTGTAATGCAAAACAATTGAAGGAACTGTTTGCTAAGCGTAGCTCGGTCAAAGGTCGTTTAACAAAGTTTAAAAAATATTTAGATGGAGTATGCTCTTCAAAATTGAATAAAACCCAAATTAAAGAGTTAGAAATTAGTATTGGTAAAATACGAGCTATGTCTAGCAAATTTGATGAACTACAGGCTCAGATTGAGGTCATTAATTGCGATAATATGGACTCCGAGATCGACGAACGTGATGAAATTGAGCAGATCTTCACTTCACATCTTGCAATTGCTGAAGAGCAACTTGATAAGTACAAAAATACTTCAAACGAATCTGATTTGCACAATTCATCACAATGTCATAACGATCTGTCATCTCAATGTCATCATGTTGATTTTAAATTACCACAAATACAAATCGCAAAGTTTGATGGCGCTTATTTCCGCTGGCTTGAGTTCCGAGATACCTATTTATCGCTTATTCATAACAATGAACGCATTAAACCTATTCACAAGTTCCATTATTTGGTATCGTATCTTGAAAAGGAAGCCGCGCGAATTATTTCCAATTTAGAGATTTCTGAAAATAATTATAAAACTGCATGGCAGCTTTTGTGCGATCGTTACGATAACAAGCGCCAACTTATAAATCAACACCTTAATTCATTGATATATTTCGAATCAACACAACAACAACACAAACGTGAATCGGACAAATCACTGAGGTTTCTAGTTGACCACGTAACTAAAAACTTGCGAGCATTGTCAAGTTTAGCAACGAAAGATGAACTGCTTGAAATGATAATTATTAAAATTCTTATACCAAAATTAGATAATCGTACTGCCATGAAGTGGGAAGAACATCGTAATAATTTGTCCAATCTCCCTGCTTTAAGGGATTTCAAAAAATTCCTAACTGATCGCGCTGATGTGTTAGAAACTATGAATCAAAACAAGTCTGATATACCCAAGGTCACACAATCACGTCAAAACAATAATAACAATTCTCGTAGTACTAAATCCTTTTCATCTACAGTTCAGAACACCGGCTCTGTCGCTAAGCAGTGCGTTGTCTGTAAGGGTGACCACTGGATATACGACTGCCCTACATTCCTTGCGAAGAGCGTTCAGGAACGACGAGATGAAGCATTTAAGTTGCACTTATGCTCCAATTGTTTACGAACTGGGCATCGTGCACGTGACTGCAAGTTGGGTCCCTGTCGTGAGTGCAAGCGTAGGCACAATTCACTCTTGCATTCCCCTAATTTAAACAATACTAGTGCAAGTAATGCTAGTACAGTCAGCAGCAATAATACCAACACAGATCGTGGTTCAACTGAAATATCAGTAAATAATTCTATTAGTGATAATTTTATAGAAAATCACATTCTTTTATCAACAGCTATGGTTAATGTTATCAATCCACAAACAAACAAACAATTTCGAGTGCGTGCTTTGTTAGACTGTGGCAGTCAGTCTTCATTTATTAGCCAGTCACTTATGAACAAGTTATCATTACAGGTATGTGCTATTAATACTATAAACGTTATCGGTATAGGCAACAACTTAGCGGAATACGTAAACAAAAGTTGTATTGCCCGATTAAATTCTCTTAATGATGACTATAGTGTTGTACAGTCATTTTATGTATTAAACCAATTAACAAGTGTTATTCCAAAACAATCTATAGACATTAGTCAATTAAATATTCCAACCAACCTACAGCTAGCTGATCCTAGCTTTAATCGGCCTTCAGCCATAGACGTCTTGATAGGTGCAGACCTGTTTTGGGACCTACTCGGATGTGATCAGCTTGCATTAGGTACTAATATGCCCCAGCTTCGTAGCTCAAAGCTAGGTTGGCTCGTTGCCGGCCCAATTTCTCCAAATGTAAGGAATTGTTCGTCACCTAAAAATATTCCGTGTCATGTTTCAATTAGTGATAGTGACGAATGCAATAATTCCAATATTGATTCTCATTTGAAAAGGTTTTGGGAACTTGAGCAGGTTCCAGATAAGCAATATTTTAGCAAAATTGAGCAGGCATGTGAAGACCATTTTTATCGTAATACTTATCGTTTAGAATCGGGTAGATTTTGTGTGAGGCTGCCCCTAATTGATAATCCAGATTGTTTAGGAGATTCTTACGCTATGGCTAAAAAACGATTGTTGTATTTAGAAAGACGTTTCCGTAAGAATCCAGAATTAAAGTTGAAATATTGCAATTTCATTCAAGAATATTTAGAGTTAGGTCATTTAGAGGAATGTCCGACTACTAATCCCGTTCCATCCTATTATCTTTGCCATCATGCAGTATATAAGCAAAACAGTGAAACGACAAAGACTCGTGTTGTCTTTGATGGATCGGCACGAACTTCCTCAGGTTTCTCTCTGAACGATCTGCAGATGGTCGGTCCCAATGTTCAAGACTCAATCTTTTCTATTTTGATTCGAGCTCGTCAGTACAAATATATTTTGACAGCTGATATTGAAAAATTCTTTAGAATGGTTGAATTAAATGAAAAGGATCGTAATTTACAATTAATACTTTGGAGAAGTGATGAGTCCAATCCTATCAAAACTTTACGTTTGAAAACCGTAACTTATGGTCTTGCAAGTGCTACATATTTGAGCACCAAGTGTTTGTCAGTATTGGCAGAGAATTGCGATGACCAGCTTATAGGTAACATTATTAAACACGACCATTACGTCGACGATCTGGTCACCGGATCAAACGACGAGTCCAAGCTATTATACATTCAACGCAAGGTGTCGGACACTTTAAAGTCAGGTGGGTTTAAACTACGTAAATTCAGATCGAATTTACCAAGCATTTTATCATCATCAGTCATTGATCAGAATGATAAGGTTAGTTTAAGTGAATCTAATAATACTTTAGGATTAAATTGGAATCCTAAAACCGATACCCTTCAAATATCGATTGAGATTCCCAATAAAAATGATGTGGTTACCAAGCGATCGATACTGTCTGCATCATTCAAGATTTTTGATCCTCTTGGAATTCTCAGTCCATGTGTAATTATACCTAAAATGTTACTTCAGTCCTTATGGCTGAACAAGAAGGGTTGGGATGAACCAGTTAGTTCCGATATCCTGGAATCCTGGAACAAGTTCATTGGCAATTTACATTTTTTATCAGATTTACAGATCCCGCGCTTAACACTATGCGAAGCTCCTAATTATATAGAAATACATACCTTTAGTGATGCTTCTCAAGTCGCTTACGGTGCCTGTGTGTACCTACGGTCACACAACTTAGCTGGCGAGGTAAAGGTAAATTTACTGTGTGCTAAGTCTAAGGTGGCGCCGTTGAAACCGATAACAATACCGCGTCTGGAGCTTTGCGCTGCGCTATTAGCTGCAAAATTGTGTAAGACAGTTACCAGCTCTCTGCGATGTGATGTCAATCGCATCATTTACTGGTGCGATTCCAGCGTTGTCCTCAGCTGGTTAAATGGTAATTCTGCAAAGTTAAAAACGTTTGTAGCTAATAGGGTAGCCGAAATTAATGAACTTACCGATAGTTCGTCGTGGCGCTATGTGCCGACTGATCAGAATCCAGCTGACCTGATCTCAAGGGGCGTGAGCCCAGATCAAATCATCAATTCTAATTTCTGGTGGTCAGGTCCAAGCTTTCTAATACAGCCTGAATCCGATTGGCCCTATTTAAAGAAATTAATAAATGAATCAGACTTACCTGAGATGAAGTCCACTTCCGCTGTTGTCCTGGAACCAGCAACAGAAATTCTAAAAATAGATAAGTTTTCATCGTTTTTAAAACTGAGACGTGTATTTGCGTATGTCAATAGATTCATACATAACATAAGATATAAATGTCCTAAAGACAAATTATTTGGTAAATTAAATGTTAGCGAATTAGAATTATCTTTTATTAGCTTATGTAAAATTGCTCAGCAAACTTCATTTACTCTAGAGTACAATCTTTTGTTAAAAAATAAAACTTTAAGTAGCAAGTCAACACTTTTGTCACTTTCACCCTTTTTGGATGATGACAAGGTGATGAGGGTCGGTGGTAGGATAGAATTATCTAATTACAATTATACTAAAAAACATCCTATACTTTTACACGCTTCTCATCCACTCACTAAATTGTATTTTAAATATGAACACTTACACAATATGCATGCTGGGCCTCAGCTGTTGCTGGCCTGTGTAAGAGAGACTGTGTGGCCTATAAATGGTAGGCATTTGGCCCGCCGCACAGTACATGTTTGTGTTCGATGTAGACGTATACAAGGTAAAACATTAACTCCCATGATGGGAAATTTACCTGCACAGCGCATCATACCTGATTTTCCATTCCGTACTGTGGGAGTTGACTTCGCTGGTCCGTTCCTAACACTAAATAGAAAGGGTCGAGGTGCACGACTAATTAAAACCTATTTATGTTTGTTTGTATGTTTTCGCTATAAGTGTGTGCACCTGGAAGCCGTCAGTGATTTGTCCAAGGACGCGTTTATCATGACGTTACGCAGATTTATATCGCGTCGAGGTAAGCCAGCGGAGATATTTTGCGATAACGGTCGCAACTTTGTTGCGGCAGCTAAAGAGATTGGCAATTTTCTTAAAACTAATCATGAACCTGTAGTTAATTTTGCTACCAATGAAGGCATAAAGTTTGTGTTTTCTCCCACGTATGCTCCACATTTCGGCGGCATCTGGGAAGCCGGCGTTAAATCCGCGAAATACCATTTAAAACGCGTTATGGGGAACCATCATTTAACGTTTGAGGAGATATGTACTCTCTTCACACAAGTGGAAGCTGTGCTTAATAGTCGACCTTTGTGCCCACTCTCCCCTTCCCCTAACGATTACCATTTCCTATCTCCCGGTCACTTTCTGATAGGGCGTGCCCTAAATGCATTGCCTGGTCCATCGCTCGAGCACGAGAACCAGAACAACCTTCAACGTTACTTGAAGCTTGAACAGATTCATCGGCATTTTTGGCAGCGCTGGGAAAAGGAATATATAGCTGAACTACAACAGCGCTCCAAATGGCGTACTAATTCAGCATCCCTGCAAGTTGGAGATTTAGTTCTTCTCCAGGAGGATAACGTCCCACCACTGAGCTGGCGAATGGGACGAGTCAGCCGCCTGTTCCCTGGAACCGACGGCGTCACACGAGTCGCAGACGTGGAGACTACCAGAGGCTGCTTCAGGAGGCCTCTCACACGGATCTGCCCCTTGCCTACATCTTTACCGGATGACGACTAACGCAGTTGAAAGGAGTCTTTCAACGGGGGGGAAGATGTCTGCGCTGCATAAACGCCTGATCATTTTAAATGGCATCAAGTTACTCGTTTAAGTAATACTGTACCTGACTCCTAAATTTATTTTACTTACACCCGCACATATTTTTGTTATTCGATTTCTAATTTTGTTACGCTGGCATCAATACGTAAAAACTGCGAATCATTGTAATACTTAATGACAAAAAAACAAGATAAAAGCTGTTATCAACGGAATCTGAGGTTTTCATTACAAAACTTTGTCTACTATTACACACTACTTATTTCCTAGAGTTATTAACTTTTATAACTTTTTTATTTTACGTGGTAGGTAAATTTTGATTTTGAATATGAATAGCAGATATTTTTTCCAACGTGAGGTTTTTTTTTCCTAAACCAATAAAAAATCAGCGTGTATGTATGAAGTAGCGCAATTCATACTTTGTCACATAGCATTACTTCGACACCAGGCAATGAAGTGTTACTGGTTATAAAAGCAACAGAGTAAGGATAGGGAATGATGGATTCAGCCTCTATTGGTGTTTAACTTATTAAAGAGTAATTCCATTAAGTTTTCATTCACCGTTATGTTCTAGGAAGACCTAGGAAGGCGTATAAATTTATTAGAAATGGAGCTACGCCCATAGTTGAAGCAAGACTTTTCACTAACGGCCGGTTTCAATACTCCATCTATCTATAAATTCGGTTACTAGAAATATATATTCGACATATTTTGTATGGAGCTACTTATTTGGCTACTAGAGATACATAAATGACATAAAATTATGTATGTCTAGTAGCCAAATCCATGAAAAGATTGTGTTTTGAAACCGACCATGTATATATCGATGACCATAAATTACTATCCACGGTATTTTCGACAAAATTTTATTGCTGCTACAGATAGTTCAACTCAGTTGTGCGCGCTGCCCTATGTATGCGTGGGCTTGTAAATATACAACTTTCATTCGTGTGGCAGTGACGCGGCAGTCGTCGTCCGAGCAAGACGTGTTCTTATCGCTTTTTCTTACGGGTACAGTCGTTTACGAAACTACGCTGGCCAAGTGCGAGTTGGCACACTTTACATGTCTTTCGAGAACATTATGGAGAACTCTTAGACATGCAGGTTTCCTCACGATGTTTTCCTTCACCGTTTGGCAAGCGCTAATTAACAATTTAATACGCACATAACTTCGGAAAGTCATGGTGCACGCCGTGGATTCAAACCCGAGACCCTCTGTGTAGCAGTCCATCGGTCTCTCCTCTAGGCTATCGCTGCTTAGTAACTTAGTCTTATTGAATTTAAACATAAATATCTTCAATATGTTTTATCTCATAAAACCCAAACTAATTAAACTAAAAGAAAAATAGAGCACGTTTTACAGAATAATAAATGTCTATCATCTACAGAAAGCCTCGCAACAAATTGCCACTCCTTCTTTCTCTTAGCGTTATCCCAATTTCAGTCTGGGGTCCGCTTTCTAGTCTAACCGGATTTGGCTGAATATTAGCTTTTCCACGGAGCGACTGCCTGTCTGACCTCCGCAACCCGAAGGGATAGCGATATTCCATGGTTTAGACTAGTGTCAGTTTATTTAGAAGGTACTGACGCCCTGTAACGACTGTCAAAGATCTTCATGACAACCGGGACCGACGGCTTAACGTGCTCTCCGAGGCACGGGACAAGCGATAATTTACAATTCAATACGCACATAACTCCGAAAAGTCATTGGTGCGCGCCGTGGATTCGAACCTGATACCCTCTGCATGGCAGTCTGTTGGTATATCCACTCGGCTATCGCTGCCTTCGCAACAAATTGCCACTGAACCGCAAAAAAGCTTTGTCAAATGTAACCCTATACAATCAGATTAATGAACGTAGACCGTAAAAAAATATGCGAGATAGGTCAAATTTATTTTCTGCCATCGTTTGTTCCTCACCACATTAACTAAATAGCGCGATGAAAAGATACATTTTACATGACAAGCAACTCGACATTGCTGAGAGAAGAACTTTTTATAATATTTTCTTATTATTCAGGTCATGGATTGGTGGTTTCCATTTTGTTTACTACTACCGTCTGTGTTGAATTGTGTCATTCATAGTTAAGCTGCTGAATGAAAGCGATAGTTTTGATGACAGTTTATTAATATCTGGTAACTCTGAGTTTGCGTAGGCGGTATTCAAGTATTAAATCATTACTAAAGTTAAAGTTTCGTAATTAAATTCGCAATTGCTCTATGCAAAACAAACAGTTAGCAGTGCCAATAACCTACTACACTTGCGACCATTTTCTTTAAGTCCTTACACAGGTGGCGTCAGGTGATAATGCCTCTTTAGAATTGAAAAGGTTGGCAGGCTTCACAAGGCATCGCGATTATAATGGAGAGCTCTTTAAGCACCAGCATTTGGGTTTCACCGATTTATACGCGAAAAGTCTAAAGTAAAATTGTGCACGACGCGTGTTTGTAACCTCGTCACTCTTAGTAGCTATCCGTTAATCTCTTCACTAGACTATCACTTCGTGAATAATATAACATTTCCATAGTCCTGACCATAAATCGGCCATGATACCGATTTTTGGTGAAGCATTAAATAAGAAATTGTCTTTATAATAAAATCTCAAAAGCATCAAACCTAAATACGTAATGAAATAAACAAACTTTCTCAGTATTGAATTGATAACAGTGTAAAGGTTCGTCACTTTTGCAAAGTCAATTGAACGAATTCACTCGTTTAATTTAAGATTGTATAAGTTTAAAGTATTTGGTAAATAATTGAAATTGCCAGTCAATGGCATATTGCGATGGATGAATGGCGCATGGATGATGCGAGGCAATGTGAGGGTCTGCCGCTGCTACTCAAGGCTTTTGTGACAGTTGATAGATCGTTGTTTATGGTGGTTAAAACTTTTTAAATCATACTACGAATTAAACCCATGGATTCGTTCCTCAATCAAAATCTGTTTCCCTTTTCAGATTAGTTGCTAGAGGATTAGCTATTCTAGCAGTTTCACATTTTGACAACAGTGTCATCTACCGATTCTAATTCTTGACCGAAGCCTTCTCAAATTTAATACTCTCAATACAGTCAAAATCAATCTTGCAGAACAAGTTCAGACTTACAGGCAAATTAACTTTTTAAATAGATAAATAGATAGAAACTCTTTATTGTACACCAGAAAAAACAAGAATACAGGGATGAAATAAAGAACTTTAAAACTAGTGGTACAAAGGCGGTCTTATCGCAAAATGCGATTTCTTCCAGACAACCAAGAATGGAATACAATGATTGAGTGACTGAGAGAATGGGTAGATTATGGTATACTTTATGGAACAGTGTATATATAGGAGCTCAGCAAGACTAATAATAATACTATCTACTTACATACAAATATTACTAAATACACATTACTGTAAAAGCCCGAAGTACGGTAAATATTAAGATTTACCAGTAAATCCTAAGATTTACCAGCATGAGTTGGTAAATGTCCGTTTATTTATTAAAAACACTAAGTTGACGAAAAATTCGGACATTTACCAACTCATCATGCTGGTAAATCTTAGTATTTACTGGTAAATCTTAAGATTTATTGTACTTCGGGCTCTTACAGTAGCTTGAGATGTTGCTAAAGGATAAGAAGCACTGCTAGTCATTAGACGATGACTTTATTACATGCCGATTAAAATCCATGTATGAAAAATGGTGTCTCTACAATGCCTTGAATTTTTGTACAGTCACTACGATGTGATCCATTCTTGAGAAGTAGCTACATGCTCAATTGCTCATCATCATGATCCTTCAACAGTCCACTGCTAGACTAGGCCTCTCCTTTGAAAGGAGGAATTGGCCTACTATACCACGCTAGCCAAACGGGTTGGTATATGGTTTGTATCAAGTGTTCCTTCTCTTACAGTGCTGCTCTATGCATAATATTATGCTGTTTCTCTCGGCTCTTACAATTCAATCCGTATTCTTAATCCGTCATCCCACGGACAATTGCTCATACGACATTAAAATTATATACTTTTCAAAACGTAAAAAAATCAAATTAGACACAGATGTAAAGCAAATGATAGAGCTCATCACACAAAGATATATTAAGTCATGGGTCGGAATTAAACTTTTGGCTTAGGAATCAGCATCACTTCAAATTAAATCAATGGGTCGGACTAAAAACAATTCTGTCAGCTTTAACTATAATGTATCTGCTTCGAAAAATAAACCAAAATTATTAACAGTGTTGAACTGTAGAAACATCAATAAAAGTGTTCAGTAGATAATCACGCATCGCTAAACGGCATATTACGACAAAAGCACAATACTATCTATCAAGCTATTTCACTCAGACTAGACATTATAAGCCTTTAGCTTCTTTAAAATATAAAAAGCCATTCAGAATGTGTAGCAACCTACTTAGAAATGTACGTGGGTACTTCTCTACTCGTATATTGAGTTTTAAATTTTGATCTCATTGGTATTCACCGGTTGCGTTTCGCCGCACTTAATTTTATAGGACTATTTAATTTTATAGGAGTATTTTATAAGCGTGTTCGTAGTGTCAGCACTAAGTTAGTAAGAGTAAGTACTTGCAGTTGTACAGAGCGTCACTTATTTATACGCTAAAGAGCTGGTAGAGGAGAGGAAAAGTATTTTTGACGAGTTCCTCCAGGTCTGTTTACCATATACATATGTTACCCTCCATGTGATTTTAATACATAGTGACGAACATATGCTTGGAATCATCATCATCTTAGCGTTATACGGATTACATCCAAGACCTTGGAGCCAATATTCAGCATTCTTGTCTAACCAGATTTGTCAGATTATTAGCTTATTGACATTGGGGCTGCCATCTGAACGACGCAAGTCAAAAGGATAGCGACATTCCATGTCTTAGTGTGTGTGTGGTCAATTTTGGTGTCGGAGTTTTCAAACCGCCGCGTCGCGTTCTGTGACGCGAATTTATTCGAGTCACAGAAGTAAGCAGGAGAACCTAAGTAGTCGATTTCTTTCTTTTCTTTCTTCTGTGTTTTATTCTACTGAGACGTCATTTGCGATTGGCAATTTTTCTCGTACCAAAGTAAATTGGAAGATGCAAATAATATGTACTGCCTCGTTGGTCTCGCGGCATAAATGTGCGCGTGTGACTGGGAAGTCTCAGGTTCGATTCCCGGGTCGGGCAAAGTGTTATTGGGTTTTTCCGTTAGGAAATTCTCAGTAGCAGCTCGGAGTCTGGTAATGTGCCCGGTACGGCAATAAGCTCGCCCCCTATTACGTGGGACCTACAAAAATTCCTGGCGAAGTATGGGTGTAATATTGCACCTCTGCCTACCCCTTCGGGGATACAGGCGTGAGTGTATAAATAAAAATAAAAAAAAATATTATGTAATGAATTGACAATGTTGGCAAAAATAATTGTTAAACACAAACCCGCATTAGGTGGCAGTACGTGCACTAAAAATAGCAGCAACAGCCATT
This sequence comes from Euclidia mi, assembly GCA_944739405.2. Lineage (NCBI taxonomy): Eukaryota > Metazoa > Arthropoda > Insecta > Lepidoptera > Erebidae > Euclidia > Euclidia mi. The sequence goes on from OX123196.2 coordinate 10,925,038, forward strand.
TTTACACTACAGGTACACTACAGTGCCACTCAAACGATGTCAATTTGAAAATAAAATAAAGCATAGCATAGTTCAGCCATCTAGCATTTAATGTTTTCAATATTCTGATTAGACACAATATATGATTGCTGAATATGAGTAATAGTCTGATTACTAATACTCGTAGTAATTGGCCGATAGAACATCGTATATTCATGTTTTGTGTTCAGCTAATTATGCAGCTATCATTTGATGCTATAATTAATGCTATTGTTGTGGTTTAACATCTAATGTTGTAGCACAATACTATCTCATTATATTTGGCACAACAATGGTTTCATGTTGAGTTGTGTATTTTGGCATTGTCTAAAACTATAGTTCATCTTTTATAACAACGACGACAAAATTGTGATAGCGACATTTAATTAAATGCTGCGAAAAATAATTTTGTCTTTGAATAAAATATTCGCGTGATATGTGTAAGAATAGCTCTCGTCCACTCAGCAATTCAGAATACCAGACACAATAAAAGTCACATATCTGTCCGCCGCCAGTAGGATAATAAGAAAATAGGAATTGAAAGTATTGTAAGATTTCTTAAAACACATTGTTAAACTATTTTAATGCTCACAAAAATACCAGATTGTTTGGCAGATTGGAAAGTATCTTAAACCTTAAACAAAAGCGTAACAATTGTTTTATTACTCAAGGCCTAGCGATCTCTAAGTCGTTCTTGATCTTAAAGTTCAACAAGTTAACAACCCTTAGTAGTTTTGTTTAAAAATTAACTGGCAGGCATTAATGGATTTTGAATAAAATTTATTATATATATCCATTAAACCTATGTATGATTTACTAAACTTTACACACCAGCTTCAGCCATGTTTTATGTGAAAGATTATAAACAAGGTTGAGGAAGCAGTGGCTCATTATAAGAAGTTAAGCCATAGTCCACCACGCTGGCGAAGAGTCGATTGGCAGACTTCACATTGTCGTTCAAGAAGATTGTAAAGATTTCACAGATATGCACAGTGAAGAAAAGCATCGTGAGAGAACTGTCTCTCACGATGCTTTTCTTCACTGTTGAGCGAGATATATCGACATTCACGATCGTTTAAACATCTTCTTAGCCTCATAACGTATGGAATCGTGCGCAGTAAATGCTTATTAGGTCGCATGTTGGCACTTTGCCGACATGCGTCGTCAACTTTCAGATCCATGGATATAGGCGAGTCAGATCATAAAATTTTCTAACCTCTAGTATCGAAACCAATTGTGATCTAGGGATACCATTCTCTCTATAGAATACAAATAGAATTGAACCGTGTGTCGTAGGAATTTTAATTGAAAATGAGATGAATGGGAATCAATTAAACTTCAACGATCTGATCATTCCTTTCATAGCACCGCCTCCTTCTTAAGTAAGTGAAGATTTGAAGCGTATAAAAAAGTAATAGAATCAGCTTTTTGTTCGATTTGCCTTATTATGTTTCCATTTCTTTTTCACGGTTATCCCGTTTAATATTATAATAAGCTTTTATTTAACTTCTTATTTAGTAAATAATTAAGTCTGAATCTACACTTTCTGATAAGATAAGGAGTTTAAATACAATATGACCATGAGACCTCTACCGGACAGTTTTGTCAAAGCTGCATCGATTATAAGCACAATCTGGTCACTCATCTATAGCTGGCACAAGCTCCAAAGTTTGGAACATCCACTCAGCACACAGATATTTGTGACATGGTATATTGGTTTTAAGCATTATTTCATTAATTTTAGCCATCACTTTCGAATGATTTGTAAGAACTATTTGAACGGAAGCTGGCGAGAGTTAAGAGTAATTGTGTTATGAAAACGTTTAGTTCAGCTGATGAAAAAAAATCATATAAATTCTTATAGTTTTAGTCCTTCGAATATTCCACTAAATTGAATACCCAACTCTCTACTAAAGCATTGACAGGCAATGTAAAACGGAATGTGCTATTCTTAACCAAGGTCAACCCCTTATTATAAATAGACCAGAAAATTGACTAAATTATGGATGAGTGATTGCGTATGGCGACAAAGCGTTTTAGTTCAAGGACAAATAACAGGGACGATATTTTGTATGTGATCGAAATTAGGACCGTAATTCTCGCATATAGTAGTATTAAGTGGCATTATAGTCAAAAACGTTGGGGTAAATATATTATGCAAATACACTAATACAATTAAGGATTTGTAAGTAGTTACATACGTATAAAAAGAAAAAAAACAACCTGTATTGTAAAAATAAAATGAAAAACCATTCTGTAGTTATCCGCAAAATATGTTCTTATAAACCAACAAGACCGATTGTAAAACAATTTTACCAAGAAAATAATTTATTCAACACCAACTATGATCGTTCGACTTCATTCAACGATATCACAACGTCTACTTGACTAGCCGAAGTCCGGCTTAGCGAGCGCTTAGAGAGGCCGAGTTATTCCCGTGTGTACCTCGTTTTTAATACTTGACTCCGGAGCCGTCGGTTAACCAATCTATGATCGATCTGTACTCAGCCTTTTAGCTAGAAGCTATTAAAGGCCAAAATTCTATAGGGAGAATATTGTACTAGCAGTTTGTAGATGTTGTACTTGAAGTGGTCACTTTTTGCTATTAAAGGTTATTTTGGGTCAGAATTCTAGTTCAATTCATAATTATATACTGGTATTTACTTGTGTATCAATGACCAGGTAAGCCGAGATGGATTTTATAAATATTTAAACCTTCACGTAAAATACTGGGGGCACTGTTATCTTCTTGCTAGACTTAGTTTTACGATTTGATAATTAGTTTACAGAAAATTTATACATACGGTTCAAGCCCATTTTTCTATTACACTACATGAACATGATAATCTTATCATGTTAGTAGTTAGTAGTAAGCTGTGTATCTACACAGCTTACTAAATGAAAGTAGGTTAAAGTGCTCTTACTTAAACGTGAAAGCACCCAAGCAATATTGTTTAAATAGATAGTATATAAACAGGGCACAGCATCAGCATCTTAGCATTAACCACATTACATACAGGGCGTTCGTCTTGAATAGCTTTATGGTGTAACCGGTCCCATCTAACCTCTGGAACACGAAGAGATAGTAGTACCTATATTAAATCTTAGCATATTATCAGGATATTTAAGGTTGTCGACTTTTCGTGATTATTGTATTAGGTCTTCATCACAATCGCCACTGGTTTAATTTAAGTACGTTTCCAACGTATGGCGGCGTGTGATTTTTTGTGACTCCTCATCTTTAGGTTTATATAAAATTCTTGCGTTACTGACTGACAGACACGCTACAGCCAAAATCGTTGGAGGCAAGAAGCTGTAATTCGGCATGTACGCTCCTTGAGGACTTAGGTACCTTTAAATGCTATAACTCATTCCGGATTTTGGTAAATATTCATTGTTTAAATAAACGGATACGATTTGAGTGAACATCAATAAGATCGTAACTTCGAAGCTGAACGACTGAAGTAATTTGGTCAAGTGTGAAAGTAAGAGATACTAGAGATACTTCACTGCCTCAAAATTGGTCTAAAATCGGATCAACAATTTTAGATGGCGATAATATTAAAGGAGACAAGTTCATAAATGGAACACAACAGAGTAATAATTCATCCTGGACGTTGCGTCGCCGCGTCGTGGGAAAAGTATCTCATTTATATCTATATACTTCTGTAGGTAGTTTCCATAGCCTCTGTCTACCCCAATGGGAGACAAGCGTGACGATATATATAGATAGATAACACTAGAGGATGCTCGCAGCACATTTTTCTAATTTAACTGTTTCTGCCCGACCCTGCGCGAATTTCAGGAAATTCCTGCTTAGTGCACCCTTTCGCTCCTCAAGATACATACATGCCAAATTTCAGCTTCGTGCGCCTTATAGTTTTACCTATAGCTTGTCTGTCAGTCAGTTACCTAAGAGTTTTAAATATACAAGACACGATACATGTACCTAAAATCGCGAACTTGTATACAACATCCGTTTTTCATTTTTCTTCTTTTATTTCTTAGTGTATGGCTACATAGCATGTTGACGTGTAAGTTACGCAAGTATTTATGTGTAATCTGTCGTATTAAATAACTGTTTTGGCAACTTGATATTTTTAGAATCCGAAAACCTATAAAACCTCTTGTCAAATTAATTATTACCTCATGCTTTAAATCGGTAAAGCAATAAATTTTCAGCATCAATCGTGTGTAAAACACTCAATAGTTCTAAGATATCCTAACATGAAAACAACTTTGTGGTCAAATAGAAATATACTTATGTCTTTGATCCCGCAAGGGTTGAATCTGAATAGTCGGATGTTCTATATGACTAAGGATGATGATATCATCATTTATCTTAGTCCGCGTCCCTAACAATCATCGGTGAGTATTCTGACAAAAAGGTTTTAAATTGTTCTCATACAGACAAACCCTTCAACAGAGTTTTAGACGCAAAAATCTTAATCTATTTTAGCAGGAAATCCTTTTAAAAATAACGATTTAAGAATTAATAAAATGTATTCAATTAACAGCGGATAAATGAGGCTATATTTAGCCGTTTTAGTATTTAAGTACAAAGCCCTAAAAATAACTTTTATATAAAAAAATATTCCTTATGTAACGTCTGAAATATGTTCTCATTTAGAAATAGGCCAAACAAAGTTATTAATAAAATTTATTTGAAACCAAATGATAAATGCAATAAAATTTTGTTAGACCTCATTTCAACGGTGAATTGGAACAGGCCAAATTATTTATCTGATTAAAGAAAGATTTCAAGTAAATAACACGAAAATGTTCAATTTCTCAGAATATATATTTGTCACCGCTGCAGAAGAATCTACTTCCAACTCTTTTTATTTTTTCCTCTACATTGTAGAGCAAAAACAAATGCTTTTTACACTGACATCAAAAGGCTGTTTGCAGATGACACACTGTGAGCTCAAAAACGCGAAAATGCAAATAAAAAAGTGCAAAACCTTCAAGTTTTTTATATCCAAAAACACATACACCGATCGACGGAAATTCATCATTTTTGGAATTACGTGTGAACAATTATAGCGATACCCAAAAGTACCATGAAGAAGCGAAGCCGAATATATGTAACGACATAAATACAAAAAGGTTAATACACCAGTCAACTCCAAGAGCAAATTCAATTAAGACAACTATTAAAAACACAAAAGATTTTTCTACGATTAACAAAAAAATACAAATTTTGGGCACTCAGCAATGTAGAGGATTATCGTCAAAATTATTGTACAGCGGAAGTAATACAGCGTTTCGTGACTATTCAATCACAGCAACTATTAAAACTAACGTCACCTCCGATTTATTTCATTGCTACTGACTTATGTACGTCATGGCATATGTCAGTAGCAATGAGATATCCCAGTGCAGCATGTTGTATTAATAATAATAATTATTATTATAGCAAAGCTATAAAATGTTAACTAAATATACATATTTTAAAACGCAATTATGTTACTGACTATTTATCTATTTATGAATTTCATATCATTCTTGTGATGTTTTTTTCTAAAGGCTCATACTTACATAGTTCGTACAAATGGAGAGAACGGCACGTCTATACAGAAGACGTTATACGGAAATAATGCGTAGCTATTTTGTATTTACTGTTTATTTTTAAGTAATAATTCCGGATACGAAAATAAAATTCCTGACATCAAAAGGTTGTAAAAAATAAGAAAATAATTTCTATATTATTTTGGTTTTGCAACATGAAACATTGCTAGACCACTTTTGGTCATTCTCCTTTAAATGTGTAGTCAGGATATCTGTGCGTGCCTGTTTTCTCATGGAATTACATTATAAGTGTGATATACCTGTAAATATAGAGAAAAAAAGAATACGCATTTTACACTGTTCAACTGTGTCAGGCACATCCATGTGTAAGTTTTCCACTGCATTAAAACTATCACAAGAGCGCATACCTGCAGATGACACGTGAATCATAAAAGTACTGCGACTTACGTATTTTTTTTTCCTATCAGTAACTTGAAATGTTTTTATCATTAAGTAGGATCTGCGTTATAAAACGAAGAAAGTATGATTGCAAAGTTTGAAAATACAAATATTGCACGGATAGCGTGGTGGCGTGAGCGGCTGCCTTGCCAAAATTTTGGGTTCGATCTTCACATGTGAAAACACTTTGGACCATATGTTTATAAAATCCTAACCTCATTCCTAGTGCGGGAGTTGTCTTTTCAACAAAATAAAAATATATCAGTGTATACGTGCACTATCATCACATATTCTGTAGCAGCAACTTTGAGCCGCATTTATAGTAACAATAAACCTCATAAATATTTAAGAATCGTGAGTTCAAACTATGCAAGCTTCACTTTGATATTTCATACTGCACTCCTAGCTAATATTCATACACCTACTGTTACTTGAATTCGAACTATACAGTCGTTTTATTATGAAGAGTATTCGAGTTCTCGGTAGAAACTAACCATGTACAGTAAGAAAATAAGTAAGCTAAGTACAGGCAAATAATATAGGTACAGATCCAAATTTAACGAGAAAATGTCTTAAATCACCACGACATGGTACGTAAAAGACCCCCCCGTGGATGCAGAGGTTGTTAAGCGCTGCAGTTAACTTCTCGGAGCTTTCAAGTTCTCACCTAGGTCCTTTAAATTCCAACGGCACGGCATTGAGAATATAATATATTATATAAATAACATAACTTGTTGAGCGACGTAACAATATTTTCTTCTGTAATATTTATTCAACCTGTGCTCTGATTGTGAGATAAAAGCTGTAAATATTGGCTTGACAGGATGCCAACTTACGACTTATGTTGGGCAATAAAAATGGGTTTAAGCGATTGAAAGGAGTTCCGGGTAAACTTTAGAACCTTGCGCTCAGAGAGAGCACGTAACGAAATTCCTTTGCTAGAAGAAAATATAATTTAAAAGTATGACATTACAATATCTGAAAATCGCCCTTATGGCAAAAGATATTTTGGAATGCCTAGGCATCATGTTGAAAGTGGTGCTCAAATCATAGTTTCCCAAAAAATTGCTACCGAATGAGGAACACTTTTTTCTACTCCATATTCGGAATTATAATAATCAAGCATGACTTTTGATAATAATAAATATCAACTTAGTGACCATATAAATAAAATACAATCTTATTTGTCGCAGAAAGTTCCGTGCAGTACCTTTCCTTTACTGGCCGCTGGGATTTACACCTCTACTAGATGTAAGGTAAAACAAACGGCTGTATGTTTCCCCCATATAATATCTCAAGGTGTACCTTTATGGGTTACGTGAACACAGGTTCAATTAGCAGTTAACGTACTGCGGTAGAAAACTATTTCATGGCTTAGAAAAGGATGTTTTGCTAATAAAACATTTGTGCGTCATTAATCAAGTTACTACTGCAGAAGATTATCTTTAGATCCGGCTAATGTTCAGTTCTTAAGTTACTAGAGTATTTTTATTTATATATCTTTCGAAAACGCAATATGTACATTAATTTCAAATGGTTAATATCAGCAGATGTGTTGTAATTTTAACGCTTTTTTATCATTTTGGAGTTCAACAATCACGATATACAACAAGAATGGGCCAAAAAATCATCTTCAAATTATTTCACCAATTCACATGCCTCATACATAATTACAATTTTTACAGAATAATAAAATTGAATTATGAAAAATTACAATCAAACATATTATAATAATATTTTATCCATCTGTATACAGGAATTCAAATACAAAGCCTAAGCCTAAAGCTCCAAACCTTACTTATATTTTTTAATTCCGTCAACAGTTTTAGCACGTATTATTATGCTACCTCGGGGATATGCTTGCAATCATTAGACACAATAACATTAATAAAATCCGTTTCTGTACCATTTTCTCTGACAAGACTTAGTTTCTTGTTAGATATTGATATTAGATATTGCCTACGCAATTCGTTCGAAACGTGAGCGGAAATATGATTTCACGAACTTATTGCAGTTAAAACCTCGTTTATTACTTATGTATCGATTTTTACTTATGTTTTATGATTCATAATATATTTTTACGCATGCTATGTTAGTTATTAAAATAAACACGAACAGACCAAAAGAAAATGAGGCAGAGCGAATATTTTATTATGTAGATGATGCAAATATCATCTTTGCGTAGAGACGGAAAACTCGACATCAAACCCTATACGACTGCCTCGTTGGTCTCGCGGCATCGCGGCATAAATGTGCGCGAGGGTCGGGCAGTGTTATTGGGTTTTTCTGTCACGAAATTCTCAGTAGCAGCACGGAGTCTGGAAATGTGCCCGGTACGGCAAAGATCTTTTATTAATTTCCGTGAACAAATTCTCTGTTTTTGTAGAATGAACGCACTAGCGGCTGATGGCAATGCCGCGCCGCATGCAGCTGACCGCACTTCGGTACTTATAATATGAAAACTCACGATGTAAACACTCTCAACTATGGCCAACGTTTATACTGTGGCCAGCCGCTAGTCCGTTCATGTTCTTAGTATCATAGAACATTAACTAGTTAATGATAAAATATCAACGCTTTACATACTAGTATTTTTATCCAACCTTATAAAGAGTTTCCATCCCCCAAGTAACGAGAAACGAAGACTTGAAGAACAAACTACAAGTACATAAGTTAAGTGCGAACTTTACGAAGAGAAGAAATACATAAAAGCAGTTTTATCCCTAAGTACTGCCTATATTATTATTAGGTATTATTTTCTCTTTAACATAACATTTCACTGTTTCACATGGTTTCACATGCTATGTCTCTCTTTTTGTCTTTATTTCTCGTCTCTTTTTACGTATTCGTAAAAAGAGACGAGATATATTCGTTTAAGTTATGCTTAAGCTTTATGGATCACATAAAATGTTCTCTCGTGTAGGAATCGAACCCACAACACTTGACGCAGTGTCAAGCGGTGGGACGGCAGCTTAGACCACAACTAGAAATGCAGTCAAAAATCACTTTATTGCTTTACCCTTTATCACAGATTACGTCTATGACCTTTATGGATATTAAATTGTGATACTATAACACAAACATATGGCAACCAAAATTAATATCGTCCACAATTTTACAATCTATTGAATTTAGCGACCGCTCTGATGAAATACTTTTATAGCGTAATAAAAACACACAATGACCAGCGAAAACTTCTTACAAAGTTTGATTAGCAGTTTTCCGAAATCTCTCAGTTCGGGTTTCGCTCTATATTTTGTAGTCATTACAGAATTTTGGAATCATTTCCTAGAATTAGATAAACGAAATTTGGAAGTGAATTCTTATATACACACTAGAGGACGCCAGCAACTACGCCTGCAATTTTTTTTAATTTACGCGTTTTTGCGGATCCCGTGGGAATTTCGGGAAATCCCTTCTTAGTGCACCCATAGGGTCCCCAAGGAACATACATACCAAATTTCAGCTTCCTGCGCCCAATAGTTTCGGCTGTTGCGTGTCTGTCAGTCAGTCAGTAACGCAAGGATTTTATATATTAAGATTTTGCCATTGACAGACTGGCTGGTGATATTGAAAAGTGAAATTTACTATTTTGAAATGTGTTCTGAGAAATTTGTTGTAAATTTATTTATTTATTTTATTTATTTTACACTTTATTGTACACATTAAAAAACATTATTAGAGATCTTATAACTAACTATAGTACAAAGGGCGGGTATCGCTGAAAGCGATTTCTACCAGGCAACCTTTGGATGGAAATATTATTGGTAGGAGAAAATCGGTAGTTGCATGTGTAAACAAAGTAAACAAAGCTATATAATAATTATATACATACTTAATATACCTATATTCATTCCTGTTATATGATAATAAATGATAGACATATATACATAAACATACATACATACATACATATACATACACATATTTAATACTTACATGTATTTTGTAGAACTAGAAGAAGTTATAGTGATAGATAGTGAGCCTTTACTGAAGCTTTAAATTTAGTTATCGTTTGAGCCTGTCTTATATGTAATGGTAAAGCATTCCAAAGGCGAACAGCGGTAACACAAAAAGATTTGTCATACAGTGCTGTGGAATGTACCGGCATTTTTAGTTTCAAATTTTCTGATGACCTTAAATAACGGTTATGCGTATCATGAAGGAACTCGAATCGTCCTTTAAGATAGGAAGGAGTTGAAGGGTTAAACAATATGTTGTACAGCAAAGAGAGAATATGAGCATTCCGGCGATGTCGTATAGGTAACCACTTGAGCTGTGCTCGAAATTGTGAAACATGATCATATTTGCGTAGTCCAAATATGAATCGTATACAGAGATTTTGAAGTTTATCTAGCTGGTTTTCGGCGAGATTTGAATAGCTGACATCTGCATAATCGATAATGGGCAAAAGGAGGGAGTTTGCTAGTGCAATTTTGGTGGCAGTAGGAAGAAAATTCCTAAGCCTTCTCAGTGACCCTGCTGAAGCAAATAACTTTCGACTTAACTCTTGGATCTGCGATCGCCAATTGAGATTAGAGTCCATAATGAGACCCAAGTTCTTAACTTTGTCTTGTATGGAAATAAAGGTACCATCAAATATGACGCGAGGGAGTTGATACCAGTCAATTTTTGATGTCATTCTTGAAGTACCAATAACAATGGCCTGAGTTTTTGAGGGATTCACTTTTAGTCCAAAGGATTTGCTCCAGTTGCTAATCAGTGCCAAATCACTGTTAATGGTACTAACAGAAAGTGACATATCTGCTAGTGACGACTGCGTATAAATTTGAAGATCATCTGCATAAAGGTGATAGGAACAGCGAAGATTATTTGATATAGAATTAATAAAAATTGCGAAGAGTAAAGGAGATAGCACGCCACCCTGGGGCACACCAACAGTTGTGTTACACCAAGAAGAAAGTGAGTTTCAATGCGTATACGCTGGCGGCGGCCACACAGGTAAGTACGAAACCAATCAATTACCGTAGGAGATATGTTAAGAGTACTAAGTCGACTGAGTAGAATATCAAAATCGACTGTATTGAAGGCGTTACTAAAATCTAGTAGAGCGAGAATTGTGAGTTTTCCGCCTTCCATACCAGCCCTGATGTCATCCGTAATATTGACCAGGGATGTAACGGTACTATGTCCCGAACGGAATCCGGACTGAAATGGATTAAGGAGACAATTTTTGCAGAGGAAAGAGTTTATTTGGTTATAAACGAGGCGTTCAAAGACTTTTGAAAGGAATGGCAGGATGGAAATGGGTCGATAATCAGAGAAGGATGAGGGATGAGAGGTTTTTGGAATTGGTGTAATAAAAGCGTCTTTCCACATCGATGGGAATACACCACTAGACAGGGAATAATTGAGGATATGGGAAATTATGGGTAGGATTATATCTAGGATAGGAAGGATCATATTACGGCTGACACAGTCACTACCTACAGCGTTAAATCTTACTAATGTTGTATTAAGTTAGTGCAATATTAAAAAATAAGACTGTTCATTATCAGTTCATCGCAATCGAGTTTAGTATAAAAATGTTTAGAATCCAATACAAAACACCAAAGAAAAGTTTGTTAGATTAAGTCATACAAAATAGTATTGTTGTATTTTCAATTTATCTGTGTGGCGATGCCTATCCAGATGTAGTAAAACTGGCTCTCAGACTCTTAATGTCGTAAAACAAGAAACAAGGCCACTCAAAAAGTTTTTTCCTATCAAGGATTCGACATTTTTAATTTGACAGCGGTTATTTCAAATAACTTCGTCCGGAATTGCCTTCTTGATCATTTACGTACCTACACGAAGCATACTTTTAATAGATCATTAATTTTAAATTAAGTGAAGTAAGGCACTTGAGAACGAATGCTGTATTTAACATGCGTGGCAGGCATCCTAATGTTGGTCCAACAGACGACTTTCACTAATGGAAAATATATTGTGCACGTTTATTGGGAAATGCCGCGCGTTCCTTGCAAATTGTCTCGATTGGGCGCTCTTAAATTTGGGTGCCGAACGTGCGATAAAACGGCACTTTGCATAAGTATGCGAATCTTTGAATTTCGGGTATTGTGAGAAAACAATTTGTAAATTATATAATTTACAAATTGTTTTTTCACAATGCCGGACGAAAATGGAACTTTAAAAGATTTATGTTAAGTGCCATAGCTTAAAGTCTAAAACTGACATTCGAGAACATGCTCATCTGGTTACAGTGAAATGACTATGACTAATGTTTTGAGAAGAAGAAAATTTTGGATAACACCCTAAGGACATACCAGTTCATCTTCTATTATTAATTAATTCGTTGAAAATGTAGTGCAATCTACAGATTACACTGGACGGCCATGATAATAATAGTTTTGTATGATTCATGGTCTGTAGATAATTAGGTTCTAAAAATTTTGTAGAGAAAGGGAAAACTTTGTTTGGTTCTAACTGATCTTTCTTTTTAATTTTCTCGAAGCAAGAAGCATTCATTTCAAAAGTATTTTAGGATGCTCAGAACTTAAACAAAATACGACCATTCAACTTTTTATTTTAAACCTAAATTCCACTATTCATTTAAAGTTTACGAGCAGGTTTCATACCCTACTTTATATTATTTCAGATGCAACACTTTAGGTTTTCACAGGAATGCATTGACACAGGCTAACCGATGTTTCGCGCACACTGTAAAAATATAGGAGCGTTAAAAACGAAGAGTTTAAGATACCACTTATAAAATTAATTTGATAATACTTTATTGACATTTTGTGGAATGTTCGTGGACTAGTCCTACTGTGAGTGCACTTTACGTTACAACAGGTAGGACACAATGTACGTTGTTTGGTCTTCTGGTATGGTGGTAAAGGCGAATAGAAAATTCGACATAGTTTACCAAACGCTGTTCAACCCAACTTGATACTGCGGACGATTACTTTCGTGAAGTTTTTTTACCAAGCTGAATAACTTGCCCAAGGTAGAACGAAGAACTTTAAGCATCGCTACGTTCATCGAACATATAATATTCTTGGTTTCATCCAAGCTCATGCCGAGACCGAGCCGTCGAGGAGCTCCAATAGGGTAGTTTCCAACTAGTCAAATCAAGCACTTTTAATGAAATATCAAAAACGACCTTTGCTAAGGCTTTTGTATGAAATATGACTTATTGACGTCATAGTTTTTTGCTGTCAAGTAGAATACTTATTATCAATAAATTGAAAATAAAAAATGTTAAATAAAGTTTTAACATTCATTGATTAATGAAATTACTATTATTTTAATCTGTTTCACTAGATAAAAACACTTGTATAATTTATTTCACTTGCAGGAAACTTCCCTATTAGGTTTTGTAGCATCTCGCTGAACTTTTTCACAGACTCTGGCACGATGACGATTCTTAAACTGAATACAAAAATACCGCGGCAAAAGTATGAAGTGATCTTTATACTTTTGCCGCGGTATTTTTGTAACAACTCATATAACTTGCAACAAAAAAACCTCATTTAAAAGGTTAGTACAAAAAGTTGTGGCTAAGCAGCAATAAACACAAGTCAAGTATGGCATTTGTTTCACTTAACAGCTCGTAAAAAGTTTTCAAACGACGTAACTAGAGCCGGTAACTGAGTTTTCTAGTATTCATTTAAAGTTAGTGGTGATAATAATTTCTGGGATCCTGTGACATGTTTTTTATGTACAGTAAACTCCGTGAGACTACAAGAAGGAAGTTTTTATTGAGTAATACGTTCAATTATTATCATCCATCCCTGCTTTGTAAGGTGAGATATTTCTTCTTTGCTTTTTGCCATGAGTAAAACCACCTTGGGATATAAGCTTGTTATTTATTGCCGTTAGTATAATTTTCGACTGAATGTACGCCTAGGTATAACTTTGCTAAGTATTGTGGTTCAAGATTTTTTTAAGATATTATAAATATATATTCTGGCCTTTATTACGCGTCGCAATATGCTGTCACGTATGAGTGTAGCCATGTCTGCTGTAGGAGTTTTAAGAATGCCTGAATGCTTATGACATGGTCTAACATTTTTTTTCCTGAGACAATAGCTGACTTTACGTCTAAGAATAAGCTGTCGGGCCCGGTTTTAAGGCGAGGATTTCCCAAAATACAGTGTTATCTAGCGTGGTCAAACGCGTTTTATTTGTAAATAACAGAGATTTAAATTCGGAAAAAAATATATGTTATTCTACAGCATTAGACCTTTATTTTTCGGCCATTCGAAACACGATTACTGTCATTTGATACGATAGAAAATAATCGCGAATATAGGTCTGTTTAAAGAACTTTTCCCGTTTCATTTGAGTTGTATTGGGATTAGAATTTTCAAAAGTATACCAAAAGAAAGGTCATGTAAAAGCGGCTGGTTCTCGGCAATCACATTATGAATTTTAATAAATACAAAAATATAATACCGAAAATACGTAATTTCCTACTGCCGACTGTACGTACTCTCCGGCGTCGTTCAGTCCCGAGCGGGATGTAATGGAGACAGGACGTATCGCTCGTTTGCAGAGCGCACCGCAGGATTACGAATTATTTTATCGTCAGTTACGAATGTCATCATCACTTATTGATAAATATATTACATCTAGGCTTAGTTTGTAAATAGGTATTGTAAATTTTAGTAAGTAATAATAGTGTATATAAGTAAGAAGTATAGTTTTAAAAATATCGTTTTGATTATTGGACAAGATGACTTGATAACAACAGCATAGTTAGGTAACAGTACTTTAGAAAAATATTGATTTGTTGTATATTGTGGATGAATTATAGTATTATTGTTGTATTGGGTACCTACCTAATACAATAATTCACACTTTTATTCTGTGTACCTATATACGGAAATAAAATGTGAAATGTGCCTAAAAGCTATACAAGCGAATTTTATAGGTACCTACCTACCTAAATAAATACAAATATCCGCAGTTACCTAGGTACTTAGTGGTATTTATGGTTACTGTCTCACCCTCGTGGGTAGTAGCGTGATGTTATTTGGTATAACCTTCCTCAACAAATGGGCTAGAGAAGCAAATAAATCTTAGAAAATGGCCTGCCAGTTCCTAAGACTAGCGCGATCAAAAACAAAAAAAAAATGAATTTCCGTGTATTCAATAATTCTATTGACTATTTCCACCAATAATATCATTGATTTCCACACTATTACCAAACACGAAACAATGGACACCTAATAATATTATAGTAATTATTTATCACGCCGAGGAAGAATGCACTGGTGTCACAGCTTAGAAAGGTAGGTAAGGTGTTCGGTAGGTAAGTACCTATATCAATTTGATCGACAAATAATAACGAAAACTAGAGTTTATTATTGGTTGGCGGAAAATAAGCGTTGTGGGTGTAGGAGTATCAATTCGTACGTATGTATGTATGTAAAATTTTAACATTTTTTCACTACTGCTTGCCGATGGCAACGCCTAAAGGAGATCACCCAAATTGGGCTAATTTTTATTTTGCCGGCCAATCAATAAATTGTGTTATTTTAGTAGAACTCACTGTTGTAAACATTTTAACTATTACACCAAACTTCTAAGTCAATAGGCTTGTGTCCACTAAGAAAAAAATCGGTTTGATTGTAGTATCTACCTATAGATCCATTATGATTTTAAGATGTCAATAAAGTTTATTATTTATTATAAAATGGTAAGATTAATGTAATTTTTAGGCTTCTAAAACGAAAAAATAATGTTTTTATTCTTGTGACAGTGAACACCAATCAGAGAGCAGTACGTCCACCATTCATGTTGTTGACATTTTAGTAGTAAATACAACTAAAAAGTAAAAGTTTCTACCTGTCAAATCGAATATAACAAAATAAAAGTGGGTGCATCAGACCAGACTTCATACACGGATTGTTTTGTTTTGTACTTTGTGATATCACTCAACCGCTATGATGGTTTACAGCGTTTTCGTGTCAAATTCAAAAAGGTTTTTAAAAAGCCGTAATTAGTAATATTGCTGATTGTTTTTGAAGAAAAATCAGGTATTTCAGTTTAACATCTAATAAAGGAACGAATCAATCGCTAATTACATTTTAGGATACAAGCGTATTCTCTGAGACAATATTTAGGTTTGAATGTATGTCTAAAAGTACCGTAGAGCAGTTTTGTTTTGACAAAAGTGATAAATCAAAGAGGTGTAACGGCAGTCAACTATACGTTTTCAGCCTTACGTGAAATACGTGAGCCTTAAAATGCAGTGGACTCATTAAAAAAAATAAAAAACATATGTTTAAATACTCCTGACCAAATATAAAAATATCGTCTAAACCTTTAGTAGGAATGTCTATGAGCGGTCAGGTACAGATGTCTTGCATAATGTACAGGCATGGCACCATGTGGTTGAAGAGATGTTGCGTCGCGACGTTCTCATTTTCCAATGTTTCGGCCGGTTCTTGTAGAGAAAAGGCCAGTCGGAAACGCCTGGATATCACTATAGTGACAGCAGCCGCAACCCTGTCCAAGAAACGGTGCTACAAATGTTGGCGGAATGCCCCGCTTATGCGTCTCAGCGCCGTGAACATCACCCTCTACAACAAATTACTTTCCGTTCTGTTTTGGGCAGTCTTCAACCAATTACTGCCTGCTATCTTTATGATGTCTTTTTTCCATCTCATTTGCCGTTCCAGCTAGTCATTTACAATCCCATGGTTGCCATTTTAATATTTGCTTGCACCATGTTTCGGGATTTCTGGCTACATGTCCGGCCGCTACTCTTTTGGCAACATCTGGTACTAGACTTTCTTTTCAGAGCTATTTATTCTTCTTTCTGTCTCTGAGTGTCACTCCTGCCAGTTATCTCTCCATTGCCCTTTGAACAACTTCAAGTTTCTGTAGCGCTGCCTCTGTAGTAACCCAAGTTTCGGCTCCGTAGGTGAGCACTGGCAGGACGCACTAGTTGAATATTCTTGCTTTTTGTTGCTTCGTAAAAGCAAATGCCAGTTTATCGAAAGCAGCCCAACCATTGATTTGATTGATACACGTATCCATTTGGGATACGTGTATCAATCCTGTTCACTTGGTTTGCTTTGCCCATCTTTATTTCTTGCCCTAGTTATAATATACTATTTATAGAAGAATTCTAATCGGGTACATCCTACTGCAATTGTTATTCCGCTGGAGTTTTCACTGGTCATGTTGCGAATTGGCCGTAAACTGATCGCGGCAATTGTTACATAGACTGATTTTCAGTGAGAATTTGATTTTCTGACAATTTCCAAAAAATTACCGACTTTGTAGTGCACCATTTTTTTACGGCACTGCGCGCTTTCTTATTATTTATCATGGATCTATCGTCATAATGCCGTACAAAAATATATGACCGAAATGCGTACTCACTCTACCTGCACTTTTGAATTCTCATCAGCACTCAGTTAGATAGCTTACAAGTGACGGCATAGTGCTGAATTTTATTATTTTATGCTCTTATATCGTCCTATATACGTCACCTGGTGGTTCGTATGACCCATCCATTTTGGACATGGGCCTGTAGTCTAACAGTTGTACCCTCGCTACCTGCCCTGCCCATAGTCTGGTGCGTGATGGCTTAGAACGTCACCGTCTCTTTCTGTGTGGCAGTAATGCTTATCAATCAGATATTTCTTTCTTGGCTTACTACCTGTCATTACCTGATGCCATTTAAATTGCAACATGCACGTTATTTTAGGCAAAAAATACCAGTAATTACTTAGGATTTATTTTAGGAACAGAATAGATTCTTTGAGCTGGAATATGATCTCACAGACTGCACTTAGAACCTTAGTGTAGTAATAAAAAGTGTTTATTTCGTAATATTCTATAAGTTTATTTTAGTTGGCCGGCACCATTGACATATATTTAGTATCATCATATATTTATATCAATGGCCGGCACTTTTAGAATAGCCTAAATTTATATGTATTGTATGGAGCTGGGTGATCTTCTTTATTATGCATGCACGTGTGTTTGCATGAGTATATATTGCTATAACTATTGCCCTGTAATAAAAATCTTGTGTATTATTGATCTTTTTCCGTTACTTTTTTGACAGAGTAGTATCTTAGAGATTGGCATAGTTAAAATAAATAGAACAAAATGTAATCATTGGTGATTAAAAGTAGCTATGAGTATCTTACCCTTTATGTGTATTATTGGTTCTATGCCGTTGTTTTGCTGACAGTAGCAACGAATTAATTAATTTATATTAATATAATCCTTTTCCCTAAGATTGATATCGAACAAGCGATACTTTCGCATTGCGAGCGATCATAAGTTTTTTTATAATTAACAACAATCATAATGTTCATAAAATTATCTACTGACTAGAGGACGCCAGCAACTACGCCTGCATTTTTTTAAATTTACCCGTTTTGGCCGATCCCGTGGGAATTTCGGGAAATCCCTTCTTAGTGCATCTCTACGGTTCACAAGGAACATACATGCCAAATTTCAGCTTCCTGCGCCCAATAGTTTCGGCTATAGCGTATCTGTCAGTCAGTCAATAACGCAAGGATTTTAAATATTAAGATTACTATTGTCACTATAAACAAAAGCAATTTTGGAAAACTACTTTCGAATTTCATTTATGAAATTCGAAAGTAGTTTTCCAAAATTGTAATTATTCAAAACAGAAACGTTGCAAATTATTTATACTCGATAAGTAAGTTTATATTTCAATTGATATACTGCTTCAATTTTCTATACTGTGGCGCAAAAGTGTTATACCTACATATGGCGGCAGTGGCGTCGCGTCTCGCGTCGCGATTGATCGTAATTATACTCGCGAACTGGGGAAGAGGGGAGCCTCAAAAGCTTTGAGCGCTCGGAAATCCTCGCCTTAAGTACCCTTTGAGCGGTAGCGCTCTGATGTAGACGCTACACGCAGTCACCCATCCAAGTGGTGACCTGTGCGTTGCTTAGGCTATACAGTTCTATTGTAAAACTTTTAAACTAACAAGGCGTCGCGCGAAAAAAACCTTTGCAAAAAGGACCTTTTAATAAAATAGGATATCGAATGTAATTCATCAGAACGTTTCGCCAACCACTAAAGGCTGAACCTTTTACCAGAAGGAACGGTTTACATCAAATATTTATTCACTCATCCGATTCCGTCTAGATTACCACTCGCGCGCCCGAGTGTACGTGGAATTGAATTAAATTATACGCTCGTACTGAATGTACAAGCAAATATTAGATTAGGGCAGGGAAACGCATAAACCATATTATGATGCTATTATATAACACACTAGCTATTGCCCACTGCTCCGCTCGCTTGAATGTTTTATACAGACTTTGATATTAAGGGAGCACTAAGAGATTATTTTTTGGCAATTCGCCCGCCTAATTAATCTATCAATCGCCGAAAATCTCTTACACTCTCCAAGGAGCAAACATGTATACAAACTATCTAAGTTATGTTATGTCATTCTGAGATTTTTGGATGACACGTGGTTGACACAGTAATGGATTTTATTAACTTCTTACATCTTTATTGATGAAAATAAATTAACAGCAACATTTATGAATATTAATATAGGACTATACTGGCATCAAACAGCGACCGTTCGTGTAGATGGAGAAGAGACGGACGAAGTGGACATTTGCAGGGGTATCAGGCAGGGTTGTGTATTTTCACCAACTCTCTTCAACTTATACATGGAAGCAATCATCGCTGAAGCAATGGAAGGTCTAGACTGTGGAGTCAAGGTTAACGGACGACTTATTAACAATCTTAGATATGCCGACAACACAGTCCTAATAGCGTCTACAAAAGCACAGTTACAGCAAATTGTTGACCGGGTCAATGAGTACAGCCTGAGAGCCGGTCTCAGTATGAATGTCTCCAAGACGAAGTTCATGGTAATATCAAAACATAAAACAGCTACTCCTGATATAACTGTAGATGGTACGCGCTTGGAGCGGGTGCGTAAATACAAATACCTAGGCACATGGGTGATTGAAACCTGGGACAATGATCTCGAAATAAAAACCCGTATTGAAATCGCTTGTAGTGCATTCAACAGCATGAAGAAAATTATTTGCAGTCGCAACTTTAAGATGTCTTTGCGCACTGGTCTACTGGAATGCTACATATGGCACATACTTCTATACGGATATGAGGCCTGGACTATCAAAGAGCAATTCCGGAAACGTATAGAAGCATTCGAGATGTGGATCTATAGGCGCATGTTGTCTATTAGCTGGACGCACAGGGTGACCAATGTGGAAGTTCTCCGAAGAGCTGGCAGAAAGCGTGTACTTATGCAGACCATCAAAAGAAGGAAAGTTACCTATCTGGGCCATGTGCTTTGGGCATCCCAGATTTGAGATCCTGCAACTCATAATGATGGGCATAGTTGCCGGCAAAAGATCAGTTGGTCGGAGAGAGAAACCGTGGTTGCGCAATATACGCGAGTGGACTGGGATCAGGAGTGCGGCAGAACTTTTTAGTCTCGCCAGAGATCGAGTAAAATATGCAGAGCTGACTGCCAACCTTCACTAGTTGGAGAGGCACTACAAGAAGCAGAAGAATATTAGTAATTCACTAAATTACGTTAAGTCTTGAATATAACACCTAATTCATTAAATTACATTAAGTCTTCATCTGCGTCTTTTTAACTATAATGATATCATTATACTGAATTGTATTTATGAGCTTAGCTTGTGATAAAAGGTTTAAAAAATATGCTTGACTGCGTTCCGTTCCGTTCCGCGACCGTTCACACATATTTGCCGACGTTTATGGGTTGTTACTGAAAACTGGCTACATATGACAAAAAAACACACAGTACATCACTATCACAAATGAATGTTTACTGTCTTATTGTTAAAGGTATCGTTGTGCTACGCTAGAATAAATAGTGAATGGTAAAAACTGTTTGGTGTCAATACACCATACAGTTAATTATCAAAAGTAGTAATTAGTTAATTATTTATGAAACATATTTTCAGATCAAACCCCTAAGATATAAACAAACATAAATAAAATGAAGGATAAAAGATTTAAGGCTCAGAAAATCAGTAAAACCTTACCAACAAGCAACAAGAAAACCAAGGAAAATCGTTATTACCAAAGATTGAGAATACTAAAAAGGCCTTTATATGTATGTTACATACGAGTTTGAACCGTGTAATATGCAAGAATATATGAAAACATCCCATCTCATAATGTAGTTATCTCTTTATTCGCTCTACAGCTGCCAAGCTTTTTAACATTAGACGCCTACTCCACTGCGATCTAAATTCCCCGAACAAAATTTAATTTAGTCTTTCGCCGTCATTGAAATAAGCGAGCGGTAACATGGTGGTACATTTTTGTGGTTAATAATCTCAATTAATTCAAATTGTGGCGACGAAATTATTCAGATTATTCTGGGACGTACTGAAAATGTCTTTGAACTAAAATTGTTGTGGTTTTATGACTATTGAGACTAAGAAGACGGGATGTACCTCATAATTTAGACTTATTTTATTATAACGTTATAATGATATTTGTATATATTATGTATTATGATTGTAACTAGTTTCGATAGATAAATTATAGAACTGCTGGATTTGGACCTTTTCTCGCTGTGAGAATGGCCACTTCCACGCTGAAAATGTGTGTGGTGACGAATTTACATAACAGTAATGCATGTTTGCTCACGATGTGTTGTTTCAAAGTTTGTCGTTTTACAAACGTTATTTAACTACCTATTTTATTGATCTGCAAGGAAGTCTGTTACAAAAGACATAAATATAAAAGAAAATTGTACGCAGTTTTAAAACCTCACTTACTTAGCGACAAGTTGTGAAAAGATTATCTCCATGTATAGGGCTTCAAGACGTTAGATACATACATACATACATATATACATAAGGCATCAAAGATTAGAGGACATCCTAGATCAACTTATGAAAGGCGGAATTTAATGAGCAAGAATAATATTTATACTAGGTAAGTACAATTGCAGTAGATGTTGGTTATTTGAATTGAACTTGTACGTATGCAGATACAAACGTGTGTGTATGTGTAACAGGCACTTCAACGATCTGGTTAAGATCACGGGAAGCGATTGAATGCGGGCGGCTCAAGATTGGTCCGTGTGGAAAACCTTGAGTAAGGCCTATGCCCAACAGTGGACATCTCTAAACTCTAGAAATGATGATTCATTCTACAATTTGTGCTGAAGCGCTACCAGGCGTTTGCGAACCTTTGAGATGGCGTAAGGTACAATATCTACGTAGCTGTTATAGAATTTTCCTTTTAATTTAAAGAGTTGGTCTACAGAATAAGTCACTTGTAGTAGATTTGAAAGTAAAGTTTAATATGCTCTGCTACCAATTGTGATATCACAACTTATTCATCAAAATCAAACTCAAACACATGCGGACAATAATGTAAAGTATTAGATACATAAAAATGTCCCGGTTAGTTTTGGCCCAGACCAAAACGGGTCTGATAAATGTACAGTAGTTTTGTCTTCGTAATAAATTGGGTCCTTCAGTTAGTTTGGACACGAACTTTTAGTTATCCCGTCCAGTATTAATGGCATTACCGACGACAAAGCGACGGAGTAGTTGACTTTAGTAATGCCGCATAAATACATCCTTAGGCGCTGTATCAAATTGCTGTGGGGAATAGTTGTAGCTTTAAGTATTTTTCTATTTGTGGGTATGTAACGAAACTCTGCCTTAAGGGCTGCAGCGATTTGGCTAGCTTTTAGTTGAGCTATTTTTTCATGGATTATATAAGATACGCGTCATTGCTACAACAACATTTTGCACTTACACTATCACAAACCCAAATTAAAATTTCATTTCGGCAGTTAGTTGCTACCGGACTTGCAACTAAAGACCCATCAAGCATTTCACTTGTATATAACATATAACACAACGTTACGGATAAAAGATAAATACGAAAATCATTTTTACTTTATCCTTTCCAGCGTTGATTTTAACAACGTAGAGGTCAGGCGCGATTAGGTCCTCTAACGAAAAATAATAAAGTTGAAGAGCCTCCGTTGTAAAAGCAACTCTACAATGGTATGTTAAAGTTGAAAATACAGTGACGGCCGGTGTCATGCCAAGCTGTCATCACTACCGTTGCCAAGGTCTTCTGACGTCTACACGACAAACTATCCGGTCATCAAACACAATAATTTATTAGCAAAGAGGTTTGAAGACTATTTTATTATTTGGAAATGAGTTTTTAGTTCGATGACGTATACACTGTCAAGTGTTCGCCAAATTCACCAGTCATTGACAACAAGGCGATAACCGTGCGGATAACACATTCCGTTCACGTTCTGAAGGCGTGGGTTCAAATCCCAGTCATAACTGTTATGTGGATTATGGTTTTTATGAAATTTGGAAAATTTTTATGAATATTTGGCAAATATTTAAAAGATTATTTAAATATTTCGAGTAAAAATTAGAAAATTCTAGAAACTTCAGGAAGGAATGGAAAGGTTAAAAAGGGACAGGAGATGGAAACACAAATTTAAATATTTCGAATAAAGATTAGAAAATTCTAGAAACTTCAAGAAGGAATGGAAAGGTTAAAAAGAGACAGGAGATGGAAAAACAATTGAATAACGAAAAGACAATCGAAATTAGTAGATCTAGAACATTCTTAGGGGTATATAAGGCGGTGTAGACGCGCAAAGCGCCAGTTTAAGTTGAAAAGTGGTAAAGTGAAGAAGAAGAGGAAGAAGTAAAAGGAAGAAAGAAGAAGTAGTAAAATAAAGTGAAGTGAAAGTATAGTGCAGTAAAGTGCAGTGAAGTACAGTGAAAAGTGCAGTGCAAAAGACGCTAGTGTTGGTGCTGTCCGCGTCGAAATTAAACGGCGCGTCGTGTGTGAAGTCGAATAAAGTGTCATCAGTGCTACTCGGTGTTTCCTTCCAATCCCGTTACCCCGTCCGTAACAATTGGTGTCAGAAGTGGGATTGGAAGGATTAAGGATGCCAGTCATGCCAAGGGAAGGGCCTACGACACGTGCGAGGGCTGCCGCTCAAGAACAAGGCGACTCTTATCCAGAAGTTGTGGGCAGGGAAGCTCCTTCGCAAGGAGGTGGCTACGAAGGAGGAGTATTTACGTCCGCAAGCGCAGCTAACCCGCTATCTCTGGCAGACCTCGCTGCACTATTCCAACAGTCGCTTCAGGAAAACTCGCAGCGACTCGAATCTCGACTCGACGAAAACTCGCAGCAGCTCCAGCAAAACTCACAGCGGCTCGAGCAAAACTCGCAGCAGCTACAATCTCAGCTTAGCGAGATAATGGAGAGCCAGAATGAGATTCGTCATTATATATCGGAGAACGCTCGTAAGATCACCGAGATGGAGATGTGTATCGGTGAAGTGCAATCTCGCATGGCTACTATAGAGGAAGAGATACAGTCCTGCAAGGCGGCAGTGTCGGAAGAGGTGCAGTCCCGCATGGCATCAGTATCGGATGAGATGCACAGCCGCATAGAGGAGGAGTTCAAGAGGATTAGGGCCAACGTCCCTTCAGTCGCAGTCACCTCATCAGGTGCTGGTAATTTTAAAGTGCCTTCTTTCGATGGTACCTCATCCTGGGAGGCGTACAGGATGCAGTTTGAAGCCGCTTCTTCTAGTAACGGTTGGAACAGAGAGCAGGCCAAGACTGCACTCGCTCTGGCCTTACGCGATGGTGCAATATCAGTGCTACAGTCTGCGGGGAAGGACGCCACAAGCACTAAAACTATACACTGTGGGAGCTCCTTGGGAACGGATTGCTGTGGACGTAGCTGGACCATTTCCTTTGACAGAAAGTGGTAATCGCTACATTCTGGTGGTGATGGATTATTTCACGAGATGGCCAGAAGCTTTGCAGTCCCCAATCAGGAAGCAGTTACAGTTGCGACAAAATTAGTAAATGAAGTATTTTGCCGATTTGGTTTACCGTTAGAAATCCACAGCGACCAAGGGAGAAACTTTGAATCGCAACTCTTTCAAGAAATCTGCAAGATGATGGGGATCCACAAAACTAGGACAACTCCGTATCACCCTCAATCGGATGGAATGGTGGAGAGATTTAACCAGACATTGGAGCGCCATCTTGCTAAAGTGGTCGATAGCCATCAGAGAAACTGGGACGAATATATCCCACTATTTCTTCTGGCTTACAGAGCCGCAGTACATGAAAGTACGGCAACAACCCCGGCGCGAACAAATTTAGGAAGGGAGCTACGACTTCCAGTAGACCTTCTTGCTGGATGTCCACCGGGGACACCTAGCTGTGTTACCGATTATGCATGTGAATTAAGAAGAAAGCTCGAAGAAATTCATGAACACGTTAGACAAGAGAATTTACAAGCGGGAGTAAGAATGAAGACCCGATATGACAGACGCGCAAATGCAAGAGAATTTGAAGAGGGAACTTTGGTGTGGCTTCATAATCCGGTCCGATGTAAGGGAAAATCTCCCAAATTACAGCCAAGCTGGGAAGGACCATATACTGTAATAAAGAAAATTAACGATGTAACCTACAGAATTCGAAAGACACCTAGAAGTCCACTGAAGATTGTTCATGTGGATAGGATAGCGGTATATCATGGATCCAACAATGCTCGGGACGAGCATGTCTTAGAGAGGGGGTAGTGTGACGGCCGGTGTCATGCCAAGCTGTCATCACTACCGTTGCCAAGGTCTTCTGACGTCTACACGACAAACTATCCGGTCATCAAACACAATAATTTATTAGCAAAGAGGTTTGAAGACTATTTTATTATTTGGAAATGAGTTTTTATTTCGATGACGTATACACTGTCAAGTGTTCGCCAAATTCACCAGTCATTGACAACAAGGCGATAGCCGTGCGGATAACACATTCCGTTCACGTTCTGAAGGCGTGGGTTTAAATCCCAGTCATAACTGTTATGTGGATTATGGTTTTTATAAAATTTGGAAAATGTTTATGAATATTTGGCAAATATTTAAAAGATTATTTAAATATTTCGAGTAAAAATTAGAAAATTCTAGAAACTTCAGGAAGGAATGGAAAGGTTAAAAAGGGACAGGAGATGGAAACACAAATTTAAATATTTCGAATAAAGATTAGAAAATTCTAGAAACTTCAAGAAGGAATGGAAAGGTTAAAAAGAGACAGGAGATGGAAAAACAATTGAATAACGAAAAGACAATCGAAATTAGTAGATCTAGAACATTCTTAGGGGTATATAAGGCGGTGTAGACGCGCAAAGCGCCAGTTTAAGTTGAAAAGTGGTAAAGTGAAGAAGAAGAGGAAGAAGTAAAAGGAAGAAAGAAGAAGTAGTAAAATAAAGTGAAGTGAAAGTATAGTGCAGTAAAGTGCAGTAAAGTGCAGTGAAGTACAGTGAAAAGTGCAGTGCAAAAGACGCTAGTGTTGGTGCTGTCCGCGTCGAAATTAAACGGCGCGTCGTGTGTGAAGTCGAATAAAGTGTCATCAGTGCTACTCGGTGTTTCCTTCCAATCCCGTTACCCCGTCCGTAACAATACTTTGTGTAACAATTTTTCAACATGAACACCTGTGTTATTCGTGTTGCCCTAGTTTCGAGCTAATTTTATCTCATTTTGCTCAAGCTTACATTTTTATTGCTCTAATAATTTGTTTGAACAGCCATAAACATTCGTGGACTTTCTGTCAGCAAGTTCAGATTTCGTTTTTGATGTATATTATTAGAAATTAGTTTTACCGTAAATAATCATAAATTTTGTTTGTAAAATTTTCTAATATTGTAAACTCTTCGGCAGACATCGGCAGAACATATTGCATTGCACTGTAGGAAAGCTTTTCACTACACAATGCCGACTGACTAATTTGAAAGTGTTACCCACACTTTCAATCAATCTAGACGATTGATATGCTGGAAAATCCTATCAATTTTTTTTATTACTTCTTTAATTTCTTTTTTCGTGACTCCTTTGTCACGGTGGACTTAATATTTCACCAACGGAAACAAAATACAACCTGTTTGTTAATTACACAATACATAAAGTGCAGTCCAGTGTAGGGATCAAACAGCGAAACGGACGACACGTAGCGGCTGTATTGTTTTGACTGATAGTTTGTCAATACATAGTTTATCCAGAAGATAAGTTTCCAATTAAAAACACAATTTGGTAAAACCTGCAATAGTCATTCAAATATTTTCATATCTATAATACTGAAATTTATAGCAAAAGAACAATTTCATGCAAAAATTTAAAGTTCATGCAACAGGTAACTTAATAATACGATAAATATAATAAAAATTGGGCAAGTGCGAGTCGGACTCGCGCACGAAGGGTTCCGTACCATCATCTATAAAATAAAATCACGTTTGTTGTATGTATACTTAAATATTTTTAAGTCTCTACCTGTTTATTAAGATCGAGTAGCAA
The DNA here is from genome assembly GCA_944739405.2 of Euclidia mi. Lineage (NCBI taxonomy): Eukaryota > Metazoa > Arthropoda > Insecta > Lepidoptera > Erebidae > Euclidia > Euclidia mi. The sequence continues at coordinate 10,952,388 of OX123196.2, forward strand.
ATTGCTTAAAAATTACGTTTCTTGTATGGGAGCCCCCTTTATTATTTACTTTTTTTTATTTAATTATTTATTTTGAAAGGTAATATGCAACTACATATTACTATTAGCGTTAGTAATGTTGAGCAAAAAATACGAAAAAGAAAACGTTTATTGTATGGGACCTCCCCTTAATATTTTCATTTTTTTATTTTCAGTATTTTTTATTATAGCGGCAACCAAAATACTAAATGTCAGCTTTCTAGCTATCACGGTTTATTAGATACAGCCTGGTGACAGACAGACAGACAGCGGAGGCTTAGTAATAGAGCCCCGTTTTTTATCTTTTAGGTACGGAACCCTAAAAATCAGTTCAACATCAAATTGGTTTATTGAGTCTGGTCAGTTTCAGTTTGCTTTCTTAAAGTCTGCGAAGTTGATTCAAGCGCTTCAATAAGAATTCAATTCATCACAAGCCTCCACTTTAGTTGACTGACAATGCATCTCTATAACACAATTAATGGACGTTATTTGCTTTAATATTTATTTGTAGTCAATAAAGAGTTTTTCAGTTTATTTTTCAGAATCAGAATCAGAATCATTTATTCGCTTGAAATAGTTTACATAAAGTTCTTTAGGTAATTAGAAGTACACATTTCACCATTAGTAGGTATGCGAAAATTTAAACATAAGATAAAATTGAATATTGAAATCACATTATATAAATCTAAAAAAATAAAATGTCAAAAATGAAATGTTAAGTCATACAGTCATACCATCATTAAAATAATAAAATACTATGTCGCAAGATATAAATGTCATAAATTATTAATGTTTTGTTTATAATTAAAAAAATCCGATATTGTGTAGAAGCAATTTTCAACGAACCAATGTTTGAGTTTGAGTTGAAATTGTGATGTAGGCAAATCTCTTATTGATCGTGGGATATGATTATAAACTTTGATACACATCATGAAAAATTTTTTTTTGTGAAAGGTGCTTGTATATGCCAGTATTTTTTATTTACTACGATTCCTTGGTTTAAATTTAGACTCTTGTTCTACTCTAGTAAACATATGTGTGTGGTTTCTAACAAACATTCCTATTTCCAATATATACATTGATAATAAAGTCTAAATACATAGGTCTTTAAATAATGGTCTACATGTTTCAAATGGCCCAACTCCACATATTGCCTTGACACATTTTTTTTGCATAACGAATGCCCTGTTCATGTTTGTTGAGTTGCCCCATAACAAAGTCCGTATTACAATACGGAGCTAACGTGTCCATGATATGCTGTATGACAAGCTGTTTTACTAGACGTTTTTCTAAGTTCTCTCAAAGTATGAATAAATCTACCAGTTTTATGACATATTGTGTCTACATGTAATGTCCAATTGCAGTGTTCATCTAATTTTAAACCTAAGAATGTTATATTATCCACTCCCTTTATGTTTTCTCTATCAAAATTAATATTAATATGTTTTGGACATTGTTTGTAATTGACAAATTGTATATAATTGGTTTTAGTCAGGTTTATCTTTAAATTATTGTATGAGAGCCAATTCATAATATTACTTAATGTAGCGTGAACGTCTGCTTCATGATTGTTCGTTCCATTTTGAGGTATGATTACCGAAACGTTGTCAGCAAATAAGACACATTTGTGAGTCGTGACACTTGGTAAATCATTTATATATAATAGAAAAAGTAGTGGTCCTAAAATACTGCCCTGTGGGATGCCAGATCTATTATTTTTTTAATTTGACCTATATGATGTCGACACAAAGTTGCTGTCAATGCGGGACACTTCCACGCATTGAAGTCGACCATACAGATAGCTGCCTACTCAATCTAAAGCAGGGCCACGAATGCCATAACGCTCACATTTTTCGAGCAAGTTTTCAAAATTAACCAAATCAAAAGCCTCGCTCATATCTAGAAAAACAACGGTGACTGGTTGCTTTTTGTCTATGTTTTCTGTTACTGACTTAATTAGAGAGTACGCCGCGAGAGTTGTTGATTTACCCTTTTGAAACCAATTCTGTTCATCTTTAATTAATTTATTTTTATTTAAAAAGTCAGTTAATCTAGAATGTATAACTTTATCATATATTTTAGAAAATATAGATATTAAGGTAATAGGCCTATAATTACTTATATCTAAGGTGCTGTCATTTTGTGAAGAGGCTTTACAACTGAAATCTTTTCTGGGAAGGTACAATTTGCTAAAGATATATTTATTAAATAAGATAAAATTGGTGATAAAATTTCAGCACATGCCTTAATTACATTTGTAGCAATCCCATCATATCCTACTGATTTCCAATTACTTAAAGACAACATGGTTTTAAAAATTTCAGACGGATTGCAGGGTCGTAAAAAGATGCTACTGTTGTTCCTACTTATTTTAGCACAAGATATGTCAAAGTTCTGTTTTATATTATTTACATCTGCAACCGATATAAAGAAATCGTTAAAAGCATTAGCAATTTTTACAGGATCTGATATCATCCTGTTATTGTATTTTGATGATTCTATCTGTTTGAAGGTTTTAACTGTGTCTACTTTGTTGTTTATGACATTCCAAGTAGCAAGGTTTTTATTGCTAGAGCTCTGTATATATTTCTCATTTACAGTCCTTTTAGACAGTACAATACACTTTTTTAAGATACTGTTATAATTGATGTATTTGGTTCTGGTTGCATGGTTTTGTTTTCTATAAGACATTTTCTTTTTTCTTTTAGTCTTACAACAAATTCAGACATTGATGATACAACGGTTCAAAAAATAGCAAAATATTATGAAATTTTGATATAAACTTGACACTTGAATACATTCGCTTTCGAAATAATGTATTACCATGAATGGATGTGCATTATCATGATGTTGTGCCTGATGATGTACCATGATGTGCCTAATAAAGTTTGAATTAAATTGACTGTAATATCTCTATCGACAGCCTTATTTATACTGCATAGTACTAGCCTTTAGCAATTGTTTTTCAGTACTTCCAAAGCCAGAGGATTCTTTCAACCGCCTATTTTACATCCGTAGAAATTAAGTATTTAAAAAAATCCTTAGTCTCCTAGCCCCCTAGTCAAAAAGGAACCCACTGTATTAAATTTATGTTTCCAGCTTTAGCAGTCTTATCTCTAAGGGTGCGTCCACATCTGGCGAATGTGCCGCGAATGTGCAGCTTGCGAGCCGTTTGCGACCTGTCCGCGAGCTGCGCGCGTGCAGTTACTGCAATGGTTTGGTGCGCCTCTAGCGCAACTCATCCAAGGCTCGTATAGAGCGCGCGAGCAGCGCGCGATCTGCGCGCACTCAGTACTCGCACTTACAGTTCCGTTTACTGGCTCAGTACTATCGAAGATGTCAGACGACACTAGATAAATGGACCGATTCGATTCGATTTTATTAGGTTTTCGGATTCACGACACAACTGAGCGGGTAAGTTATGAATTATTTAATACCGTCGCCGTAAGCGATCAGCGCGCCCGCGCACTGATCGAGTACGGCGATTAGATCGCGCGCGAACTGCGCGCGGGCAGCGCAGAAGCGGCGCACGAACAAAAATGCACGCGCGCAGCTCGCGGGCAGGTCGCAAACGGCTCGCGAGCTGCACATTCGCGGCACATTCGCCAGATGTGGACGCACTTAGGGTGCGTCCACATCTGGCGAATGTGCCGCGAATGTGCAGCTTAAGTATTTAAAAAAATCCTTAGTCTCCTAGCCCCCTAGTCAAAAAGGAACCCACTGTATTAAATTTATGTTTCCAGCTTTAGCAGTCTTATCTCTAAGGGTGCGTCCACATCTGGCGAATGTGCCGCGAATGTGCAGCTTGCGAGCCGTTTGCGACCAGTCCGCGAGCTGCGCGCGTGCAGTTACTGCAATGGTTTGGTGCGCCTCTAGCGCAACTCATGCAAGGCTCGTATAGAGCGCGCGATCTGCGCACACTCAGTACTCGCCCTTACAGTTCCGTTTACTGGCTCAGTACTATCGAAGATGTCAGACGACACTAGATAAATGGACCGATTCGATTCGATTTTATTAGGTTTTCGGATTCACGACACAACTGAGCGGGTAAGTTATGAATTATTTAATACCGTCGCCGTACGCGATCAGCGCGCCCGCGCACTGATCGCGTACGGCGATTAGATCGCGCGCGAACTGCGCGCGGGCGGCGCACGAACAAAAATGCACGCGCGCAGCTCGCGGGCAGGTCGCAAACGGCTCGCGAGCTGCACATTCGCGGCACATTCGCCAGATGTGGACGCACCCTAACATAACGTCCACCCATGTGCCTTTATAATTATGTAAAGGACAATGGGCGGAATCGTCCCCACCCATCAACAGAAATGAAATGTAGCTCAATCGACAGATCTTGGCAAGATGATATTTTTTACTATGGCGACGTTGCCCAAATGCATGGGGTTGTAATATTAATTAACGTTTAAACAAATATTTTGTTTACGCATTATTGACAATTAATTTTAAAACACCTACTCATTTATCTATTATAGAAAGTTGTGCACATATTATATCGATTGTATGGTAAATGGCAATAGATCGTCATACAGATTTTAATCTGCCAGCGTAGCTGTTAAACAGTGTTATAATAGACCTGTAATACTTACACTGACTAATATTATTTGCCTACTATGAGCATTGTAAAAATGAATAATTAGAAGACAATGAATTTAAATTATTCATTTATTTACACTCGTTATGTTCTAATTTTTCTTTAGCTTGTACTGTCCAACTGTTAGGCAAAGGCCTCCCCCAGATCTTTCCACACTCTCTTGTCACCTGCAATCTGAAGCCAACTCTTGTGGTAGGCGTCTAGGTCATCTCGCCACCGTTTTCAGGGCCGACCTCTGCGACGACGACCAATTTCTGGCACCCACAGTATCGATATTTTCACCCAACGATCCTTATGTATACTGCTGACATGGCCCGCCCAGTTCCATTTAAGGCAAGCAAACTTTTTCCCACATCTTCAACTTTAGTTTTTTTTATTAACATTTTTTTATTTTCTTATTATTCATTCATAATCATTTAAATGTTTATGTTTAAAAATACATTATTATTATTTTGTGTAGTTGTACCGTAACATAACCATAATGTTAAAATAACTTACAAGTGTATAATGAAAATATAGGTTAATTAATAATATTAAATTGTTTTTATTGATATATGCCACGGATTTACGTAAAAAAGGATTTTAATGAGATAGTGGATACTTAAGGTACACATTGGCATCAGTTCCATGTGTATTGGTATATGGAAACGGAGCCCATACATTTTTGCCCATAGTCCTTTAAATTTAAAATCTTATATTTCATCTTATTACTTCGATTATAATATTATAATCTACTTTAGTACAATATCTTTTTAGCATGACATAGTTTCCTTAGATAAGCCCAATAGGTAATCTTTGAAACCAATTTTGGTTAGATCTGGTATTTCAAGGTAGTCCGCATATGCGACTTAGAAACTATCACAGCCAAATATGCGGGCTACCTTGAAATGTGGTTTTCTTTTAGGAAATTCTCCGAATTAGTCCAAGTATAGAATCTAGATATTGAAAGTGAATATAACTAAAGCGAAATGCGATATAACACAGTCTGATCTACTCTGATTCAACATAAACGTAGTTTTTCCTAGTCAGTTGAATACTCTCTACAAGATGAAAAGCCTTCACATGTTTCCATTATTCAAGGAATCCAGCCACGGACGCACATTTACATATGTTTCACAATACTCTAGCGTTCTACTGATCCTTTCTGCGAATACATTTTTGCTATATCTAATATATGTTTACATAATTTTGACGACAGACTGACCGATAGCGGGCTTCAAACAGCTGTTGCCTGTCAATATGACTGGAATATAATTTTGCTTTCTCTAGTAAGACGCATATTTTTTCAACGGTTGCCAATCTGAAACAATAGGCCTTTTCAGAATTGGCAATCGGTTTCGATCAGATATTTATTCTATTATGATAAAATAATAAAAATTGCTGTGAATTGAACATTTGTTTATTTAGCTTTTAAAATACGAGTTCACAAATACAAGAAACCGGGTTTGATCAGCCACAAGAGACATAGCTTTGTGCACACTGTTACAGGAGCATGGTGAATGACCAAAGGACTCCAAAAAATTGATCATGTTTCAAATAAAAATTGGTTATGTATAACCAATTATATTATACGGCAAATTACACACTGCTCTCTGATTGGTTAACATTATCAAAACTTGGCGATCTTGTTGTCTTCCGGTGACATCTACATACGATATATCATAAACTCGGTATTGTAAAGTTGTGATTGGTACAAGGTTGATCCCTTGAGGTGGTGTGATTCCAGAATATTCGGAGGTCAGAATTTCGAACGAGCAAAGTGTTTGTTTGTTTCTGTTAAGAAGTTTATCAGCAACCCGGAGGCTGTATACATATAGTAGGCGGAAAAAAAACTTATGTATAGTGTTAAAGAGGGACTGAACCCGTTTGAGTTTAACCTATTTATCTTTCAAATAAATGGTAGATTGCTTGTCGATCTTGTTTATGGATAAACCTGATAATTTTCTATACGATTCTATTATTATCAAAATCATTTTTGGCACATGAGAACTAAAGAAACGATTATCAAGCTGTGATGTTAACTGTCCATACAAAAGAGCAAGTAACTTTATAATGGACAGCAGGGTAAAAAGATGTGTATGCTACTCATTTAAATGTATCATTTAAATATGTAGTACATTACTGCACTTGCAAAATACAGAATGTACAATAGTATACAAAATTGGTAATATCGTTGCATATCGATGTGTATACGACTTTCCCAGTCGAAAATCACATGCAAATCGTATCTACAAAATCACGGAATACATGCAGCAAGCTTTCTATTTCATTCAGCAGCGTTTATATTGAGCGGGCATCAAAAATAAACTAATCGCACCGGATTTGGCGCAGCTGCGACTGAAAGCGAAGACTCCTTTTTATCTTCACAGTGAAGATTAGGAATTAGTTTATTGGAATTCTCAGCCTCAAGTTTGCAAGGCTGAAAATATCTCTGATACGAGTATAAGCTGAAATCAGGTGTGAATACTGAAGATAAATTTATTGATAGCAGTGAGTAGTGATAAGCAGTAATATATTGCATGTATGTGGGTACATAAGTAGATTTTTACTTGGAAGAAACGACAAAAACCGAGAATATGATTACATTCGCTCAGAAATCGAGACAGCTATGTGTCATAAAATTGAATAATTTTTATGTGTTAGGATGGGAAAATACAGACATCGGCAAAGTTTTCAAAGGTGAACGTTGTCATCTCTAAATAGTATTTTCTGATTACAACGGAGTTGTTTTTTGGGGTTACAACGTTTTAGTATCAAATCCCATTTTCTCATCCTCTTAATATTATTATTTCTACGGTTTCTCACTTCGCTTCCCTGAGCCATGCATCATTTCATACTGGGTGAAAGGCCAAACCGTGTTACAATCTCGCTATCCCTCAACATTAATCTCGTTCCACCACACGACATTTCTTTGAAGTATTATGCAAAAACTTGTCGTTAAGAAACTTGCTTTTTATATTAAAATCTGGCACAAGACTATCGATTTTTGTCAAAAAATTACGGTGTCGGTTTGTTGAACTCTACTTTAGTGCTGAGCAAAGTGGTATTATACATTTTACTAAAAATACATCTCATGCGTTTGATGAATTAATGCTGAGCGATAAAAGATTAATTTTATTGTGAATTTGGTCAATTAATGTAGCGTGAAATACCTATTTAAAAAAGATAAAACAATGAACGTAGAGACCATGCAGACTCAAAATAACATTTACGACTCGAAACTGCCATAAGAAGCAGTGACAGTGACAAAGTTTCCACTTATACCACTACGCAATACAGTATCTTGGAAAATTTTCTATAACAGAATAAAACATGAAATTATACTATTCTTCTTCACTATCACTGTGATTAAGATTAAAACTTATCATTTTACCAATTACCTTCTACTAACTCTGTCAATAGATCTCAAAAAGCCTCAACAATCACTTTGAATTCCAACCTTCTGTTTATCATTGCAAGTAATCCTAAAAGCAAGAAGTCACACCTCACTCACTTAAATAGATTAAGCTTCCTTACAATGGTAATAATACTCCAAACATTATAGAACACGGTACCTAGCTATGAAATCTCTAGTTCAATAAAAATACGTCGTGTTTGTGCAACAATGCCACTGTATCAAAAAAATATGAATCCGAGTTCGGCCTGGTTAAAATGCACTCTAGATCGGAATCTAGATTTGAACGTGCTCTTCGATCCGCAACGGATATCTTGAAGTGCCAGAATCGGAACGTTAGATTTTTATGTTGCAGGTTCAGACAAATCCTTACTATGATTTGAAGTAGTATTGTGATTTACTAAGTATAGAAAAAAAAGAATTTCAAAATTCGTACCGTCTGCACTTGTTCTATATTAAAATTTGAAACTACGGAATCTCTCAATCATGAAGTTTTAGACTCTCTTTCTCTTAGCGTTATCCCAGTTTCAATCTGGGGTCCGCTTTCTAGTCTAACCGGATTTGACTGAATATTAGCTTTTCCACGGAGCGACTGCCTGTCTGACCTCCGCAACCCGAAGGGATAGCGATATTCCATGGTTTAGACTAGTGTCAGTTTTGTTTAGAAGGTACTGACGCCCTGTAACGATTGTCAAAGATCTTCATGACAACCGGGACCGACGGCTTAACGTGCTCTCCGAGGCACCGGACAAGCGATATTTAACAATTCAATACGCACATAACTCCGAAAAGTCATTGGTGTGCGCCGTGGATTCGCACCCGATACCCTCTGCATGGCAGTCTGTTGGTATATCCACTCGGCTAACGCCGCCTTTTTTAATCATGAAGTTTTAGACTGACGATAAAAATTATCTATCATTCGAATTGGGATTTTAAGTCTAAAACATAGATCTGCAAGTGCAAGTGGTGCACCTGCCGATCAACGGACGAGGCTCTGGCAAACAAAATGTCCCAATAAGCGGCAATAGGCTCGCCAACTATTACGTGGGTTCAAAACACTGGCGAAAAGTGGGCGTTTAATATGCCTCTGCCTACCCCTTCGGGGAAACAGGCGTGAGTCTATGTATGTATGTATGTACATAGAGCAGTTATTTGTGTAAAAAAGCTATGAAGTGATTTAACAACGATACTTAAATGTTAGAAATGCACCGTAGCGTTCGCCGACCGGTACAGTGAGAAGGAAATCTGTAGAAAACACAAAATCAGAGAGTCAGCATCACTTGTAACGATACACACGATTTTTTTAAATTTAATTTCTATGTCATAAGCAGAACTATTATTGCCACCATAAATTAAATAATTATAAACTACATATTAGCATTTTTGTATTTAACGAAATAACAAAAACGTAAATTGCCATTCATCATCATCATCAGCCTGCAAGAGTCCACTGCTGGATATAGGCCTCTCCAATGGCACGCCACTGATCCCGATTTTCGGCTTTTCGTGTCCAGCCGCTACCAGCCACTTTGCGTATATCGTCACTCCACCTAGCCAGAGGGCGTCCTTCACTACGTTTGCCAAGGCGCGGTCTCCACTCTAGAACACGACTACTCCAACGGTTATCGGTTCTTCGACAAATGTGGCCGGCTCACTGCCACTTCATCTTGCTAATTTTTTGAGCAATGTCGATTACCTTGCTTCTCTATCGGATCACTTCATTACGAATTCGATTCTTTAGAAAATATCCGAGCATAACCCTCTCCATAGCTCGCTGAGCGACCTTAAATTGGTGGACCAGTCGCATCGTCAGTGGCCACGTCTCAGCGCCGTAAGTCATAACGGGTAGGACGCACTCGTTGAAGAACTTTGTCTTAAGGCTTTGCGGTAGGGGTGACGAAAAGACTTGACGGAGTTTCCTACATGCTGCCCAGCCCAGCCGTATTCTTCTGCCAGTCTCCTTCTCGAACTTGCTTCTACCCAACTGCCAGGTTTTCCCAAAGTAGACGTACTTCCGAACAACTTCGAGAGGCACCCCATTTAGGGTAATCGATTCCGGAGAGACATGTTCATTGAACATTATCTTGGTTTTTTCCAAGTTCATCCGGAGACCGATGCGTGCAGAAGAATCGGCTAGGCTGCTCAGCATATACTGAGAGTCCTACACGGGTTCAGCCACGATGACGATATCGTCTGAAAATCTTAGGTGTGAGAGGTACTCGCCGTTTATGTTAATACCGCGTCCTTTCCAGTGCAGCGTCTTGAACATATCCTCCATTGCATTTGTGAACAATTTGGGGGAGATAACATCCCCTTGTCTCACACCTCGATGCAGGTGGATAGGTTCAGACTGCTGGTGCTGTACTTGGACGGTCATAGTCGCGGCGTCATACAGACCTCTCAGCACTTGGACGTACCGCCAATCGATTTGGCACCGTTGCAAAGACTCCAGAACAGACCAGGTTTTTGATGGAGTCAAAGGCCTTCTCATAGTCCACAAACGCTAGACACAGGGGCTGATTATACTCCTCTGTCTTCTCTATAATCTGCTGCACTGTGTGGATGTAGTCCGTGGAGCCCTATCCTCCTCGAAAACCGGCTTGTTCGGGTGGCTGAAACTCGTCAATTCTACGCGCGAGACGGTTCGTAATGACGCTTGAGAAGAGGTTATAGACGTAGCTCAAGAGCGAGACAGGTCGAAAGTTCTTCAAAATAGTTTTGTCTCCTTTTTTGAAGAACAGAACGACAACGCTTTTGCTCCACGCTCTTGGAGTTCTCCCCGAGAAGAGGACAGAATTAAATATGCGTTGGAGCTGCACAAGAATAGGTTTCCCACCTGCCTTTAGCAGCTCCGTCGTAATTCCACCGTCGCCGAGGGCTTTTCCATTTTTGAGCCGCCTTAGGGCCACCACTTCATCATCCGAGTATGTCGAAGTTGGTGCTTACACTTGGATAACCTTGAGGGTATACTTCTTGGTGAGTCTGATCACAAGGTATGCTGCCCTTGTATGAGATTTCTAAAATATTGTCAGAGAGGACCTTATGGACCAAGAACCCAACCCCGCCTTGGGATGGCTGGTCTCCCCCCCTGAAGTACATAAGATGGCCTGTATCTGTATGTAATGGTATCTTCACCCTCTCTTCGGACTTCACATAGTCCCAAAAGATGCCATCTTATGCACCTCAGTTCCTCTTCCAGTTGTGCCAGATGTACGTCGAGCGTACGTCCGTTATACGTCGCCATGGTCAGTCGGTGTTGGCGGCCTACCGCAACCCGGGGATTCTTCGCACCCCCTGTCCCGCCGTTACCATGTCCGCCGCCTTGGCCAGGAATAGCGGGGCGACCGGGAACTGGGGGCCGTTGCGTAGGTTTGGGTGTCATTAAGATTATGCCCGTAATCACCACGCTGGGCATGCGTGTTGGTGATCGCAGGGCGTAGCTTATCGCACCAGTGACGCTGCTGTCCGTCACCGATCTGCTATATAAAGCTACTCCTATTTGTAATGGTTATACCGCCATAAGTCCGGCGCCAGAGCCTCGTTCGCTGGGCGGCAGGATGCACCACGGGAAGGTGAGGTTGGCTGGGAGTTTTAAGATGGAGTTGTGCTCCCATGCATACCATACATATATTGCCATTATCGAAATAAAATTATTGTATCAGAAACAAAGCCTTCGAAGGAACCTTTGCAAAAATTATATTGTAAAATAACGTCTAAAGAGTATCCTCATCTATAGATCAAAATCAAGGAATCAAATAACGGAGTCAAATAAAATAGAGAGAAGAAACAAAATAAAACAATTTAAAATATTAATTAAACCAAATTAAGGTTCAAGCAGTTCGTAATTAGGCTTTTGGATCGAGTAAAATATTTAAAGTAATTTACTTTTTTTACCTGAACCTTTGACTATATTTGCTCTATACTTAGCAGTACATACTCGGTTGTCTTCGAAATTGTATTATAACCCTCATTTGCAAATAAAATATTCTAAAAAACTCCAGTGGAAAATGTAAATAAAAACATTACATTACCATATTATTACGCCAACGCACAGTTTTTACGGTGGACCGCTTAATTTTGTTATTTTTCAACGTCAAAGTTACAACGTGACAAATTTCGCTGTAATCGATAGTCACCCGAACACACAATAGCGAGGGATTTATAACCATTTTTACCCTTCAACGCATTGATAGGTTTTTTCAAATATTTTGCCAGCACATTTGCTGCACATGAGATTACAAATTAGAAAAAAAAAATTGTCCTGGTCATAATTATTATTTCTTTTTAGGGTTCCGTACCTCGAAATGAAAAACAGAACCCTTATAGAATCACTTTTATGTCCGTCCGTCTGTCAAAACCCTTTTTCTCAGAAACGCGTAGAGGTATCAAACTGAAATTTAGATCAAATAGTCAAGTCTACTGTTCCTTGAAGCTGTGAAAAAATAAAACTTCTAAGCCAACGCAATCAAAAGATATAGCCGTTGATGTTGCAAATTGCCGCTAATTTTCGAAACTCGCAAGGGAATCAAAACCTACAGGGTACTGTAGGTCAGAATCTTGAAATTTGAAACGAAGCAATGTTTTATACCACAAATAAAGGAAAAATTGCGAAAACCGCAAAGTTTTAGTTACATCATATCATAAACATATTTTTAATAATTTTAAAGTTATTACCATTTTCTCATGAACGCGTAGATGTATTAAATTGAAATTCATATCAAATACTCAGGTCTATAATACCTTTAAGCTGTAGCAAAATCAAACTTCTATGTCTACGCAATAAAAAAAAACAGCAATTTAAGCCGCATATTTTCTCACAACTACTTGTAAGGGAATCAAAACCAACAGGGTACTTCCCGTGAACACAGAATCTTGAAATTTGGTACGAAGCAATTTCTTATAGCACAAATAGAGGAAAAATTGCGAAAACCGTAAATTTTTAGTTACATCTTAAAAATATATATCGCACCCTTAGTAATATAAGGGCACAATCCAAAAAAGTCGATTTTTGGGAAATCGCGTTTCAAGATTCTGGAATCCACCATTACAGCTATTTTTTGAAATAACTTCCTTATTATTTAAGTTATAAATGTGAAATTAGGCAGATTTGTTCTTCTATAAATGCACTATATATAGCAGTTAAAAAAAATAATAATGGAAATATATTGTATAAATTACAAGTAATAGAAAAAAACCCTTTTAACTTAGGCCCATATAGTACAAAAATCATAACAGAAATATGGAGCTATTTCATTTTGATCCCATATATTATTAAAGTCCCTATTATAGTTTAGTTCTTAATTATAGTTAGTACTGTATATTACCAAACCAAACCGTAATCTAAATCTTTTGTTTCTGTTTTATAAATCAAAAAACAGGTAAAATTAAAGTAATAAACACGATGCAAATACCATCTTTGCGTAGAGACGGAAAACTCGACATCAAACCCTATACGACTGCCTCGTTGGTCTCGCGGCATAAAAATGTGCGCGTGGGATCGGGAGGTCCCGGTTTCGATTCCTGGGTCGGGCAGTGTTATTGGGTTTTTCTGTCACGAAATTCTCAGTAGCAGCACGGAGTCTGGAAATGTGCCCGGTACGGCAATAGGCTCGCCCCTTATTACGTGGGACTAAAGTATATCTGGCGAAAAGTGGGTGTAGAAATACACCTCTGCCTACCCCTTCGGGGATAAAAGGCGTGACGATATGTATGTATGTATGTATGTATTAAGGCGAGGTTGCAGTACTTTTTAAGATTTTTGAACGTCTGAAAGTCCCATGAACTATGATATTTTTAATGAATAAAAATTAAAGTATAAAAGTTGAACATATCTTCTAGTAAATCGTAAAGACAGAAACACGATTTCGAATGATTGGCTCGATAAAAAAAAATGTCAAACATGGCACTAAATCACAATTTTAAACGTGTACTGCTTAGAGATTCCATAATGAATTTATATGAAAGTATTATCAATAGAAATAGCTCTTTATTTTAAAATAAATGGTAAAAACAGATTTCGTAGTTTCGTTATCATTTTTCACCAAGAAAAAAAATAGTCAAAATGTTGGCATTATATCGCTTGCCGGCCGTTCATCAGTGCCTGTCTAGGCGTGATTGAGGGCGGACGTACGTCGTTGCTCCGCAAAATCCCCCTTCACCCCCGCATGTACGTTTTCGCAAAAGTACAAAGTAATTCGTATTCCAAACTCAATCGTTCAAACCATAGACATACTAGTAAAAAACCGTAAACAGGTTACTGACAAGGTAACATGACGGAGCTTACGAGTGGCACGCATCGCGAAAAGCGTACGCACACTAATATAAATATGTCAAAACGACACACTAAGAATTAGATAAGAAGTGTAAGTGAGATAGCACATCTAATCGCAAGCGCGAAATAGAGATAAACATATACTCTCTGGACCGAAGCGCATTGTGACAACATGCTGACCGTTTCACAAACAATAATTTGACTCAGATGCGACATGATCACATTGTCTGTCTTGAGTAAATTCAATTCGCCTCAAAGTAAATTTGATTAATTCATTTAAGGTAGGGAAATAAAAAGTCGATGTGATTTATTTATAACATTTATTAAAAAAGTACATTTCATTCAATGGAAACCTAAAACAGTACGTTAATATAAAAACTGTGCGCTGCGGACCCACCGTAGCCCTGGCAATACCCCTGGGGGTATGGTGGGTCTTTTAAAGCTTAACCGTACTCCTGGCTGAAATGCTCGTAGTGTTATACCAACGTGCTACGTGGACATTAAACTGAACAGTGTTATCTCTCGTATAATAATGACTTACTACTTACGTTTTTGTATTTTTAGACAAGCGAAGACAAGCGCTAGTACGATGATATAGTGCAACAAGGAGAAATTAGAGAATAAAACGTTTAGGTATTACTGCTAATGGTTATAATGCTTTGTATATTATAGGTATAATCTGTGGTACTGTTGAAGATCCGTCATCATCATCATCCTTGCGCTGTTGAATCATTCCCACTAGTTCTATTGAACAGTTCTATGATAGAACTAGTGATACTTTTTTTCCCACTAGTTCTATTAGCACAACTTGATGAGAAGAATAGAACTAATGGGAAACAATTATAGGAAATTTACCACTAGTTCTATGAATGTTTTACAAGGGTAGTGTCACAACATCGCGCTCACAAATCCGAATAAATATGTATTTATAAAAATGTGTTAAACGAATGAACGTCTACAAAATAATTGAACGTCTACAAAACAAATAAACGTCTACAAAACAAATGAACGTCTACAAAACAAATGACTACCGGAAAGTGATCAGCTATCGATAGTGATTGCAAAAAACAGGTGCATGCGATTTTCGACCTTATTGACAATTCATGACAAACTTTTTTTTTTGTTTTTTCTCGCTTTCTGGCAATATAAGGGTAATAAAATTATAAATTCTGACTAATGTCAATTAGGTTGAAAATCGCATGCATCTGTTTTCTGCAATCACTATCGATAGCTGATCACTTTCTGTAAGTCATTTGTTTTGTAGACGTTCATTTGTTTTACACATTAAACAAATGAACGTCTACAAAACATATTTATTCGGATATATGAGCGCGATGTCGTGACACTACGGATCATTCCCAGTAGTTCTATTGAATACCCTTGTAAAAATATACATAGAACTAGACTGGGACATTTCCTATTACTTATCCCATTAGTTCTGTTCTCCTCATCAAGTTGTGCTAATAGAATTAGGACTGTTCTATCATAGAATTGTTCAATACTACTACTATACTGGGAGTGATCCCACAAAATAGTAGAACTTGAAATTAACGAACTGAAATTAATAAACTAATTACACAACAATATTATCTGGGAGTACGGTTAAGCTTTGAAAGACCCACCATACCCCCAGGGGTACTGCCAGGGGTACGGTGGGTCGGCAGCGAAAACTGTGCAGTACAATATACTTAGTTGTTTAATACTAAAAGGAGAAAAACAAGAACAAGTGAATGGACTTTGATCATCCGTCAATGTTTGTAACTTACGTATGATTTTGTATTTCTATAATAATAATATATTGTGTTGATTCAGCCTCAAATCACTTTTATTACTTGACAAAAACACACATCAGTATTTTATTATTACGAATGTCCCATCTGGATACTTTGTTTTTTAGTCTTTGAACACGCACACACAATACTGCTTCTCTTTTACACTCGCTAAATGCCAATTTTTTATTCACTCTATTATTTGTGATACTGAATTTATTATAAATTGAAAATAAAACGTTGTAATATTGTAATACTCATGAATGAGAAGTGATTCCATAACTTTTAGTCATTTTCCTACTATAGTTTAACTACTTTAGCAAAATCTCATTACACACGACGGCATTTTCAAATGTAACGTACACACACGCGAGTAAAAGAGCGAGCGCTTCCGACCGTACGCGACTAAAGCCAAATGAGACATTTAGAAAAAAAAAAGTTTGTCATGAATTTGTCAGTTTTTAATGTGCCACTTTTGAAGTTCGCATAACTCATCTACGGTTTTTTTACGCTGCGCTGTGGCACACGCACACACGAAACCTCCCCTCCCCCCGCTCACTCGCCGAGACCACCGCCGTGTTTTTGTTTTTGCGGGGGGTGAGGTCGAGCTACGCACTGTACTGCAACCTCGCCTTAAAGTAATAGTTTAATAAAATCAGTGCAGAATGTAACAATAATCTTAAAATTATGAATTCTAATAAACAATTAACCATAATGTCCTTTGTTGCGAACTAAAGGGTCAAATCACTTGAACCCCTTAGTTCGCAACAAAAGGTATGGTTGAAATTGATATTTTTTTCTGTGATTCTATCTACAAATTGTTATTATTAGCTAATAAAAATGAAAAAAATATCTAATATCAATAGATTCTTAGAAACGGCATGTTAAAAATACTTAACATTGCGAAGCGGACGGTGGTTAAGTGGAAAAAACAATGTTATGTATTATTAACATTGCGAAATACACAGTCAATGAAAAATAAAAAAACAAACTGTTTATTTATATTCTATTTATTGTAAAAGTAATAAAAAAATGAAATTAGTGACAAATTATTAAAACAAATAGTGATAATATAATATGCCTACTATATTATGTCGGATAGCGTCAGATTTTTATCGTTTCGATAGAGGTTCATAATAAATCATGATTTTTAATATGTGAATATTTTTTTATATGTAAGGGACTTTATTGTACTGAACACAATCTTTTCTGTACATAATCCATACATTGTTTACGCAAATGTCTAAGAGCTGGGAAAACAATGCCATGTACCATTTTTTTGTTGTATAAATGGTGCGATAAAGGGAAATAAGCATATCACACAAATCTACCCTCCCATATGGTAGTTATAATGTTTGACTATCTGTGGACATGAAACGTCAACCTTGGCTTCAAAGGGTACGAATCCACATAGGAACTGGCCAAAATCACACTTTTTTCATCATGTCATTTTACGACACACGCTTTGTTCTCATTATCAACTAGGTATTTGTTTACTTGACCCTCTACCCTTCTTTACAATACTTTATCATCTGATAGTTTAATTTGTCATTCTCTTAAACGATTTGATCTAATTGTGCCCAAGGAAAAGATATCATATTCTTGACGTAACATGTGGATCAGCTCAAGTGATGAGAAAAAGTTGTCGAAGTACACAACCGCCGGCTTATTTTGTATAGGTACTCTGGCAAAGAGCTATTACCACTTTTGCACCAACACCTTATGATTTTTTATATTTTATAAAAGAATGATATCTAATCGTGTCTTTGCCAGCGTAGGGAATAAAATCATACACGCAGGCAGAAATAAAAGCCCTAACAAACATTTCAAAAGCTCCATTTCTTTGGCTTCTTTGCCAAATATTGACGCCTGTTTCCAGCTGTTGAACCTTTATAGGGCACCATCATTTCGTCGATATTATAACGATGTTCTTCTTCTGTACTGAGGCAGTTTCTACGTACACCATCTAAAATTGATCGTACTTTAAAATAACGATCTCCATTCTGTTGAGAATTATCAACGGAGTACAAATACTGACGAATTTGATCATATCGCTTTAAACTCTTAACATCTGCGATTAGGTTATAGCGTAGATTCTTATTCCAGTAATCCCGATAGCACGGCATCTTAACGACACCCATCAAAATATTAATTGCAACAAAATCCAATAATTCGTCCCGAGTAACACTGTTGGATTTTAGATTTCGTTGTACAGAATATAAATTCGTGTTTAGTATAATTATTTCAATAATATCTTCACATAAGGAATCATAGAAGTAATCTGACGGAGACTTCGATTCAGATCCGAATTACGTAAAGGTTATTGGTTATTGGTCATCCAGTACTGCTTTATATTTCAATTTGACGATTTCCCATCTGAAATTCAGTGGTTTTCTCACAAATTGTTTCTTTTTTTTTTTTGTTTGTAGTGTTGGTTTAGTTCTTAATCTGCTTTTGGAACGGGTTTTCTTGGGGATATTAGAAGCTGCAGTACTATATTGATAACGCAAGCAAATGCTGCGGTGGATTGTGAGTAACGAGGACTTCGCATATAGCTGGAGTGGATGGTAGCAATTCGTCTGGCAAAAGTTCGTCATCTAAGATATTCAGTCGCACAAATGAAGAATTTAAAGAGCGGGGTGCGGAACTATGTTCTGTATCTTCTGTTCCTTTTTCTTCCTCGTCTTCGGATGTACTAGAATCGGTGGAAGAATCTTCTTGTGGTGGCACAAGTACTAGAATCTTTCTCACACGTTCTAATCGGATGTTGGGCTGAAAGAAATAAAGTAAAATTCATGCAAATACCCCAAGCACCAAATAAACAATTTAGAAAGTCAAAAAATATATATTCAGTTTTGAAAAAAGAAATACAACTTTATGTTATACAAGGTAAAGTTCAAGTTCAAGTGCCGAGAAAAGTGTCGAATTAAAAAATATATTGAATTTTTCATGTAAATAAGGGCCGAAAACAAATTGTGTCAACAAACACAAAACAATTTACGTACTATAACGAACCAATAAGATATGATTCTATAAAACATTTCAACTTTTTTGCAATATATCGATCTATTATGAATAAGGCCCAATTATTTATTACATTTTGCGTAATATATCGGCACAACTACATTTTTTTCTTTATAATACAAAATTATTAAATCAAAACTCACAAGGATTTTCGTCATAGAAGGGCACAAACACGAATCGCACAACGATTGAACAGTCCGCCTCCAACAAGTACGGAAACGTTACGGTTTGCGACCTTATAGCAGTAAGAGCGGGGCACGGGCGGAGAGAGTGTGAGAAGGACACAAGTATATTTACCGAGTCATTATTGTCCTTTTTCTCTTTCTGTCAGCGCTAACCGGTAGCGGATTTCATTTCGTGCCCTTAGCATTCAAAATCAGAGTTTACAAAAATTTTGACTTGATCCCTTATATTACTGAGGGTGGGATATATTAATTTTAAAGTTACTACTTCTTTCCTCATGAACGCGTAAAGTTATTAATTTGAAGATCATGTCAAATACTCGGGTCTATAATACCTTTAATCTGTAACACTTCTATCTCAACGCTATCAAAAGAACAGCAATTTTACTATATTTTCAATCTCGCAACTACCGGCAAGGAAATCTAAAACCTACAGCGTACTGTTCGTAAACTCAGAGCCTTGAAATTTGGTACTAACCAACGTATTATAGCACAGATAAAAGAAAACTGCGAAAACCATAAATTTTTTGTTACATCATACAATAAAAATAAAAATTAATAATTTTAAAGTTACTAGCCCTTTCCTTGTGAAGGCGTAGAGGTATTAAATTGCAATTCATATCAAACACTCAAGTCTATATTATCTTTAAACTGTAACAAAATCAAACTTTTAAGCCAACGCAATCAAAAGATACAGCTGTTTATGCCGCAAAATCTCGCAAATTTTTGAAACACACAAGGGAATCAACCCCTACAGGGTACTTTCCGTGAACGAAGAAACTTGAAATTTGGTAAGAGGCATTTTTTTATAGCACAGATTAAGGAAAAAAATCTAAATGTAAATTTTAGTTACATCATATAGTTAAAACATTTTTAAAAATTTTAAAGTTACTACTTCTTTCCTCATGAACGCGTAGAGTTATTAAATTGAAATTCATATCAAATACTCAGGTCTATAACACCGTTAAGTTGTAATAAAATCAAACTTCTATGTCAACGCAATCAACAGAAACAGCAATCTTAATATATAAAATCCTTGCGTTACTGACTGACTGACAGACAAGCTACAGCCGAAACTATTGGGCGCAGGAAGCTGAAATTTGGCATGTATGTTCCTTGGGGACCGTAAGGGTGCACTAAGAAGGGATTTCCCGAAATTCCCACGGGATCGGCCAAAACGGTTAAATTAAAAAAAAAATGCAGGCGTAGCTGCTGTCCTCTAGTTTTACTATATTTTCAAACTCGCAACTACCGGCAAGTGAATCAAAACCTACAGGATACTTCCTGTGAACTCAGAATCTTGAAATTTGGCACGAACCAACGTCTCATAGCACAGATAAAGGAAATATTACGAAATGCGTAAATTTTTTGTAACATCATGTAATTAAAATATTTTAATCATTTTATAGGTGCTACCCCTTTAAGAACCCGTAGAGCTATAATAATAATATAATATTCTACCACATTCACACAACACCGTCTAGTCCCAAACATCTATGTTCATGCACACAAATGTTTGACTTGAGCGGGAATCAAACCCGCGACCTTCGGCGTGGCAATCGATTACACTCCCGCTACGCCACCGGGTCGTCTGTATAAAATTTAAATTCATATCAAATGCTCAAGTCAAAACTAAAGGGTACATCCAGTCGATCTAGATTCTTTAAACTACGTTTCGAATTCTGTAAAGAATTCAAAACGTCGGCTAGTAATAAAAATGTAGTTTCTAGATCATTCGGTTTAAATGTAATAACAAGTGAAACCAATATAACGCGATAAAATCCGTAATCTGTAGTTTAATTTCAATGTGTAACATTCGCGTAAAACCCAAGAAAATATTAGATTCCTTAAAATTGGCATAAAGCAACGTTTTATAGCACATAGGAAAAATTCAGCAAACCTTAATTTTTGTTACATCACTTATTTTTTGAATAATTATATACACCTACGGGTTTGTACGGAACCCTCGGTGCGTGAGTCCGACTCGCACTTGACCGGTTTTTTATTATTAGGCTACATGCCTGCATAACTTTGTTTGTCAATGGAAATATCTATTATATTACTATACTATGACCAATTAATTTTGAAATGATTGAATTGTGTGATTCATTAATTGTTATTTCGAATCTGGGTGTTCGTTGTGACCGTTACTTGTATGTTTGTAAAGTCCCCCGCGACACAGGATTTAGTCCCAGTGCGAGAAGCTGTCTTTTTTAAGAAAAATAAATGGTATACCCTAGAGATTTTATTAAACATCATATAAATGTGTAAGTCATAGAAAAAAAATAGGTTAACATAAATTAATTCAATATTTATTATGTATCTAATAGAGCAGAAATGTTCTGTGTATCTCAAACTCACCATCTATCACCAACGGCGGGCCAGTCCCGGGCGAGGTACGAATCACGGAAAAGTATGCTACCCGCAAATCGCGTGACCCCGCCACTACACGGGACCCATAGGGACACCGCGGTGGTTTTAGTAGCTATGCCCTGAACGCCTGGGGAGAGCCTCCACACACCTCCACTGCCAGTCTCAAGCCCGGTCGATCATACTTTGGCCGGGTTGGCATCGGGTTGAGATAGCTCATAAGGAGAGTTTCCACCGTAGTCAACAAAAAAAGGGCAATTGACATTTTTTTCAAAAGTCCACGCATGTTAAAGTCCTACTCTGTCATTAACTCAGAAATTAGCAGGATCTGATGGGGACAGTTCGTTCGTTCGAGAACTACATTCCACCATGACCATGATCTTTAGCCATGAAGAACCGACTACAGAAGGAGATAACTGGTTGAGCATCAGAGATCAAACGCTCCAATAATTATGCCTATCTATAATTTTGCTTGACCAACTTCTTATTGTTCAATATATCAATAGAAGTAATCCAATTCTAAATAACCAAACATTCTACATAGTAAATCTTACTTTATTACTCCACCATCCTTTTAAATGAAACCCAAAATACTCCACGAGGGAATAGTACCTAATCCATGCACATTTTATATCGACCGTTTGTAGTTTACTTAAAACATTATACATACTACATGTCTAAACTGAACTTGTTTAAATTCTTCCAAACTAAATAAATAGTTCCATGCCAAGATTCTTGAACAAGGTTGTATAAATAAAATATTTTTCATTTTATCTAAGTTTCTAGTTCAAGGGGGCCCATAACTCATCGATAGGTAAGCCTTACTTCTGTCGTGACCCATAACAGATTTATCGCGTGATATTTCGCGTTGTCTTCGCAGAGTGCACTTTCTAGAATTTTCTAGATTGGCCTGAAGATGGACATGTGGGAAGATGAGACATTAGAACTGAAGTGGCCTTAACTTGCTTTTAAGGCACTTTTCCTTATAAATGAGTTTGCATTAAGCGAATGCCTTGGAGTGTTAATTAAGTTGTAGTCGTAGGTAAACAGTATAATGATTGAATTCCATGTCTATATTGACAAAAAGTGGTCTGTAGCTGTCTTCTACAAATACAAAGTTCAAGAAAAAGATAAGTGAGACTTTTGATTTGCCAAATCTTGCATTAATATAATTTGTTTACATCTATTACTAGATTTTTTTTAAAGATGAAGAATGGAAAATTCTGGGTTATATTTAGTTTAGTCGCACACAATTTATTAAGGCTTGTGTCTATCTCAATATAGACACAGCCTTAATAAATTGTGTGCGACTAAACTAAATATAATTCAGTATTTTCCTTTCTTCATCTTTTTAAATACTTTTTCCAAAAATAATTGCATAATAATATGATGTGAAAACGAA
The DNA here is from genome assembly GCA_944739405.2 of Euclidia mi. Taxonomy (NCBI): domain Eukaryota; kingdom Metazoa; phylum Arthropoda; class Insecta; order Lepidoptera; family Erebidae; genus Euclidia; species Euclidia mi. The sequence goes on from OX123196.2 coordinate 10,975,424, forward strand.
TATTATTTCTCGCATACATTTTTTTTATTTGTTTTGTTTATAAAACATATTTGTGAAATATAAGTCTTGGTACGTATTAGTCCTATGTTTCGTAGATCAAAAGAGTATAGTTGTATATGTACGTAAAGTTTAAATCAACGCAGCACAACATTATAAGCAGTGTAACCGCCAACAAAATTCGGTGCAAATAACGCCCAAGCTCGCTTTCATCGCGACAAACCACGCGACGGTAGAAAATTCAGAAAAGACTAATAAACATCCAGCAGGTTAAGTATTCGTTTACGTTCATAACAAATTTTGTTTACAGCGCGAGTCAAAGCACTAAAATTACATCCATTATTATAATACGATGTTTTCGCATCGTTAAAATTCTGTGTAGAGTTACAAATTGGAAGGTTTCTGATGTGGCGTAAGTGACAACGTTTTGATTATTATCTTTAGCTCTGCATTGTGCTGAAAAATGTATTTGAATGTTTATGTTTTGATGGGCTGGTGTTTAAATGGGTGGTATGTTGTGTTGACCAATTAGGTTTGCTTGATTTGATGTGAGAGTAAATTATGTTTTTGAGTTAGTTTGAGTGTTAAAGAAATGACTATAAACCCTGTCCTTTATTTAACCCTAAAACTGATTATGATAATAATTATTATTATGCTGTCTTTTCTGTTTTTCAGAAATAAAATAATTTCTGTGTCAAAAAGAATCATACATTGGACTTTTGCTGATCCGTTTGTAAACTTGCCGGTTCGCATACAGTAAGAATCCAAGCCTCGGAATAGCATTAGGTGTAAAAGCAATTTAAATGTGTTTATTTTTTCACTACTGCTGTTGCTGTCAGTTTATTTTTGATAAGTATAACGCAGTTTAAAACGTCATTAATTAGAGGTACTTAAGCGGTCAAAGAGATGCAACATATATTTTTTTAACAATATTCTGTCTGTTTTATGCAGTAGTAAACGTAAACATCATAACGTACGGCGGACAAAGCTGCCAAAATTTTGTTATCACTTCGATCTACAATTTCCTCGTCAATTGCAGTTAGTGCGCCAATATTTCAACGAACTCGTTCAAACTCTTTGACGTTGAACCAGAATATCTCTGTTTAACAATTCACTCAGTAACCAAAACGGGATTTATTTTACTTGCTTACACTTACCTTATTTTCACGAAATTGGGTAAGAGTGCTCTCCATAGATAGCTTGTTCAATATCCAAAGAGGGATATGCAGAAATAGACATACCTGCAAAGAAACAAAAGGATCATATTATTTTATGTTTTTATAATTGTATTTATGCACAAACAAGGCAATCAAACAGCTCATAAGTAACCAACACATAGGGACGTAAAATAAAAAAGTTAAAAATGAACCTACATGTTCCGTTTGAATTTAGTTGGCTGTGTTTCAAGCTCAGCAACCTGTAACCGCAAGTCCTTTGCTTTGGAACGACATAAGGGCGCTTGAACTAGTTTCAGTGAGAGTATTAATAAGGTAATTAAGTTAGTGAATAAGGAATAAGAGGCAGCGATAGCCGAGTGGAGATACCAACAGACTGCCGTGCAGAGGGCATCGGGTTCGAATCCACGACGCGCATCACTGACTTTTCGAAGTTATGTGCGTATTATATTGATGATTATCGCTTGCCCCGTGTCTCAGAGAGCACGTTAAACTGTCGATCCCGGCTGACATGAAGAACTTTGACAGTCGTTACGAGAATTCAGACAGTACATTGATCTCAAATAAACTGATACCGGTCTAACCCATGGAATATGGCTATCCTTTTGGGTTGCGGAGGCTCTATCAAATCTGGTTACACATGTTAGTGGACCTCTGGCTCCTGGATGCGGGACGATGATGATTAAGTTAGTGAATAATAACATTTTGCAGCTAAGACAGATTGGGTGCAAAGCGGACGGGGGCACAAATTTACTTATCATGTTGATTTTGCTCTCAAGGCTACTGGCGTGTGAGGCACTCGACACTAATCAATAGGCTTGAACTCTCTACCTAAATGAAATAACAAAATGCATAAAATTTGGTTAACTCTTAAAGAGTAGTTTAGACAGTTTGACACCTGACTCTTGTAATTACTAAACAAATGGACAAATTATGAAACAGCTTTTTGTTGGATGGCTAACATGTTCGAGTGATTCTTAGCTACAATTTATAATTATAAATCATTTATTTCTCAAGCTACATTGGCTCATGTGTTAGTAACAATTTACCTTAATACTATGTTAGTTTATAATAATAAATAAATAATGAAAGAAATCAAGAAATCTGTGTGTATATGAGACGCTACAGTTTCACCACAGAAGTGGAAAGCCTGGAGCTACGTCTCATATACACACAGTCGAGCCTACTCGCTATACAAATAAGTATTTTATTGGGACGGGCCTGCACCCCGTGTACCGGGGACGCACATCTCTTCCGTATTGTGGCATAGAAGCAGTCAACGTTTGCGTCAGCGAACGATTTTTGAGCATAGTTTGCCCACAGGCTGCACGTGTAAAAAGAAGTGCAATATAAACGCCGGAACGCCGGTGGCATACGTAAGTCCCAGGAATATTTGTTCCGTCCCGCGCTTGCGAGACCACGTATGTCCCGCAATGACAGCGCCATATTTCACTACTTTAAATGACTTTAAAATAATTCCACCAATAAGATTATGCCCCACCATTTCAAAGTGAGTATTCTTTTTAGTTCTGCATTGTAATTGGTTGGCATTTTAATAGAATTTTTTTGCAAAAGTAATTACTGAAAATTGTTAATTGCAAGATCGAATTCGTGCGTGTTAGAGTGACGACAGCTCTGAAGCTCAAGCACAAAATATTTACGAATTTGTAAAGTAAATGTGACGAGTCCTCGATGACAGAACTATAGCAGGCAGCACAAACGGCATTTTGACATCTATCGTATACTTGATTATACATTAGTAACGCTCATAGAGATGTGGCCATGTGAGCTAAATGACCGCCTTATTGTATGAATAGTACGTTCCGAACTGGGTGAAATGGTTAATATCTATAAAACTTATATTGTAATAGTCATGAAACTGTGTTGATTTGAAATGTAATGCATAAATGGACGCAAATTCAAAATAGCATGATATAAAACGCTTTTGTAGAAAACGAAAAAATATTTTATGGTTACCGACTGTCCTTTCTTGTCATTGATGACGGACTTATTTCATTAAATAAAAATCCCAAAAATCTAGGTAATCAAAATACCCCCCCGTGGGATCTCCACCTTGTCGTGGTGGGGGGGCTCAGTAACCGTGGGTTTGAGGACACCCGCGGTGAAGCTAAGCGGGATCCCGGGAGGGGACGCTCCACGTGGGCTTGGGTGAGGCCTGCGAAGGATGCGTCCAAAGTGCGGGTGCGGGGGACAGTTTCTGTCTGTCCCTCGCAGTCGGGTGTGGTCGCGGGAGGAGAGGCGTGTCGGTGTTGCGTTGCCGCGCGCCCTATCTCCCGCAACCAAATGGGGGCGCACCATTGTTGCGTCGCGGTGGGGCCGCAGAGGAAGAGGAGATGCGGTGTTGCGTTGCCGTCCTCCCTATCCTCTGCGGCCGCTTGGTGTTTTGGCGGCGGAGCCCAACACCTTCATCCGCCGCCAAGGGGGTTTCGTTCGGGGCCCGCCTGACCATCTGGCGGGCCAATACCCGTCGGGGGGTAGCGAGGAATGCTTCGGTGAAACCCTACCCTTCGACACATGGGTACATGAGGAGCACGGGTTGGTTTTTAGTCAGTATGAGTCTGACAGTCCCCTTCGTCCTACACCCCCAGGACGGAGGGACTCCATGAGGATTTTCCAACCCGAAACAAAAAAACAAAAAAAAAAAAAAAAAAAAAAAAAGGTAATCAAAATACCCCCGCTGTGGGATCTCCACCTTGTCGTGGTGGGGGGCTCAGTAACCGTGGGTTTGAGATACACCCACGGTGAAGCTAAGCGGGATCCCGGGAGGGGACGCTCCACGTGGGCTTGAGTGAGGCCTGCGTAGGATGCGTCCAAAGTGCGGGTGCGGGGGACAGTTCTGGCTATCCCTCGCAGTCGGGTGCGGTCGCGGGAGGAGAGGCGTGTCGGTGTTGCGTTGCCGCGCGCCCTATCTCCCGCGACCAAATGGGGGCGCACCATTGTTGCGTCGCTGTGGGGCCGCAGAGGAAGAGGAGATGTGGTGTTGCGTTGCCGTCCTTCCTATCCTCTGCGGCCGCTGGGTGTTTTGGCGGCGGAGCCCAACACCTTCATCTGCCGCCAAGGGGGTTTCGTTCGGGGCCCGCCTGACCATCTGGCGGGCCAATACCCGTCGAGGGATAGCGAGGAATGCTTCGGTGAAACCCTACCCTCCGACACATGGGTACATGAGGAGCATAAAAAACAAAGGTAATCAAAATAAGAGTAATTAAATCATTGGCACATTGTTATATAAATAATTAAATAGTACTAGCTTTTGCCCGCGGCTTAGCTCGCGTTAAATTCAGAGTAACACCAATCTCGTATATTGTTCGGAATGTTCGGATACTTTAATAATTTTCGTTTTAATTCTGTTTATACTAATAAGACATATAACTGCAAGATGTATTTATGACATTACTTTAATACATTTCTGTAAACAGTATTTTTAGAGTTCCGTAACCATAAATGGCAAAACACGAAACCTTTATATTATAGACGCCCTATGTCTGTCTGTCAGTCCGTATGTCACTCACTTTATGCCACAACGATTGAGTCTAGACATTTGAAAATTGGCAGGTACATATTGTATAATAATCTGTGAACTACTTTACGACGTTATAGAAAACTTTTAAGATATAAAATATTAAGGTGGCTCTCCATACATGGAACTAATGTGGACAATGGGTCTTTAAATATTACTTTGAGGTTCCTAAAACCATTGTTTCTCAAAGTCAATCGTCTGAATGATATACGCTTCTCAAGTTCGCTCTTAAGTAGTAAAATGAGGGTGTGTGTTCCTCTAACTTTAAAGTCAAAGTTTTAAAGCGTTTTTGTTACTTTACCACTTTGGAAGCGTAACTTTTAAAGTAAAATAGTGACAAATCTAAAATAATATATGCCGTAGATCGTTATAAAACTTCCATTGAAAATTGGTTTGAACGATATGTAGTCAGCAGGTATTGAAATAAAGCACATCTTAAAATCGCATATATAGCTTCATTGTCGTCTATATAAATACTATGGAAAACAAAGTTATTTGTGCTGGCGGAGAAGTTGTGGCACTACTCGTCAGCGGATTGGGATGGCCTGCGAGACTATTATGCGTCCATCCCGTGGTCTCAACGCTGCTTTGGTGGGAGGGATCTGTCGGAGAGTGCGTCTGCTGTTGCTGGGGAAATCATCTTGGGTATGGAATATTATATTCCATCCACTGACGTCTCCAGCAGCAGCGGAGTATGGCCCTGGTTCGATTGCGAGTGCGCCGATGCTGTTAAACAAAAACAGTCGGCTTACCGCGCTTGGATCAGGGTTCGGTCTCGTCGCGATCCGAATGACCATCTCGTCAAGGCAGCCTATAATAGAGCCACCAAGGTCTGCAAGAGAGCATACATAAGAGCGGATGCACAGCGCATTGCACGGTTTGGTCAAGAACTCTTGTCGCAAGCCACGGGCAGCCGGGGATACTGGCGATTGGCCAAAGCCGTGCAATCTAATTTCTGCCAGCCTTCACTGCCGCCGTTGCGATGCCCTGATGGTTCACTGGCCCATGGGCCGCAAGAGAAAGCTGACCTGCTTGTCAATCTCTTTGCGGCCAACTCCCGAATCGATGATCGTAGTGCGCAGCCGCCTTCGATTACCTACTGCGGCCACTCCATGCCTGATATTAAAATCAGGCAATGCGATGTTCGCGCGACACTGAGATCTCTCGATGTCCGGAAAGCCAGTGGACCTGACGGAATTCCAGCGGTTGTGCTTAGGAAATGCGCAGCCGAGTTGTCTCCAATGCTTACACGCCTGTACCGCCTATCATATGCCTCTGGCGTAGTGCCGCAAGCTTGGAAAGAGGCGAACGTACAACAGATTCCCAAGAAAGGAGATCGTTCTGATCCGGGCAACTATCGACCCATTGCTATCACCCCTATCCTCTGCAAGGTGTTCGAACGTTTAATCAATAACCAACTCGTTCGCTACCTAAAAGATCACTCTCTCATCAGTGATCGTCAGTATGGCTTCAGACCGAAACGATCAACGGGTGATCTTCTAGCGTATGTCACTCACCTTTGGGGTGAGGCGATGGACAGTCATGGGGAGTCGTTGGCTATTAGTCTCGACATCTCCAAAGCCTTCGATAGAGTCTGGCATCGTGCGCTTCTTTCCAAGCTTCCAGCCTACGGCTTGCCGCCTCGATTGTGCAACTGGGTTGCCAGCTTCCTGAATGAGCGCCTTATACGAGTCCTTTGTGACGGTGAATCATCGAAGTTTCTCCAGGTGAATGCTGGTGTGCCTCAGGGGTCCGTGTTATCGCCCACGCTTTTTCTTCTGCACATCAATGATATGCTCACTTTTGGATGCATACATTGCTATGCAGATGACAGTACTGTACATGGGCGATATCTCGGACACCCTGCGGCTAAGCAAGCCGATACTGAGGAGTATAGGCGAACACTTGTTGCTGAGCTTCACCTGGTTCTGAATTGCATCTCGCATTGGGGTGATGAGAACCTGGTCGAGTTCAACGCCAAGAAAACACAGGTGTGCGCATTCTCAGCCAAGGTATCTCCATTCCTTCCCCATCCCTCTCTTCTGGACACTCCACTACCGATTCAAGACAGCCTCAATATCCTGGGTATGGACATACGCAGAAATCACAACCAGAAGAACTACATCGAGGGTGTCATCAAATCCGCATCTCGGCAACTCGGAGTCCTGAACAAGGTGAGGAGGTTTTTCACGCCGGAGCAGTTGTGTCTGTTATACAAGACCCAGATTCGCTCCTGCGTGGAATACTGCTCTCACCTTTGGAATGGCTCCGCTCAGTACTTATTGGACGCCCTCGATAGGCTGCAGCGGCATGCTGTCCGTATCATCGGGGATCCAGAGGCCACTAAGACTCTTGAGTCACTCCAATTACGTAGAGACGTGGCCTCAATGGCTGTTTTCTACCGCATCTATCACGGTGAGTGCTCCGAAGAGCTCTTTCAACTAATCCCACCCTCTCCTTTCCTATCCCGAACGACACGTGCTGGGTTGAGGTGCCACACTTACACGGTAGAACAGATACCGTCACACACCAAACGGTTCGGCGCCTCTTATCTTATCATTAAGATGTGGAACTCTTTATCAGTCCACGTGTTTCCCTCCACTTATGATCCCGGGTCCTTTGAGCGGGGCGTGAAAAAGCTTTACTCAAGGCCGTCAAGGTGAGGGCCATCATGTCATAATGCCATGCTGGCTGCTGGCATGACGGCCATCACTGACTACTCAACATCAGGCAGCATGGAGTCAATTTGTTCGGCAGAGATAAAAAAAAAGAAAGAAAAAAAAAAGTGGTAGTGGTATATATAGTTAGTCGAAGATATTGGGTATGTTAAGTGAATAACTCTACCGCGGAACCCTTTATAAGCGAGTCTGAATCGCTCTTGATTTAATTATGGATATTTGTTCCAGCTTTCGTTAAGTACGTTCCAATGCATTCCAATTCTTTCTATGACAAGTCATTCACGGTACAAGCCGTTCGCTTGTGGAATGCTTTGCCTATATCCGTAAAGCAGGCTCAAACTATAACTTACTTTAAAAAGTTATTAAAAGACTACTATTTATCTATTTAATATTTTCTATCTATTGTCAAACTCATACTTTTTTCTATCTTCCATTTCCTACACTTTTATGTATGTACTATATATTTATAATTATTTATGTATGTTTATGTAGTATATTTTTCAGTATTTTATGTGTGTATTTTTAGCACTTATATGTAAATATTAGTTTTATTTCTTAATTTGTTTATTTTTTTTTTTTTTTTTATCGTGTTTACTGTACCTAAAAAATTTGAATAAATCATCAGTATCGCCAAACTGCCCTTTTCCAGGCTCCTTGCTTTTTAGTCCATCCAAAGATTGCCTGGAAGATATTGCTTATAAGTGATAAGGCCGCCATTTGTACATTAACTTTTACAAAATGCGCTCCCTCTCGAGATCAGGATGTCGGCTAACCGGTTCACGTTTAAGTCTAAAGTGCGCCAGCACTATGTGAAACTGTTATCTACTTGAAGGTAAGACATAATAAAAATCTCTCATGATATGTTTTGTGTGATATGTACTTATATATTATATTATATTATATTATATATATTTATATACATATGTATTCGTATACTATATATATATATATATATATATATATATATATATATATATATATATATATATATATATATATATATATATATATATATATATATATCATTTTATAGTAAGTATATATTGTGTAGATTATTATAATGTATTTATAATATGATTGAAAATGAATATCAAGTTTTATATATTTTATACACCTGCCACACTCTTCTCTGCATCACCCTAAGGTTGACTGGCAGAAAATGCTATATAGCATTAAGTCCGCCTTTGCATACCATTTTTGCAGAAGTGTAAAAATAAAATAAATAAAATAAGTATAACAAATTGTAGTACTTTGGTGTACAATAAAGATGATTTGATTTGATTTGATTTGATTACGTTACCTAAAAGATGCTATCCCCTGCTTGAACAAGCGACTCTTGCACAAGCTGCTGCATTCTAATAGGAAAACTCTTAAGCATCTGACAGGCATAATAACCAGCCACTGTCCACTCAACAAGTACCTATTCAACATAAGCGTTACGGACAGCCCACTGTGCAGGGGCTGCATGGAAACCGAAGAAACACCCGCTCACCTCATTCTGCACTGCACAAGTGTGAGCGATCAACGGGCAAAGCTGCTGAACAACCCCAGTACCATGTGTGAGGCTTTGAACGACATCAGAAACGAATGGCTTTCTGGAAGGAGCTAAGGTGGTATGAGTAGTCGGCGTCAATAGTCGCCACTTACGCACAATGGCCCAAATAAGTGGCTAAGTGCGGAAAACCCACGACCAACTAACAACTAAGAACGTTACCTATGGAAGAAACAGAATTTCCTAAATCTCCAACTGCTACTTTGAGTGTTAGGACGCCCTTGAGCTTTGTTAATTGTTATAGCAATAGCAGCTTTCAGGGGAAATTGAACTCTTTTAAACTGGAACGGCAAATCAGTGGTCATAATGGGTATTCGGGGATTTAAGAAATTTTCATCTTTTGTCGTCCCAGTCAATATAATAGTTTTATAATGTTTTGTCCCAGGTGTTTTACTTGTAGCCGTTTGGCATTACATAGTTTTGGTGCATTAAGTTTCCGCATTAACAGGACAGGAACACCAATTTTAAGTCTCAGTTATGTGAAGGTATTACTCCTGATCATTTTAAAGAGTTCAGAAACTCTATAGGGTACGAAATAACTTGGTCAGTATCCATAACATTATCTTACAAAGGTACTACTTAACAACATCACCTTGTAAACAGTCAAATGCCAAAGCTATGGTCCAGTATATCTCTATACACACTTTCGCATTTATACCTAATATTAATAAGGATTAGCCAAGGCAGTTACAATAATTATTAGTATATAAGCGAACTATGTAATGACAGTGCACAATATAACAATATATGATGACACAGTACTAACAAATATATACGATACTATATAGCACATGCGCAACACTCAATTACAACAGCACATGCATTCTTACTTCCAATAGGTAGATTTATGCCCTACAAACTTCGTCCCTACAATCCCTCCCAGTTTAATTTTTGTAATTAATGTAACTATGTGTTTTTCTTGGTTCTAAGCTACATCTCCCCCATTTTTTGCAGCCAAATTGGTTCACTTCAGCCATTTTTAAGTTAAGTATAAATTCAGCAAAATCCGGTTAGACTAATAAGCGAACCCTAGGTTAAAACTGGGATAACGCTAGTGGAACCCCCCTATATTTAGTAAAAACTTATAAAATTACTTACTAAATTGTCCTTTTTCCTCTGAGCCGTGGTCCATAAATGTAACGCTTCCGCCGCACTTTAGATTTTTTAATTTGTAGCTTATTTTGTATAACTGCTGTCCCTTTCACTGTTCCACGGAGATTCGTAAATAAACGAATGGCAAAATGTCGTAAAACATATCAACCAAATGAAACTATAACCTGCTTACTAATTTACGAAAGCACTTTAACAAAACAAATATATCTAACAATCATTCGTAAAAATCGAAAGACGCTCAAATCTCTAGAAAAAATATTTACACAGAAAAATTAAACAGAAGAACGCGAATAAAAGTTTAAATAAAGAATGCATTATGCCAGCTTCGCTTTTTTAAAGGATTGTTTGTTTTTATTTTAAAAATAAAATATCGTGTAAAGAGGTAACGACCTCCTTACAGAATATTTTGTTTTTGCTTTTATACGTTTACATAATTATTATGCTAATCCTACTAATCCTACTAATATTATAAATGTGAAAGTTTGTGAAGATGTATGTATGGATGTTTGTTACTCTTTCACGCAAAAACTACTGAACGGATTTGGATGAAACTTTACAGTAATATAGTTTATACATCAGAATAACACATAGGCTACAATTTATAAAGATTTTGTATAATGTTGCCATAACATAAGGAAAAGTATCAACTGAGTCAGCAAAAATCCTGAGCTCAGAAAGCTGTCATCGCGTACGTTGCCTAAACCATTAAAGTTACTTGAACTTCAGACACTGTACGGTGAAATTGTTTATCAGAAAAAGCTCACCATGAAAAATTCAAGATGGCCGCCGGCCGTCACAAAATGGCGGATTACTTATTTTCCACAAATACCTCAATATGGGTATCAAATGAAAGGGCTTGATTCGTAGAATACAGCTCACTATAAAAAATCCAAGATGGCTGTCTCCGCAAAATGACGGATTACATATTTGCCACAAATACCTCAATATGGGTATCGAATGAAAGGGCTTGATTGGTAGAATAGGCTCACTATGAAAAATCCAAGATGGCTGCTGCCACAAAATGGCTGATTACATATTTTCCACAAATACCTCAATTATCGAATGAAAGGACTTGATTGGTAGAATAGGCTCACTATGAAAAAAACCAAGATGGCTGCTGCCACAAAATGGCTGATTACATATTTTCCACAAATACCTCAAAATGGGTATCAAATGAAAGGGCTTGATTGGTAGAATAGACCTCACTATGAAAAAACCAATATGGCTACCGCCACAAAATGGCGGATTACTTATTTTTCAGAAATACGTCAATATGGGTATCGAATGACAGGGTTTGATTGGTAGAAAAGGCCTTACTATGAAAATAGAATGAGACGTATCAACTAACAACAAAAGTAAAACCTTGAAAATAAAATAAACTAAAAAAAAACATTACATTTTTGGGCGTAGCGTATCCAGAATAAACACTATGATAGACATTTCACTTGCGCAACGATTTTATATTTGTCTGATCAATACCCCAGATTGATGAGAAGTTGGGTGCGATCGGGCAGATAAGACTTACCGAATTACTTTTTAGCTTTTGTTACGTAACCTAACTACATAATTTTTATTGTAATAAAACAGTAAAACATAAAAAATATGTTTTTTACCATGCTCATTCTTGTGTAGTTATCAAATTGTTTTCAAATTTGATAGATTTATTGCCTTCAGTATTTAATGTAGATGAACTTTGTCTTTACAGTAAGTAGTTTGGACGAATACTTTAAATGTTATAACGATATAATTGACCTAAGCGCAGCGTCATTAAAAGCGCTTACTATGAGTTGTCGCGCACAGCGGGGCGGAGGGGCGGTCTGATTATGTACTTTGTGGTAATGCTTTCAGTTTTTATTTTGCTGCTATTCTATTCAATAGATACATAAGCTCTTCAATAACTTTAATAATATACCTACATACTAATCTTTACCTGAAGCTTGACGACTATGAAAACAAAAGTAATTTTAAGTATTCTCTGTTTATGTGTATGCTACACGGCGAATGTGCAGATCAGTTTGTGATGAAATTTGATATGGATAGTTTGAAATCTGGGGAAGTACAAAGGCTACCCTTTATTAAAATTTCATGCGGGCGAAGCCGCGGGCGAAAGCTAGTATTATAAATGTGAAAGTTTGTGAAGATGTATGTATAGATGGAGGGATGTATGGATGGATGTTTGTTACTCTTTCACGCCAAAACTACTAAACAGATTTGGATGAAACCTTACAGTAATGTAGTTTATACATCAGAATAATACATGGGCTACAATTTATAAAGATTTTGTATAATGTTGCCATAATAAAGGGAAAAGTCTTAGTGGATACTAAGTCGGCAAAAATCCTGTGCTCTGAAAGCTGTCTTCGCGTGCGTTGCCGAAACTGTTAAAGTTACTTGATGACAGATTAATCTGATATTTGGTATACACACTCATAATCTTGATGACTATATAAGATAATATTTAAATGATTGTAAACCAAGATGGCCGGCGACACAAAATGGCGAATCACATATTACTTCACAACAACCTCAATATGGGTATCAAATGAAAGGGCTTGATTGGTAGAAAAGACCTCACTATGAAAAATCCAAGATGGCCGCCGCCACAAAATGGCGCATCACTTATTTTCCACAAATACCTCAATATGGGTATCAAATGAAAGGGCTTGATTCGTAGAGTAGAGCTCACTATGAAAAATCTAAGATGGCCGTCGCAGTAAAATGGCTGATTACATTTTTGCCACAAATACCTCAAGATGGGTATCGAATGAAAGGGCTTGATTGGTAGAATAGGGCTCACTATGTAAAATCCAAGATGGCTGCTGCCACAAAATGGCTGATTACATAATAATGTTTTCTACAAATACCTACCTCAATATGGTTATCAAATGAAAGGGCTTGATTGTTAGAATAGACCTCAGTATGAAAAATCCAAGATGGCTGCCGCCACTAAATGGTGGATTACTTATTTTCCACAAATACTTTAATGTTATCGAATGAAAGGGCTTGATTGGTAGAATAGGGCTCACTATGAAAAATCCAAGATGGCTGTCGCATCAAAATGGCTGATTACATATTTACCACAAATACCTCAATATGGGTATCAAATGAAAGGGCTTGATTGGTAGATTAGACTTCACTATATAAAATCTAAGATGGCCGCCGCTACAAAATGGCGGATTACCTATTTTCTACAAATACCTCAATATGGGTATCGAATGACAGGGCTTGATTGGTAGAAAAGGGCTCACTATGAAAATATAATGAAAAGTATCAATTAATAACAAAACTTGAAAATAAAATAAACTAAAAAAAACATTTATTTTAATTTTGGGCGTAGCGTATCGAGAATAGACATTATGATAGAAATTTCACTTGCCCAAGGATTTTATTTGACTGATCAATACCGCAGATTGATGAGAAGATTGGTGCCATCTGTTAACTAGGACTTACCGAATTACTTTTTAGCTTTTAGTACATAACCTAACTACATAATTTTTATTGTAATAAAACAGTATAAAATAAAATAAAATCTTTTTACAATGCTCATTCTAGAGTAGTTATCAAATTGTTTTCCAAATAGATAGATTTATTGCCTTCAGTATTGAATGTACTTAGATGAACGTTTTTTTTTGACAGTAAGTAGTATGGACGACTAGTTAAAAAGTTATCACGATATAATTGACCTACATAAGCGCAGCGTCATTAAAATCGCTTTCAATGAGTTGGCGCGCTTAAGCACAGTGGGACAGAGCTACGCGAAGCTGAAGATCGACGATTATGAAAATTATTTTTAAGTATTATCTGTTAATACAATTTATGTATGCTACACGGCTAATCTGCAGAGCCGCTTGTGATGAAATTTGACATGGATATTCTGTAACCCGGGGAAGTACATAGGCTACTCTATATTAAAATTTCATGCTGGAGAAGCCGCCGGCGAAAGCGAGTTTTATTATAAACTGAGTTACAATCATAAAAAATAATCTGAATGTTTAGACATTCAGATTATTTTTTATGATTATAACTCAGTTTTATTGGGAACTTAGGTTCGCAATAAAAATAAGTTTATTAAAAAAAACGTCTACAGAAAGCGTCGTACACATTTGTCTTGGTCGTAGATTAGAGAATGAACGATTTGAAAGTTGGAATATTGCCGTATTTCTTTTTTAAACCAGCTAAGGTATCACGTACAAGGTTGTATTTTGTACATCTGTGTACAACCACAGGAGGCAGAGCTGCCGATATATAGATACTATAATTATGTAAAGCTAATGAAATTAATCTACCGCCGTCGTTATCTCCGACATTACTATTTATGCGTATTTTCCCGCGCAAATATACGCGTGTTTATCTCAAAAAGCTCTTAATAAAAGTCCGCGATAGCATATATCTACCTTTAACGTGGAAGCTACTATATACTTAACTAGCGTTCGCCCGCGGTTTCGCCCGCGTTATATTTTAATATAGAGTGTAGCCTATGTCCTTCTCCATGTGTCAGACTATCGATATCAACTTCAGCGGTTTAGAACTCTGGATTTTTGCTGACTTAGATGATACTATGCGTAATATGATGGCTTAATTACACAAAATCTTTATAAATTGTAGCCTATGTGTTATTCTAATGTATTAAGGCCCATCCACACGGCACAATTTTACCACTGATCAAATTTTCAATCAAATTGGCTTTGCCCGTCTACACGACACAATCAAATCACTGATTTTCATTCCGTCCACCCGATTGGTTAAAATCTGGTGGTACCGCCCACCCGATGAACTTGAGTTGGACGACTGGCGTCTACACGTCACGATTTCATCAAGTGATTTAGTCAAGTTGGACGTAACATCGTGTCGTGTGGATATGCCTTAAGCTGTATTACTGTAAAGTTTCATCCTAACCCGTTCAGTAGTCTTTGCGTGAAAGAGTAACAAATATCCATCCATCCATCCATACATCTCCTCAAACTTTCACATTTATAACACTAGTAGGATAGGATAGGATAGTAGAATAATATTATGGAAGGTTTTCGTAATAAAGAATTTTATTTTGGTTTAATTGCGTGAATACTACAATATAACGTGTTGAACGAGAAGTTTATCTATGTACTTATATAAAATTCTTGTGTCACAGTGTTGGTTAAAATACTCCTCCTAAACGGCTGGACCAATTTGTATGAAATTTTGTATATATATTCGGTAGGACTTTTTTTTTTTGGTGTCGGGTTGGAAAATCCTCATGAAGTCCCTCCGCCCTGGGGGAAGGGAGAAGGGGACTGTCAGTCTTTTACTGACTAAAAACCAACCCGTGTTCCTCATGTACCTGTGTGTCGGAGGGTCGGGTATCGCCGAAGCATTCGTCGTTCCCCCCGACATTCAGTAGGCCTGAGAATCGGTCGTAATCTATTTTTAGAACTTCCAAGGTTTTGGGTTGCCAACCCAATTGTTTTTTTTTTCTTATATATTTTTTTTTATTATGTGGCATTCAAAATACAAAGAACCCTTAATTTGCACCATTTTATCGCCAACTCATTTTCAAAGCCGTATCAGTAATTTAATCACAACGCTAGATCAGTAATCAGCGCCAGATGCATCAATCAATCTATCAATCAGCCGGCCGCATTCTGGTGTCAAAAAAATCCTATCACAGTGTTAGTCACAATACTCCTCTGAAACGGCTGGACAAATTTCTATGACATTTTATACGTATACTTGGTAAGTCTGATAATCGGTCGAAATCTACTTTTCATACCTCTTAGTCACAAGAGTGTTCAACCCAAACAATTTTTCTTTTGATGTGACATTAAAAATACATACAACGCCTAATTTTCAACCCTTTATCACCAACCCAAATTTTTTATGGCCATTTTAATAATTTAATCATATCACGAGATCAGTTATCCACGCCAGGCGTATATGCAGGTGTAAGGAAAATCATTTCACAGTGTTAGTCACAATACTCGTCCGAAACGGCTGTGCTGATTTGTATGAAGTTTTATATGTATATTCGGAAGGTCTGAGAATCAGTCGTGATCCATTTTTCAAACCCCGAAGTCATAAGGGTAGTCCTACCCAAACATATTTTTTAATTCATGGACCATATTTTTATTTTTATGATGGGGCATTAAAAATACATAGAACCCTTAATTTTCACCCTTTTATCTCTAACCCCTATTTTTAATAGTCAAATTAGTAATTTAATACACATACACACACATACATAACGTCACGCCTTTTATCCTCGAAGGGGTAGGCAGAGGTGTGTTTCTGCACCCACTTTTCGCCAGATATACTTTGGTCCCACGTAATAAGGGGCGAGCCTATTGCCGTACCGGGCACATTTCCAGACTCCGTGCTGCTACTGAGAATTTCGTGACAGAAAAACCCAATAACACTGCCCGACGCAGGAATCGAACCCGGGACCTCCCGATCCCACGCGCACATTTATGCTGCGAGACCAACGAGGCAGTCGTATAGGGTGTGATGTCGAGTTTTACATCTCTACGCAAAGATGGTATTTGCATCGTGTTATCCCTTAGTCGCCTCTTACGACACTCACGGGAAGATAGGGGGTGGTGACACTTGAATTCTATGCCGTCAACCACACGGCTATAATTTAATCATATCACTAAATCAGTAAAACACGCCACGCGAATACCAGTGTCAAAAATTGATCAGACTCTTAAGTCATAAGGGTGGTCCAAACCAAAAACGCTTTAATTTGTTTTTATTTTGTACCGTAGAAATTCCCTATAAATAATTAATATGCGAAAAGAAGCTTCATTTTTGGGTCCTCTCTCAAAATTGTATTTATAGGCTCACGCCTTTTATTCCCGAAGGGCTTGGTAGAGGTGTAATATTACAACCACATTTCGCAATTAATTTAAGGTACGACGTAATAGGGGGCGAGCCTATTCAATTGCTTTTACCGGGCGCATTGCCAGACTCTGCGCTGCTACTGAGAACTCGGAAAAAACTCAGTAACACTTTGCACGACCCGGGAATCGAACCCGGGATCTCCCGATTACCAGACGCATACGCTATCCACTGGACCATGAAGGCAGTCTAATGTATGTTTGTTTGTCCTTTATGGACTCTGAAATGATAAGAGATTGAGCATTGATGTCTTTGGTAACTTTGTTCATGAAAATGCGTTACTGAGTGCGCCGGGTCAGCTAGTAATAATCTTAATATATAAAATCCTTGCGTTACTGACTGACTGACAGACAAGCTATAGCCAAAACTATTGGGCGCAGGAAGCTGAAATTTGGCATGTATGTTCCTTGAGGACCTTAGGGGTGCACGAAGAAGGGATTTCCCAAAATTCCTACGGGATCGTGCACTAACGGTTAAATTAAAAATAACGTGCGGGCGTAGCTGTGAGCATCCTCTAGTATGATATAAGTTTACAAGTTTCATTTTTGTTGGAACACATCCAATGTAGGTATGATGTCTAAAGAAGATTTCGGTTATTTGTATAACTAAGAAGCATGAAGTTTTATGCCGAAGCTAATAGAGTGAACCAGTGTTATGTACCTGACATTCAAAGCCTATTTTTATAAGAATATTTGGTTGAAAATAAATTAATGGTTATTGTTGTATTTATGTTTTTCATTTATTACTAGAGCTTAATAAGATGAATAGACAGCTATCTTATCACATGTCTTCTAACTAAAGCGTTCGTTTTTATTGATATTCAGACAGTCATACCCGAGAGAGCTAGGTAGGCCGTCGATATAAGACACACAATTTATTTACGGTAGATACTCGTCCGTCACCTAAATGTTATTATTATTTTCACTGTGCCCGATAATGTAATATGGGACCTGCTTCAAAATAAGAGGATTTTAAAATAATGTTACAAACTGAAACTTCCCCCCCTAGAGATACAATATGAAAATCCTTCCTAAGCGTTACTAAATGAATCCGATGTCCAAATTGTATGTTTCTATCTTCAGGATAAGTTATTTCATACTTGTATTGACGATAATGTTGATGATTGTCTACCTACTTAATAGTAGAGTAGAGTACGCAGAAGTGTTAAAGGGTGTCTAAGGAACATCCTATTTACATATTAGAAAATGTATATGATGTCGATGGGTTAGTTTGTTTTCCGTATCTACCTAGAGCATTTTCACTTATATTTTTACATGCTCGCAACCAAAATATGATGTTAATTACTACGTATGTACCTATAGTAGTGATATTTGCAAGTTTATTTCTTTACTGTGTCAATAATAATAGCCTACATTCAAAAGGAACATTCCAAATATAAAATTACATAAGTATTCATCATAAAAAGGCTCAAAAACGTATAAATATGATACATTTATATGTTACGAATCATTTCTCACCAACAAATTCTAGGTGAAAATAGTTTTGACAAAAATGAAATTAGATTTACTTTGCTTATGTCAAATCAGGAGTTCGTGCTGATGTTTTTGCTTGTTTGTTAGAAAACTCGATAGGTACATTTACATGACATTTACCGCAATATAATCGTCGAATGTAGTTTGTGCTGCCAATATTAGCTGCCTCTTACACACGATGAACAATAAAATTGCCATACAAATTTTGACATTTACGTTACGAATACTTTCTCGAGAGTATCTGCTGCTCGAGCCTCTGCTTTAAAAGCCGTGCAGCGACGCAACCTCGTAATTTCACTATATGTATTATATGTAATTATAATCGGGAACCAATCTAGTTTGCTATAAAATATAGTTAAGATATATCATAATTGTTTAAATTATAACGAAAATTAATAATTTTCAAAAATAGCAAGCTGTAAATACAACCGTTTGCGTTTCAGTTTTGTAAGATTAGGTAGTTAAAAGTTGGTACTATGATTCATAACCTTTCTTATTAATCACAAACTTTTGATGTGTTGAAATTTTAGTTGATTTATAAAAAACATAAGTGAAACTGATACTAACTGTTGATTAAATTCAATAATTAATATATAAAGTGTAGGTATTAGTATCTCCCCCTCGTGGGATCTCCACCTTGTCGTGGTGGGGGGCTCTGTAACCGTGGATTAGACACCCGCGGTGAAGCTAAGAGAGATCCCGGGAGTGGACGCTCCGCGTGGGCTTAGAGGGGACTGCGCAGGATGCGTCCAACGGTGCGGGTGCGGGGGACAGTTCTGTCTGTCCCTCGCAGTAGGGCGCGGTCGCGGGAGGAGAGGCGTGTCGGTGTTGCGTTGCCGCGCGGCCTCTCTCACGCAACCAAATGGGGGCGCACCATTCAATACGTCGCGGTGGGGCCGCAGAGGAAGAACAGATGCGGTGTTGCGTTGCCGTCCTCCCTATCCTCTGCGGCCGCTGGGTGTTTTGGCGGCGGAGCCCAACACCTTAATCCGCCGCCAAGGGGGTTTTGTTCGGGGCCCGCCTGACCATCTGGCGGGCCAATACCCGTTGAGGGGTAGCGCGAATGCTTCAGCGATACCCTACCCTCCGACTCACGGGTAAATGAGAAAGTCGAGGTGGTTTTTAGTGGTAACACCACATACTCCGGCTCTCATTTCCCCAAGAGTCGGAGATCCGAAGGGATTTTCCACCTCGTAAAAAAATAAGGATTAGTATCTAATATTAAGGTAAATAAAGTGCTGTGAATAATAGCTGAAATGCTTAATATTTGCGAGATTGTGTGTGAAAGCTTTATTGAAGAGGATTTTTTCGTATTTTCAAGTTTTATTTTAACGAAATGCAGAGAAAAGGTATTTATATACATTATATATCTATAATAAGTTTGCAAAACATATTTCAAGGATGCAAAAACCGACATTATTTTTCTGATGCGTTTAAAACTAACTGAGATATAGGTAAAATAATGACGCCGGTCAGCTGTTGCTCGGTCAAGAGGTAAATCAGCTGACACTTTCGAACATTCTTTATTTTTCACGCCCGGCGTTGGAGGGGATAATCCCTAGCGAGGCGAGGACGCTGCGGTGCGCTAGACGAGCTTTTTTTTCAGACAACTTAACCTCTGCGTTATTGACAAGAGTATTCTGTTGTTCTTGCTGAGAAAATGGACGGTGCAGTTGTAAGAATCCTACGTAAATGTTATTAAAATGTAACAAGTTCAAGCCGTATATTTGCTGGAAAAAATTGATACTGAATTTTATGTAGAATGGCGTTCCTTATACCGTTTTTTTACAGTACAATTATTTTACGATTTATCAACACAAAACGCTAAACGAAAACGTTATCCTTGTTGTAACCAAAACTTTTGCCTTGGTTTTTAGAGTCCGTCGCCTATTCATGCCAGATCTGATACTTGCGCCATTTACAGAGCAATTATTGTCTAACCTCCAGAGCTGAAGAAGTTGTAAAAATTCTATGGCTTAGACCAGTGCCAAAATTTTCACTCCTCTTGGGTTTACGCGAATGTTACACATTGAAATTAAACTACAGTTTACGGATTTTATCGCGTTGTATTGGTTTCACTAAGTTATTACATTTGAAACTAAAGATCTAGAAACTATATTTTTAATTTATTACTAGCCGACGTTTCGAATTCTTTACAGAATTCATGTTCACGGCAGACTGAGGTGAGTATAGTTTCTAGATCTTTAGTTTCAAATGTAATAACTTAGTGAAACCAATACAACGCGATAAAATCCGTAAACTGTAGTTTAATTTCAATTTAATTTCAATTTTCACTCCTCGTTATAATTGATGGGCAAAGATCATCATAACAGATTAGGGCTCAACGTATTAGCCTTAAAACTTTAGTTGGCACACAGCTTTGGTTATTGTTCAACACTAAAAGTAAGTTCGAATCCAGAACCCTCTACGTGGAAGTGACTAGCGTCAAACTGTCAGTGCCTCCTAGAGCTAAGCTACTAAAACACTTCTAAAAATTCTATACGTTTAATAGAATTTGAATAAAGCCATATTTCGTTTGAAGATGTCCGTGTAGCGTCCATGTTAAAGGCACAGTTCCAAAAACTAGACTGCTACTAAAATTTCTCCTCGTTTTTGTTATGATTATGATACCAGTAGTTTATGTTAGTAATGTTTACTAAAATAATGAAGGAAAAGTGCAGGAAACACCTAAATATATATGGCAACAAAACTGGCAGTCCTCCATATAAATATAGTGTCATTACTTGTGTAAAAGCCATCGTATATAATGTAGATAAAACTACGGGGAACCTGCAAGTTTGCCATTAACTTGGCAAACATGCAGGTAAAGCTTCATGAACTACTTAAAGTAGCTATTGGGGCGCAAACCAATAATTGAAATACATGGAGCTCTTATAATATTATCATACCCTAATTTATTTAATTATATTTAAGTGTAGTTTATTACTAATCCCGTAGAAGGAAGTAAAAATTCGACGATAAATAATTGAGAAATAATGTTTATCTAGAACTCGAATAAAGGAAAAGATCCACATTGACCTTTTATACCTCTTCTGGCATAACAGTAAATTTCTTCAAGACCCTAATCTGTTTCTTAACAGAACCCCATGGAACCTAATAGATTTTCTTGATGTGCTAGTAAACTAAGATAGGTCGCGGGAGATAGGGCGCGCAGCAACGCAACACCGACACGCCTCTCCTCCCGCGACCGCGCCCGACTGCGAGGGACAGACAGAACTGTCCCCCTCACCCGCACTGTTGGACGCATCCTGCGCAGGCCCCTCTAAGCCCACGCGGAGCGTCCACTCCTGGGATCTCTCTTAGCTTCACCGCGGGTGACGACAAGGTGGAGATCCTTCGGGAGGGACCAGTACTTCTCTTGTTAAACAGCTTATTTAGTTTTTCAATCTGGGTAACAGCTTTTATACCGTATAATAAAGTTGAATATGCTATTAAATTATTTTAACTGTCCTTCGGCTTTGTCAAATAGTTGCACGTCTGTGCTTGCTGTTAGTTGTATGATTTTGAAGTTGCATTCTTAACTAGCTCTACACATTCATCCTGTCAATTACCACTCTCCAGTTACTATCTTATCCTCTGTTTCTTGTTTCTCCAGTTAGATATCTGTATGTTTCTTAAGCACCACGATTCCCCTGACCCCGCCTCGTTGTAAATACAACAGTAGCTTTAGTGAATAGGCCTCGAACACCCTTAGGCAAGAGTCCAGACCCCTTTTTTATAGACTCACGCCTATATCCCCGAATGAGTAAGCAGAGGCGTAACATTACGCCTTTGTAAGCGACTGCTACGCCGAAGGTCGCGGGTTCGATTCCCGTTCAAGTCAAACATTTGTGTGTATGAACATGGATGTTTGTCTTGGTCTGGGTGTTTCTATGTATAATATGTATGTATTTACAAAAAAAAGTTTATATGTATGTTTATCCATTATCTAGTACCCAGAACACAAGCTCTGCTTAGATTGGGACTAGATGGTGATGTGTGTATGTGGTAGAATATTATTATTATTTATTATTACGCCTACATTTCGCCATGAATTTTTAGGTCCTACTCATCGCATTCCAAATTCGGTCAATCACACTACACGGCTGAGTAGCAGAGCTGAGACTTTGTATTCCATGGCTGAGACGCTTAGAAAAGAGTTTTTATGACGTCACCAAAAAATAATGATAGACTACATTTGTATATATTAATTAGTTTTATTAAATTATTTTAAGACTTAATTTAATTATATTGTTATAGTAAGATTTTCCATATTCTGAACAATGCAATAAAATTTAATTAATCAATTATTTTATTGATAAAAAAATATTATAGACTACAACTTCACCTGCTTTCAAAGAAATTGAAACAGAATACTAACTGAATTAATATCTTATTACATTAGTGTGTTGGCTTTTCTGCCACGTATTTAGACACTCAGATAACACGTAAGCTATTGAAACTTGGGTAAAATCGTGTGTCCTAAGTAAACAATTACAAACAAAGCGTTCGTAATGTCAGTGAGTGAAAGCTTTTCGCATTGTATTACATCTACACCCATCAACATGAAAGGTAATTGCCCTAATTTTGAAATCAAACAGAACAAAACAATACATTTAAATCAAAATGTATCAAATATTTGTGATACATTTTGATTTAAATTGTGCACTATTGTGTACAAATAAACATAAAAGCCAAGTCAACAGTGTACATATTTTTAGTAGAAATTAAGTAACCCAGTTACTACTACTTACTTACTAAACCACATCGTTACCCTCAAACATCTATATACTGAGCTTAAAATCTTGTCCAGCTCACTAATGCAAATAGTATACCTAGTTGGCCTGAAATATGACAAATTTCGTAGAGTCGAGAATAATGAATCAACAAGATTGCTAACAAATTTTGCATCAATCTAAGATAAAAAAAGTGTTCATCATCAAATCATCATCCTCTTGCCCCTATCCTAATTTATTTGAGGTCGGCGCAGTGTCTTTTTCGCTGCGATAAGTCTTTGTCAACCGTCATCTATTTATTACCTTCTCATGAAACAGTTTATCAATCATTCCTTAGGCCTCTTCCTCTCTCTCTTTCATCCCTCTACCTACCATAGCAAAATATACTAACATGACACACACCACTGCACACTTACAGACACTCATATTGTATACCCAATAAGTTTCTTATTAAGGCATTCATTCATGTATAATATCCATGCGTTTCCAAAGTTTCACATGAAATATTTATCACAAGTTTATTACCAAAGTTCTGGCACTATGACATCATACTATGCGGATGCTAACCACGAGAATATATGTAAGTACGGAGTATATTTTAATCAAATTAGACAACAATGTGTACTCTGTTGAATATAAGCATCTCGCTATTTCATATCAACGTTCAGTATCTGTAACTATTTGTTCTAAAGACAATTACTTACATTAATTTGTACGCGACATAAAGTTTATAGACATATGGAGGTGAAACTTTTCGTTGAATGTCTCTACTGCTGAAATTTATTCACACACTCGTCTAAAAGTTTTCGCAGTGTCTATACGTAATAGAAGAACTTGAATACAAAACATATAATCAACATTAAAGTTCTAAGCGCGTTGAGCATCTAAAACGATTTACAACAATACATTTTCTAAGAAGAGGAACGTTAAGTACTTTCTTGCTTAAATATGCTTTAATGACCAGACGTACTGTTGTGTTTCATAAGTGAGAGGGCCGCATGCCCTTCAATCACCGAATGACACCGAAGACCCACATTTTCTTTCTCCCTCATCCCACTCCTCCGCCTATTTATTTTTCTATCCTTGATATCGCTCACAACCATGTATATGAGCCGAGTTAACACTTACTTTTAGATGGGCCACTGGTTTTTCTGTCTATTACTAGCAATAACAATAATCAATTCGTCATAAAGAAATAAAAGCACTTACATTTGATTGTCTATTCTTATTTAGTATCGGAGTGCATTAGCACTTCTGCACGTTATTCTCAGACATTAAATTTACTTACAAAAGTAAATTATTCAACGCCTTACCTGGGCTATTAAATTTATTTTTCATTTAATCTACGGCATGAAGTGTTTTGTGGAAATTCTTTAAGGTTTTAAATAAAGCGTTTAAAAATGATGGGCACCCTTTCTTTCTGAGCGTTAAATTAATGTCAATGGTGTTAAACATATAGCTGGGGCAACAAATTAAAAACTTTGGGTTACAATACACTATGATATTAATGTTTATTTTATGTAATACTGCTTTGTCAAGAAAGTACCAGTAAAAGATCAATAATACACAAACTGTTAGTTATTCATCCAAATTTATTTTATCACCTACAAATTATGCTCCTTCAGAAACTATACAGTTAGCCCAACGAATAATCCCATCATCAAAACCTTTTTTAGACGTTGTCACTGGAATTGAGGACAGTTCTCGCCGCGAATTCTCCTTTATGTCTTCTACTGATTGAAAACGGTAATTTGGGTTTAGGAAAAAGAAGGAAGTCGGCTGGAGCCATATTTGGTGAGTATGATGGTTGCTCGATGGTATTTGTTGAGTGTTTGGTCAAAAATTCGTTCACAATGATAGCCTTGTGCGAAGGCGCAATATAGTGGTGCAAAATTATTTTGGGACTAGCCGGGCAACATGTTTCATACCCAAATGAATTGTTAAAATGGTACGGATCAGATTTTCAGTCACTGTTTCCTTCCTCCTTCAAAAGCACGAGTTTTTAATAAAATTGATTCACCGTAAGCCTTCTGTAACATTTACGTTGACTCCAAACACGAAATTTCATTGGCGATGCAAAATTTAAGATAAACTCTTTGTTCGATGTTTTTGTCCATTATGAAATTCGCAATACACATTAGATATGATTTAACTAAAAACAGCACTGTATTTAATAATATATAAATAACAGATGCAACGCAAACTCCGCGCCAAAATGGCAAACAGTTGTGCCAATCTGACAACAAAAAAAAAAACAGAAGTTTGAATTGGGAACCATAAACAAATAATCCATTCCCGATACTTTTTTGACTGAATGTATATGAAACCCTCCCAAACATGTCTCTTAGTTATCCAAGTACTAAGAAAGGTATAATATTTTACACACGTGCACATGAAATTCCCTCCTTAATTTACGGAAAAAATATTAAAATTGATTAAAATATTGTTATTATATTTCTGAACGTAATTTAAGTTTCAGGAACAATATTTTGTTATAAACCTGGTGAGAATGAGGCAAAACCTTCTAATTAAATTGTTTCAGCAATTTTCCCTTTAAAAATGGAAAGCAGCATAATGTTGACTCAATTTCGGGCGGAACAATTTCCTGTATATAGGTAATCGTTTGACACTGATATAAACTAAGTTAACATCTATACTAATATAATAAAGCGGAAGAGTTTGTTTGTTTGTTTGAACGCGCTAATCTCAGGAACTACCGGTCGGATCTGAAAAATTATTTTTGTATACGATAGCCCAGTTATTCCGGAAGGCTAAAGGCTATATAACATAACGCTTCGGCCCTTTGGGGCCGGGCAAAAGGCTAAAAAGGCTAAAAGATAATGTCGGCTAATCTCAGGAACTAGCAGTCGGATTTTAAATTTTTTTATTGCCTATGATAGTCCAATTATTCCGAAAGGCTATAGGCTATATAAAATTACGCCACAACTTTTGGGGGCCAGACAAAAATAATAAAATGGTCAAATGAAAAGGGGGAGGGTTGGGTCAAAGGCAAAAAAAGGCTAAACAAATAGGATACAATCTATATGGGTATCGTTTTCGAGATTTTCAGGACGCTGATTAATAATATGAAATTTATTTAGTGATCCAAGATGGCGGACGGGAAATCAAAGATGGCGGATGAGAAAATTTTAAAAATCAATATGGTTATCGCCTTCGATATTTTAAGGGGTGGGGAATCCAAATACAACATCTATTTCGTGATCAAAGATGGCGGATAGGAAATCAAAGATTGCGGACGGGATTTTTTTTAAAGTCGGTATGGGTATCGTCTCCGATATTTTAAGGAATGGGGAATTCAAAAACATCATCTATTTCGTGATCAAAGATAGCGGATGGGAAATTAAAAAAAAACAATATGGGTATCGTCTCCGATGTTTAAAGGGATGGGGAATCCAACTACAACATCTATTTCGTGATTCAAGATGGCGGATGGGAAATAAAAGATGGCGGATGGGAAAAAATTAAAAATCAATATGGGTTTGGTCTCTGATTATTTAAGGGATGGTGAATCCAAATACAACATCTATTTCATGATCAAAGATGGCGGATAGGAAATCAAAGATGGCGGACTGGGTTCTTTTTAAAGTCGATATGGGTATCGTCTCCGATATTTTAAGGAATGGGGAATTCAAAAACACCATATTTTTCGAGATCAAAGATGGCGAATGGGAAATTTTAAAAAATCAATATGGGTATCGTCTCCAATATTTAAGGGGATGGGGAATCCAAATCCAACATCTATTTCGTGATCAAAGATGGCGGATGGGAAATCAAAGGTGGCGGATGGGAAAGTTTTACAAAATCAATATGGTTATCGTCTCAGATGTTCTAAGGGATGGCGAACCCAAATACAACATCTATTTCGTGATCAAAGATGGCGGATGGGAAATCAAAGATGGCGGATGAAAAAAAAATTTAAGTCAATATGGGTATCCTCTCCGATGTTTTATGCTATGATGAATGCAAATACAACATCTATTTCGTGATCAAAGATGGCAATGGATGGCAAATCGAAGATGGCGGATGGAAAATCAAAGGTGGCGGATGGGCAAATTCTATACATTATATATAAAAATCAATATTCGTTTGTTTTTACCCCTCTATAAACTCTGACATTTTAGATTAAGCAATGATGGCTTTGATAACTTTGTTAAGAATTTCCTGGAAAAGAAGTTGGAATTAAAAAGGCGATACGGAGTTCGCTGGGTCAGCTAGTTTAAAATAAAATTCTCACATTTTGATAATCACACAACATTATTACTTCAATGAATAGTAGCTCTACACGCTTACAAACACAATATTTCAAAACCAAGCACCATTTAATCTCCTTGCAAGAAAACATTCCACATAATACATCAGTTTAAATTATCTTAGCATATTCACATTACGATCGTCCGTATCATGAACAGTGAGCTTTAAATGAAATATTATGTTCCAAGGCAGCCCGAAGGCTGAAGCGAATGTTGGATAAAGAGTTTATTTCATACATTTTAAGGTATGTAAGGCATACATATTTGAATGTCTGTTGTTTCGGGAAATGGTCCGCAATTTTGTGTTTATCATCATTTCTCTAGCCATAATTCATTCGTGTATTTTGTATAAAGCAGCATTTACTTTTGTGTTGTTTGGGTTTTATTAATAGACAATGTTTTGTATTCTTAAATGGTTAGAGTTAACCCTGATCATTGTATTAACGACATAGGCAAAAATATTATAGTGCTATTGTTTTGAGCGACAGCTTGGGAATGAAATTCAAAGCTCCTTGACAATGCTTAGTTACATTAAAGTAAGTTCCCATTGGCTGTTTTTTCAGTCCGTCCAAAAAGACGGACGTGCCACTGGGACTACAATTTATATGACACAATTCCCTTTAAACGGTGCTAGAATATAGACGGATATTGCTGGTAGCACTTCTGTACAATTTTTATATGACATTGTTCACGTTTAGACGGAACTAGAAAACAGCCATTGCTTCGTAAGGGGAGTGAGCTGTCACCCCTTTTTTTAAATTGTGTTCCAGATTTCCAAGTTATGTCTGGATTAGAATGCACGAAATACGCTTGCCCTTTTTACACGATCCCTTGATAATTTGGTTAAATCCTTTTTTATTGTACTCCTACGCTATCCAAATAACATATATTCTGTATTTCAGCTTTTTGCGCCCAATACTATTGACTGTGCGTTATCTGCCAGTCAGTGAGTAACGCAAGAATTGTATATATACACTGGTTGACTATATTAATTTCTAATTTTATAGTCGTTTATTGAAGCCGATTTTATGTGGTCGATAAAAATGGACCAGATGTACTAAGATTCCATGTGCTATTACAGTATTTAAGGATATAGAAGTTGTAGCTAACATATAGCTTAGTTTAATGTAAAACAAGACTATCTTTACAATACGACCGCACCTTTATGCGACAAGATGTAAAATATGTCAACTGCAAACTTGTCTGTAGTAAAAATAGGCGACGTCGTTACAAAGACGCTTTGACACATTATGGTAGTCATAAAAGTAACGTACACGATACGAATACGTGCGATGTTAACAATTCGTATATTTTGTCTATAAAGAGTACCTGCGTTAAATGTTGTGACGATGCAAATCTGTAGAGAAGACGAGATTCAGAGGCTCAAGCTAAGTAACGTGTAAATGCATGTTTTTCAAATATATAAACATTTCTAGTACAATTTCTATAAAATTAAGTTATGCAAAATATAGTAAATATACATCAAAGAATAAAATTGAGTACTATGTCGATAGGCATTTTATGCCTATCGATATTTGTATGTAGATCGATAGCATTTAGATTCTAGATTTGTGAAACATGTTTTTATAAATTTATAATCCTTTTCCATATTCTATGTGAAGTAATAAATAACTTTCAATATGGGTTTTAGATTCTTGGAAATTATGAAAACAATTCAGGAATTATATATAATCTTTTGATAGAGTTATATGTTGGAGTTTCCCTGCGAGATCGAATCAGAAATGAGGAGATCCGCAGTAGAACCAAAGTCGCCGACATAGCTCTCCGGATAGCCAAGCTGAAGTGGCAGTGGGCAGAGCACATAGCTCGAAGAACCGATGGCTGTTGAGGTAGAAAGGTTCTGGAGTGGCGGCCACGTACCGGACGACACAGCAGAGGTAGGGCCCTCGCAAGGTGGACCGACGATCTCGTCAAATATCGCGGGAGGCGGTTATGATAGAGTTGATGATAGAATTATGACTGACTGTTAATAATGTCGTCCAAATTCATTACTTATATCACTGACCTAGTATCAAAAACTCAGATGTCTCCCAAATGTACAAAACTGCTGAATTATATTGCATAAGTTGGTATCTACTCAAACCAATACGTCACAAACAGAGTTCTTTGTTCCATTTACTAGGTAAACGGCTCACAGACAACTGAAACGAGGTATTACAGAACTAATTATTCAACGAACAGGTCCAAAGGTGAATAGACAAAATTCTGCACAAACCATACCGGACTACTGCATTCGACGTGTTGCCAATGCCATGCTGTTTCCGATTGAGACCCGACATTAAATACATAAACATAAGTATGATTCAACATAGTTAAATGGTCAACTTTTAAATTTCTCGTTTCATGTTATGCATCACAACCGTTTACTGAAAACCGGACTTAAAAGGGTAGATAAAAAATTCCGTAACTAGTTATAAGTTTACCAAAAATTCATCAATATAAAAAACAAAGACTGCCCTCGGAGGTCTCGGGTTCGATTCCCGGCCCTGGTAAAAGTGTTACTGGGGTTTTCCGAATTCTCAGTAGCAGCACGGAGTCTGGTGATGTGCCCGGTAACGGCAATAGGGGCCGAGCCCCCTATTACGTGGGACCTAAAAATTCATGTGAAATGTGGGTGTAATATTTACACCTCTGCTGACCCCTTCGGGAATACAGACGTGAGTCTATAAATAAAAATAAATATAAAATAAAAAACAAACATTGATTGCCTTACCTCGGCACACCTGCGTCTGACAGAAATTAATCAACTTTTACCGTAACCAATTTTCCACCGGAAATATATAGAGAAAATGGTTTCCCGATCAGTTGCACAATCTATTGAGCTGTATAATAAAAGTGCGGCGTGATACTATAGGTGACTAGAAAATTTTTGAGATACACCAATTTAAAAAAAGAATTACCTTAAAATTAAACCTTTTTATAATCTCGAACTATTTGAAATTCGAATGCTGTTAGCCATTTGCCGTAATTAAAAAGAACAATAACGAAACATAACTTTCATTATTACGTTTCGCGCGCTTTTCCTCGCAATGATGGAATTGGATTTTAGAGACGGTTTGAGTGAATTAGAGTGTCAAATTGGGCTCATATCTGCATTTGGAGACCTTGTACAGTCTCGTGCTACAATTTTTAGATGGTTTTCTCAAATCAAACTGGGAAAACTGTCCCTCAAAGATGACAACAGAAGTGGACGTCCTGCGACTTCTCTTACAGCGGAAAACATCGAAACGGTGAAAATAATACTACTCGAAGACTAAAAAGCTACCTACAAGCAGTTAGAGGAGACCCTGAAAATTTCATCGCCGTCATTGAATGAGATTTTAGATCGTCATCTGCAAGTAAGAAAGCTTTGTTCGCGCTGGGTACCCCACGCGCTAACGGCCGAACAAAAATAAGCCCGCATAACCTGGTGCAAAGAAATTATTGTAAAATTTGAAAATGGAGATGGACGTGGCATACATATTTAATATAATCACCGGAGATGAAACTTCGGTGTTTAATTATGACCCACTAACTAAGCGTCAATCCACGGTTTGGATGTTTCCGGACGAGGAATCTCCTCCAAAGGTCAATCGCGGGCGCAGCGTGGGCAAGAAGATGGTGCCAACTTTTTTTTGGTGCGAGTGGTCATGTGGCAACAATTTCTAGGAGCCCCAGAAAACTGTTAGTGCTCAGTGATACAGTGATGTATGTTTACCGACTGTGTTTAATATTTTATGCCAAAAACGTCCAAATACAGGTTTGCGAGGACTTTTTTTGCATCATGACAACGCATCATTCTCCAGGGAAGTACAAGGCAACCCTTCACGGGTTTTATGATGCTGCGGAACGTGGTCACGTGGTCATGGTGTACTTGCGCACAGTCAGTGCCTCTGGTCAGGTGATGGTTTCCCTGATCCTGGCAAAGAGCAAGGTTGCACCCCTTTGGAAATCTCTGACCATTCCGAAATTGGAGCTCTCGCGAGCAGCTCTACTGGTACGATTGTTGAATCACGTGTCTAGTATTTTTGGTAAAACAATTGGTATTAATGGGACTTACGCCTGGATAGACAGCCAAATTGTTCTTTGTTGGTTGAAAGCGTCTGTCCACACTTTGGAAGTATTTGTCGCTAATCGCGTTTCCCGAATCCAAAAATCCGAAGTCACGCTTGTGTCGAAACACGTGCCAGGTGAGCTCAACCCCGCTGATTGTGCCTCGTGCGGATGCTTGACGCCTAGTTTCCTAATAAAACAAAATGAAATAAAATATTCGCCATTCGCTGTGGTGGGGTCCGGAATGGTTAAGTCAATCAGAAATTGATTTTTCTCGAACGCTAGTTTTGAATACTTCCAATTTGCCGGGTCAACGAACACTCGTTCTTGAGAAGGTGGAATGCGCCTTCGACCTCGATTTCTTGTTAAACCGCTACAGCTCCCTTGGCAAGTTGTTTGGTGTTACTGCCTGGATAAAGCGTTTTGTTTTTAATTTTAGGCACCCACAACAGAAAGGACTGACACCGTTTCTCTCACCACAGAAACGACAGGAGACCCTCACCTTTTTGCATTCGTTCTGTGCAATTGGCGCACTTTGAGAAGGCGATTGCTATCCTTAAGTCAGAGAAATCAAAATTGTCGGGAGTTGTGTCTAAATTGAATCCCTTTTTGGACGATGCGGGTCTCTTGCGCGTTGAAGGGCGTCTGAAGAACGCCAACCTCCCTTACGGGGCACGTCACCCCCTTTTGTTACCCAAGAACGGTGATTTGGTACGTTTGTTGGTAACTGACCGTCATCTTAAAAATTCGCATGCTGCTTGTAATGCTCTTTTGGCCATTTTGCAACGCGAGCTTTGGATTCTGTCTGCCCGAAGAATAATTCGGAGTGTAGTCTTTCGCTGCATCCCTTGTTATAAGCTCAAGGCTTCTGCCATGCAGCCCTCGAGGGGAGACTTATCGCCAGATCGCGTAACTGAGAGCAGGACGTTTGACGGTGTTGGCACGGACTTCGCTGGTCCCTTTTTGGCGAAAACGTCAACACTTCGAAACAGCAAGACTGTTAAGGCCTACTTGTGCGTCTTCGTTTGTCTCTCCACAAAGGGCATACACTTGGAACTGGTCTCCTCGCTTACGACCGAGGCGTTTGTAGCCACGTTTACCAGATTTGTATCCCGCAGAGGTCTGCCTTCCTTGATTTGTTCTGATTGCGGCACTAACTTCAAGGGCACTTCTAATTATTTGAACGACGTAATTAATTTCCTTGAAACCAACAACGCTGATATAGGCAATAGGCTTGCCCGACGTGGGATAAATTGGTTGTTTTCCCCACCAAATTGTCCACACTGGGATACACCACATATTTGAGGCTGCTGTAAAATCGACAAATAAGACCAAGACACACTTGCGCAGGACAATTGGTGAATCAGTCCTTACATTTGAGGAACTCGCAACTGTGTTTTGTAAGATTGAGGCCGATTTTAACTTTAGGCTATTGTGTCCGATCTCCTCAGATCCGAATGATTTAGAAGCCCTTACGCCTGGCCATTTTTTGATTGGTCGCCCACTTGTCGCCTTGCCTGAGTACCCCTATATTAATACGAGACCTAATCGTCTCTCACGTTTTAAATTGGTACGCCCAGAGTTTTTGGAAACGCTGGAATTTGGAATATTTGCACAAACTCCAGTAACTCGTTAAGTGGACCGACAAGACCGATCCACCCAAGATTGGAGACCTCGTTTTGATCAACGAGGCTATCCTGCCGCCACTTAGCGCAGGGGGCGCATTCTTCGTTTGGTAACTGGGACTGAAGGAGTGCCCCGATTTGCTGAGGTCTTGATGGACGGTTCGATTCTGAGGAGAGCGGTTGCAACGTTGTCGCGTTTACCAACCGATTAGCGGACCGGTAGGCCGGTCCAGGGCGGGTGGATGTTTGAAATAGATATATTGTCTATAGTAATTAGTAAATCTGTTAAGTAACATTTTTGTCTATTGTTAGTTTTTGATTCTGGTCACATTGTATGATGACAAATCATTCCTTTGAATCATTCTCATTCCTGCTTTGAAAAATTAACACGTTTTTGTCGTATCGTAAAACATCGCCTTTTGAAAGCACATGGTTTAACCAGCTTCGCGAATTGAATTGTGTAAAACCTTATAAATTGCCGCTATTTGATTTGTCTGGCAATGCCACAGATAGCCCTTGATAAGTTTGTGATATATACTAAACATTGACATTTGTAACACTGAATTGTGAATTCTGTGTCGACCTACCACGTGTATCGTGTCTTGAAGACGCCGCTTGGAGCCTGGTAACTAACGATATCTCACTCTATTTTGGCTAATCTAGTTGTGTGCTATCCTAGGTTTCCTCTAGGCCGCCCAAGAGGATCAGCAGGTAATTAATTTGTTTAATTTTTAGCGCCGAAAAACTTGACCCCATATTATGTCAGACATCTTTGACTTGCCTTAGAACAACTGGATGAATAAATAAGCTTCCACTGCGCCTGCAAACAATTCCCAGTCTGTCTAGGGCAATCTCTGAACATTTACTTTATGCCATATTTATATTTTACGTAAACAAAATCTACAAAGCCGATGTGTATCGTGTGATCTCTCAAACAGCGATATATATGTTTTCCAAACATCTTTAAGAGCGTTGTCCGTTGTTCTATCGGTATTGCCGATATTTTTCTTTAGGTTGGATTACACAGGCTATCTTAGCACCTGACCTGCACCCACACAATTTCTAAGCCAGAAGGCATTTTAGCAACTGAACGAAAAATGTTGAAAGATGGAGTGTCGATGCAATCATTAATTTCATCATCATCAGCCTTTAACAGTCCACTGCTGGACTAGGCCTCTCCTTTGAAAAGAGGAATTGGCCTACTATACCACGCTGGCCAAACGGGTTGGTATAGGGTTTGTATCAAGTTTTCCTTCTCTTACAGTGCTATTCTCTGCATAATATGCTCCCTCTGTCGGCTCTTACGACACCCATGGGATGATATGGGGTGGTGACATTCCGTATTCTTAATCCGTCACCACACGGACATCATTAATTTAAACTTCGTTAATTCTAAAAGCAACGTATGTTAAGAGCCTAGCAATAAATAACTCACTTATTTTAGAAAGTAAGGTGCCATCATAATAATGTGTGATGTAGTGACTCATCATACAATGACATTTATTTACTTTTATATTTTTTATTTATAGACTCACGCCTGTACAATGAGTTCTCATTAAAAATCTAAAAATAAAACATCACATATAATAACAAACTTATTTATTATTTTCTACAGTTTTACATAACTACAAATATTCGCAACATTACTATGAAGCAGTGGCAATTTTTTATCTTGATTGATGAGTCAATTAGTTCCTCGCACTAAGTAAAGCAATGTACTTAGTCTATCAGAGATCTCCTATCGAAAATATTGAACTAAAAACTGAACGCGGGTTTTTGTACAGCAAAACTTTACCCTAGGTTATGAGTAATTTATCCATCGCTAGAGTTATTTACTTTTTGAAGTTTGCAGCTGGCTTCAAAGAAATGAAAAAAAAAATCGACTTCTTATCAATGGTGTAATGGTATCAAATTAAAACTAACATAGCTAAATGACTATTTACACATAAAATAAGACAATAATTTCTATACTTAAATAACTATACTTGTATATTTATAACCTGGCCCTAGGAACGGCTTCATATCCAGAATTATGGAAGGTGTCACGTGTCACACCAATTCCTAAGGATGGCTCAAAATCTGACGTCACGCACTACAGGCCCATTGCTGTTCTGTCAGCTTTCGACAAGGTGTTGGAGTCCATATTAAATCGTCACATTACTGGACAGATTCGGACCCAATTGAGTGAGTTCCAACACGGCTTTAGGTCGGGTAGATCCACTACTACGAATCTCATAAATTTTGTAGACTACGCAGCTGCCGAAATGGATAAAAAAAACCAAGTCGACGCAGCTTATTTCGATTTTAAAAAAACGTTCGACCGTGTCTAGACTGATCTGCTTCAAAAGAAATTCGCAACTGCTGGGTTTTCACCAAATTTACTCAGGTTTTTCTGTAGCTACTTTAAAAATAGGATTCAGTATGTTCAAATATTAGGGAACCGATCAGAGCTATATGTAACGAGTTCTGGTGTGAGTCAGGGCAGCACGTTGGGTCCGACTCAATTTCTTATTATGATTAATGACTTGTCGAAGGTCTTGGAGGCGGCAAGGTGCCTTATGTTCGCTGACAATTTGAAGCTGTTTCTGGGGGTTAGGAGCGTAGAGGACTGTGACGCACTCCAGCGTGATATCGATAATGTCGTAGCTTGGAGTGAGCATAACCAGCTTAAGTTTAACATCTCTAAGTGCAAAGTTATCACTCTTACGGTCACACGCACCCCTCACTTATGCGTATAAATTATACGGTGTCCCGCTGGAGCGTGTAACGGAAATCCGCGATCTTGGTTTGAATATAGACGCTAGGTTAACCTTCAATACCCATATAACCACGATATGTAATCAAGCCTATAAGTCGCTAGGCTTTGTTATGAGACAGGCTGCTCGATTTAGTGACAGAGATGCAATCATGGCGTTGTATTCTGCATTCGTACGTTCCAAGCTAGAGTACGACTCTATTATTTGGGACCCACACGAGGCAAAGTACAAAATGTTAGTGGAACGAGTGCAGCGTAAGTTCGCGCGGTTTTTTTTTTTAAATGTACGGGTATTCTCCGTATTTATATCCGTCTCTGTTCGTGTCAGGTATGGTTGGTATTAATACTCTTGAGTTTAGGCGAAAATGGGCGCTTCTGGCTCATTATTTTTAGTGCTTAAGGGCAAAATAGACAATTCAGAAGCGTTGTCACGTTGTGGATTATCCGCACCAAATCAGTACGTGCGGCTGCGCTCGCGCCGCCTGCTTGCGGCACCGCAGGTTCGCACATGCACGGCACAATTTGCCCTTACTTGTCGTGCCATTTCTGCACGTAATGCTCTGATTGCTCACCAGTTTGATGTAGACATATTTTTCAATCCAATAGGAGACTTCCAAAAACACTGCTATGATTTTTTATGTCGATCTAGTCATATTTATTTTTAATCATTTATAGGTATATATTTTTATTATTATGAGATTATTGCGAAATTA
Source organism: Euclidia mi (assembly GCA_944739405.2). Lineage (NCBI taxonomy): Eukaryota > Metazoa > Arthropoda > Insecta > Lepidoptera > Erebidae > Euclidia > Euclidia mi. The sequence continues at coordinate 11,011,993 of OX123196.2, forward strand.
TATTTACTTAATGAATACATATTATACAATTTTAAGTGAAATTCGAATAGCATTGGTAGTAATTTATTGACACTAATTATTTATTAATTTAATTTTAATGTAATGTAGGTAGTTATTGGTATAGCTTTAAGCAACCATATAATAATATTATAAATTGTTATTCCTGACTCTCTCTACGTGTTGGGAAACTGTAAGTAGAGAGAGTAACTGATTTTGAAATAAATAAATAAATAAACTAAAAAATACATTTAAAAAAAAAGGAAAGGAAAAGAAAATTTAGAGGGCGTCATGGAAATCCTCCACATCGCCGTCAATTGGGAGCGTGCCCAGAATGCTGGCGGTCACGTTGTATGGCAATGCTGATCTTTTGCGCCAAATACAGGCCAGCCTTCTGGTCACGCGAGGCGTCGACCAGTCTCTTTGAGAGATCTCTAAAAAGAGATCGCGCACTTGGACCCCATGGTCCCAACGTTTCGACTCCGAACGGCTCAAATACATAATCTCCTATTAGATTTATGTATTTGCGCCCCCATGCACCCAACGTTTCGACTCCAAACGGCTCAAATACATATTCTCCTATTAGATTTATGTATTTGCGCCGTTTGAGAGTCTCCGCTGTAGCTGCAGCAGCGCCCGCACAACCCGCTGTGCTAGGAAGATGAGATGGCGCAAGGGTGTCGACACAAGTTGCGTCCCACACCAAAGCCCTACCCAACTTCCACGGCAGTAAAGACATACCGTCTGGTCTTTTGCCATCGTCGCGTGCCAAGCCCTGAGGTTCAAGTTGGGCTGGAACGCCAGCAGTGATAAGAGCCCGGCGAAGTATGTCATTAAGGTTGGCGTGTCGTGAAATACGACCTGCGCTCCTGCAGCATGACAGACCATGGTGACCAAGGCTGTCGACAGCCTCTCCACAGTTACAGCGATGTGGAGAGACACATTGCGCACCTAAACGAAGGCAAGAAGCTATGCGGAAAGTCGTTTCGTCCAACATGGTACCTATGTTGGACGATGGCAGTGCCTGAAGCCAAAGACCCGACTCCCATTTTCCCACAGCCAGCAAACGAGCACGCTCCGCAGCATTGGACGACGTACTTAAGAGATTTTCTCGAACCACGCTGCAAAGCGGCCCGTCCCACTGCCTCTGTGAAGATGGATTTCGGGGTAACTCGGTGCTTGGACAAGCCATTCTCCAAGCATTCATGGCATCGATCTTACACGGCACCTCAGGATCGACCAGTGTGGGTGCTAAAATTTTCCTGGTCAATTCTGCAATGCCGTGGACCGAGGACAGGAATGCTGTTAAACTTACGTCGGAAATTTTGCGAACGCCAAGGCCGCCCAGGCATACAGGTAAAGACGCCTGTAGCCACACTCGGTCGTTCAGGTCCAGATTTAGAATTTTGCTAAGGGTAATTTGCATAAGATTGTCAATTTGGGCGAGTAGAGATGGGTATTTCCAAAAAGGGGAAGATCGAAGCGCGTGTGTAAATTTAGGCACAAAAAGACAATACTTGATAATAGTAAAAGCCGAATGCATATTAATTTTGAGTAACCGGTCTGAAATATCACTAAATTTTGAATTTTTTCCTGTATAAATGAATCGAAACCTTCGTCTAATATTGGGGACCCAAGGAGGCGAAGAGAACATTTTTTAATGTGAATAAAATTGGGAGCCAGATATTGAAATTTAGAAAGTATATGTGATTGGTCTAAGTTATTGTTAATAAAAATTTCGCATTTACTGGGATTAAAATCTAGGCCAATGGATAAAAATGTTGACTTTAGAAGTGCCCGATCTTGATAAACTACGTCTACATCACCTGCAAAGGATCCGTCATCCGTCATGGTGTAGTTTCAAAGTTTGTACCGTACAATTTAAAACTATAGAATAAAATATCCTTCATGCCTTCTTCATTTCTCGTCTGTATTTATAAATTATTTCGTTACTGACTGACAGACAAAGCACAGCAAAACAATTGGGCGCAAGAAGCTGAAATTTGGCATGTATATTTCTTGGGTACAGTAGGGAAGCACTAAGAAGGGATTTTCCAAAACTCCCTCGGGATCCGGCAGGAACAGGCGTAGCTGCGGACACCCTCTAGTTTGATATAAGTCCTATGAAATTATTTCTAATTTGAAATTAATTTTATTTTAAAAACATGGAAATCTTTTATCTAAAATCGTCATTTGTTTAATAGTTAGTGTTACGTTTTCATCGCATTCAAACATTTTTCGTCATCATGGATACGTAAAATAATCGAATAATTATGGAGTATGAAAGAATTAAGAAAATAATAAAAAAATGAAGAAACATTTATTCGCATACAGCACAAACAGAAAAACATACAATAGTATGAGAACCGTCGTGGCAGCAAAGCGGCACGCAACATCAACGATGTTTACGGAGCGAACGTTACAAACGAACACACCACCCGTTATTGGTTTGCCCGCTTCAGCTCTGGAAATGTTGACCTGAAAATTAAACCCCATGGTCGTCCAAAAACAAAAATTAAACGTGATTATAGAAGCTGATGATACTCAGTCTACGGCTGAATTAGCAGCAGCTTTCAACGTTAGCATCAAAACAATATTGGTCCATTTGCGTCGAATTGGCAAGATAAAAAAGCTTGACAAATGGGTACCTTCCCCACGAACTCAATGATAGCCAGTGCGAAGTACATGTCGAGACGTGCCTTGCATTGCTCAACAGGCATACAAATTAAGGAATTTTAAACCGCATTGTTACTTGTAACGAGAAATGGATCCTGTTCGTCAATCGTAAGCGCTCACCAAGTTGGTTGGAACCTGGTTCAGCACCCGAACAATGCCATAAACGAAAACTTATCCCTAGAAAAGTGATGCTCATGTTCATGCTGATACTGTTTGGTGGTCTAACGCCGATGTAATTCATCACAGCTTCTTACCAAACGGGACGAGCATTACTGCAGATGTGTACAGTGAAGAACTGAACACAATGATGGAGAAGCTCGCACGTTTCCAACCAGCTTTGGTCAATCGTTCGGCTCCACTGCTCCTGCACGACAACGCGCGACCTCATACTGCACAGCAGACGGTCTCCAAGCTACAAGAGGTGGGGTTGGAAGTTCTCCGTCATCCGCCGTACTCACCAGACTTTGCGCCTACAGACTTCTACTTTTTCCAAAATTTGGGTAACTTCTTGGCGGGAACAAAATTCAATACCCGAGAGGCAGTACCAATTGCCTTTGAAGAATTTGTTGCCTCCCGTCCAGCCAATTTCTTTAAGAAGGGCATCAATAAGCTACCAATGCGTTGGTAAAGATGCATTGATTGCAGGGGTGATTACTTTGATAAATAGAAGTAAAAATTTCATGAAAAACGGCAGTTTCATAGGTAAAGACTTAATATATTAATCTGTGGCCACAGCAGCAGGTATCCTTTAGTTTCACAATAAAACCGAGAACTTCTATAACACAAGACAGCAAAATTTTTATTCAATTACCTTCCCGTATCAGCGACACTAAATCTATCTCGAACAATAAACACTGAGCATGAACACTATTTTTGCATCTACTCTCAGGTACAGCCAAAGTTTCTAACGTCTAATCCTTAGTGGACTTGAGATATTAACAGTGGCCTAGACAAGCCTGTTCTATATTCAGGTGTAATTTACAGAGGATAGACACTGACAAGCCTATCCACTGTAATATTCTTCTACCGCATCTATCACGGTGAGTGCTCCGAGGAGCTCTTTCAACTAGTCCCACCCTCTCCTTTCCTATCCCGAACGACACGTGCTGGGTTGAGGTGCCACTCTTACACGGTAGAACAGATACCGTCACGCACCAAACGGTTCGGCGCCTCTTATCTCTGCCGTACCATTAAGATGTGGAACTCTTTACCAGTCCACGTGTTTCCCTCCACTTATGATCCCGGGTCCTTTAAGCGGGGCGTGAAAAAGCTTTACTCTAGGCCGTCAAGGTGAGGGCCATCATGCCATAATGCCATGCTGGCTGCTGGGATGATGGCCATAAATTGCAGTCACTGAATAGGCACCAATAGCTGCTTATTATATTATTTCAGTAGCGCAATGTCAAAACATCTACAGCAAAAGCTTCAATTATTTTATATAAGTGTATGTAAATCATATGACGAAGTAAACAAAAGGGCTGCCATACTGAAACAACAGATCTTATAATGCTCTGACCTCAGGGCACTTCATACGAAGATGGCAGAATTAGATATGAAAATGCATAACTTACCATTTTTAACATTATCTTATAAGACATGCTATAATAAGCAATAATATTATGTCTCTGAGAATTAACAACTCTTCTAGCATGATAATTATCTTTTTGGGTTTATGTGAACACTTTTAGCAATTTGTTTTAAAGCACTAGACTTTGCCCGAGGCTCTTCGCATATGGCAGATGATTATTGCGATAAAAAAGTCAACTAGTAACTCAACCTCCCAACTACCTCTAACACACAAGAATCATACCATAATATCGTTCCGTTGCGACGTAAAAGGTTAAGAAACAAACACGCACACTTTCGCATTCAAATAAATATTTAATAGTATATCGCATATGCATTTACTTGACTACGCGAGATTGTGTGTGATGGAGAATATTTTCTAACAGTTTTGGCTTATAATTAACAAGTTGTCCATTTGTGAAGTAATGTGTTGTTTGGTTCACGTTCTTGTATGATTTAATGGAGATCGTTTAAACTCATACCAAGGTTTACTTCATGATATCAACAAGTATGTGGAACATTTACATTTAAAATTGAATCAATCCTGAAAAAGACTAAGATAAAAATTACCTTAAACCAATTCAACAAGATTTTATTTAAGTTGACGAATCCAAAAAAAGGATGTCGGGATAAAGAATAATTTATTAACAGCACAAAGGCTACTCAAAGGACAATCGAGAGGGCCCAAAGGTAAAACAAATAGTATCAAATAAAAGTAGAAACCTAGTTTAATATGGATAAAGAGTTTTCAGATATTCGGTCGAACATATACATTGAAATAAAACAGTTCCGAGCGCTTTTCAGACGGTTTACTAATGTTTGCCATAATTTAAAATGCCATAATTTCATATGCCATACTGGTATTTGCCATAATTTCATTAGAAATAACGCTTCAGTTGTCATAATCGTGAAATGACATAAAATGACTTTCACTAATTCTATTGGTAATAATCGATCAAGTGTCATAATAATTTAAATCCATAAATGTATTTGCTATAATTTTCGTTTTCAATAATAAGAAGAAAATAGATAATAAACTGAAGTTGAACAACTTCAGTTTATTAAACTAGTGTAAAGAATGTGGACTAAGTTGACGGAGCCCTGCTTCGCAGGGCTCCTATTTTTGGGTTAAGGGTCAAAAGAGAACCCTAACCTAACCTATCCGAGTCGGATTGCACTGAGTCGGGGTGTTAACGATAATTAATTCAACTTCAGTTTATTAAACTAGTGTGAAGAATGTGGACTAAGTTGACGGAGCCCTGCTTCGCAGAGCTCCTATTTTTGGGTTAAGGGTCAAAAGAGAACCTTAACCTAACCTATCCGAGTCGGATTGCACTGAGTCGGGGTGTTAACGATAATTAATTCAACTTCAGTTTATTAAACTAATGTGAAGAATGTGGACTAAGTTGACAAAGCCCTGCTTCGCAGGGCTCCTATTTTTGGGTTAAGGGACAAAAGAGAACCCTAACCTAACCTATCCGAGTCGGATTGCACTGAGTCGGGGTGTTAACGATAATTAATTTCGACCTAACAATATTATGTATTATTTTCATAATTACATCAAATTTTGATTATGTCAAGAGACGATTATGAGATGTGTTACTTATGAAAACTAATTATTATGATATATGTAGAAAGTCATTTTATGGCAAATAAAAGTTATCACTGTTGAGTGGTTAAGGCAAACGTTATTAGTATAAATGATAATAGTGCAAGTAAATATTATGACCGGGGATGATTATGGCAAACAATATTAGTACAAATGAATTTATGGAAAACGAGAGAATACCTTTTCAGAGATGTGCGATTGTTCTGAGCTCCACAGCGACTATAAGGGCGGTTTCAGATTAGCGTTTTATACGCGCGTATAAGCTCGTTTTTGGAAGCGCATGTAGGCGCGTATAGGTGCGCCTTGCACACGCGCAACTCGTACGAGCGTTGACGCGCTTCTAAAGCCGTATACAGACTTTGCGAGGCATGCGCTGCGCACGGCGCACAGCGTATGCCTCGCAAGGTGTGTACCTTTATATTCGTGGCGAGGCATGTGCTACGCACGTGCGAGGGCGAGCCAACGAATGTCGGCAAATGCTACAAGATCAAAGTGCCTCAGTGCGAGCATTACATTAGTTGTGGACGGTGCCGCGCATGCACGTTCGAGGTGTGCGCCGCGTACAATATCCACGTACGCCTCAACTGCGAAAATGAAACTGCGTTTGTTCGGGCCAAACAGCGCGCAGCGCATGCTCGGGCCGATCCAACCCACACAGCAGCAGTCAAGATGGCACCTTTGCATCGCGTGCGCGTATCCGCTGCTGCTTTTATAATATATTTTATTTTCTCGAGATTTTTCCTTCTATAAGATCCTAGAAGATATTTTTTTTTTTCAGCTCAGCGACGGTTACATTACTTCATTCGCAATTAAATGCCATATGTCTTCTCTTTTGTTTTCATTATAATAATAATGATGTTTTGGATAATCGGTTATTTTGGTTTAATTCAATTTTTCGTTCATAATGCGTACAAACATCACAGCGATGCGGACACAACCGTCCAAACGCAACGCACTGCTCGCAATGAGCCGGCGCACACGCGCGGCTCGCACGCGCGCGTCTGTGCGTAGCACATGCCTCGCAGCAAACATGAAGACAGACAAACGAGGCATTTGCTTCGTACGCGATGGCTCGACCCGAGCATATGTTGGTATAGTTTTTCAACACGCACGCCTCAAACAGAGGCATTCGTTGTGCGCCGTTCGTAGCGCATGCCTCGCAAAGTCTGTATCCACCTTAAGCTGTCACTGTGTTGACTCTGACAAGATCACTACCGTTTTGAGCGAACACGCCGAAATATGCCCGTTTACGCGCGTCCGATTTTTTGAAGCACATAATGCAGCGCGCCTGTAAGCGCGTATGCTGAAACGGCCGTATACGCGCAGAAAAATACGCTAATCTGAAACCGCCCTAAACAGTAAAAAGTATTACAATTGGAGAGTTGAAACAAGTATAGTATTAATTGTATTTGTAAGATAATTTTCTTTTTGTAAAGGTTAGAATATGAGATACAATAATTGTGGCAAAGTATTTAAGAAGAATCGGATGTAAAAAAATATAGACGGCAGAAGCGCGGGTCAAAAGAATACATGTAAAATGTCACACATATTATTGTTCTTTTGTTGTTTTATTCACACACCACGCTTGTAATGGATGGGGCAGAGATAATTTATTATTAGATATAATTATAAATGTGCTTACCATACCTTAGTCTAATGTAGGTTATTTCATTATTTTATACTACTTGTCTTCCATAATGGTTACAATCATGGACAGAGAGTTGTCATGTATTTTATTGCCAAAATCATAATTATACTTTCAGACTTGACACTTTTCATATTTAGAAGCAAGGTTTAGAAGTGACTCGTAAAAGATCATAAAAAGCCCGTTTTAGGATTATTTTACTCTCTTACGCCGCGCAAGATCTCCTCCTTGCGGGCTTAAAACGCTAATGTACTTTTGTCACGTAAAATCTATATTGCGCTCTTGCATTATAAATGTGTGGGTATTTGTATACATACCTATGATTAAATGCTACCTTTTGCTCGCAGCTTTGCCTGCGTGGAGATTCGTTATTAGAACAAATTAAATGTGATTATACGTGAAGGAGTATCCACCTCCAGTAAAATTTTACACCTCCAGTAAAAACTTAAACCACCATTTCGAAAGGTATATAAAGTTTGTATTTTGTAAGTGCTACATAGCAGCTTATAATGTCGTGATATTGAAAAATTAAAAGTTATATAGAAGTGATAGAGTGAGAGATACTATATCATCGTAATTTGTATTTAAGTGTTGTGGCGATTTAGCCCAGTGGTGTACGTATCGAACTTCCGGGACGATGGTAAAGAGTTCGATCCCCAGGTATTGCTGCAAACACCGCTGACTTTTCCAAATTATGTGTGTTATTAAAATGTTAATTATGAAACATAACTGGCGAAGTATGGGTGTGTAATAAACCTCTGCCTAACTCTTCGGGGATAAAGGCGTGAAATTATGTTTTGTATTTAAGTAAAAGTTTAAACGAAAGCTTGTAAATTTCATTTGAAAAGTAATCAAAAATACATAAAAGCTAGGTACCAAAAATATTATATGAAGATTTATTTATTTTATTTATTTATTCAGGTAACTACAACAGATAACAATCAGGAAAAGACACATCGTAACATTACAACAATTTTGTACAGATTGATATCCTAACGTAATCACACAACATGATACATCATTAGATTGTTGACAGTTATTAAATTATTATCAGTCTGAAAAAAAAGATTATGATATTCATTAAAAATAAGGGAAGACGTTTTTGGAATGTATTTGAGTTTCAGTGATTTTTATTTCTAATTTAATGTACAGCTCAATTTAACAAAAAGATTTTCGTAGTAATGGGTCTAGCCGCAGGGGTGGCGTAAATAATGATGGTGGATAGTTCATGTGCTAAAAGCCGTATTGTAATGCTTTTCTCTCACTAAGACTGTTTGGCAAAACCTTTATGTTCCTTGCTCTGAGACTTTAAACGTAGGTAGTGGTTTCCTGGTTTTAGTATTGAAATAAAACAAAGGGAAGGCTCAGACGCTACGCCATAACTAGCTACATGATAAGATTACTTTATAGTCTTCATACATGTCATGTGATAATATATTTTAGTTGTTTGTCCTTTCTCCTCGGCATGGCAACTCAATTCTTAATCTAAGCCAAAGAAAGACTACTGCTACTGAATATAGACCTTTCCCAAGACTTTTCATACAGACCAATCCGACTGACCGCTTCCTGCGATGCTTAAAAAAAGACAACGGATGGTGGAGTGTGGTGGAATTACACTATGTCAAGTCAAGTCAACTCAAATTCATTTATTCATATAGGTTACTGCTGTGTAACACTTGTGAACATTTTTCACCACCAAGTTCGGGTTGGTGGGGCGTTAGAAGAGCCTGCAAGAAACTCATGAAATCATGACACTACAAAAACAGAATTTAAAATTATAAATAATTTGTGATACCATGATTGCTTATGCCTATAAATTGATGATAGTCGTGTTTCACCAATAAATATTGTGATTCCTGAGAAAGTTTGGGTTTATAGTTCACGCAGGCGGAGCCACGTGTTAATTATGTTATAAAATAGATATCACTGAGTTTAGGTGACTGCGCATCGTTCAATACAGGCAAGTTAAAAACGAAAAAGGAAATGCCAGCTATGTGACAAATCATTTACAACACAACGTATTAACACAACGTATTAATTTATTCGGGTTAAGAAGGAAGTGGGAATACCTTAACGTTATCTATCATGCCTTACTTACTCACGCGCCTCAATTATGGTTTTATATTTATGTATTTAGAGTAGTGAATTTATTCTACATATTTTCCACGGAAAATAAATTATCTGTGCTGCCTAAAAGTATTTACGTCATATTATCACTAAGCATCGATAGATATGTAGCTAAGTCAGTCAGGCAGCAATAACAGGCAACATACAAACTTCCACTCATAATCTTGGTATTATTTTGTTTAGTCACGGCATAAAAATGGAGTAAGTATTTATTTAAATGAGACTAACTTGTGTCGTAGTCTTCTTATTTAAAAAAAAAACTCCAAAAAATGGCGTTTCGTTCAGTTTCCATTAAAGCAGTGCAAATAATATTTATTATTTCAAATAATCTGGGTGCATAGGGTTCCCACCAAGGGTGCATAGAATTCCCACCAAGAACTTAGGGTCCCAAGCCAACCTCACCTGCAAGTGGTGTACCTGCCGATCAACGGACGAGGCTCTGGCAAACAAAATGTCCCAATAAGCGGCAATAGGCTCGCCACCTATTACGTGGGATCAAAACACTGGCGAAAAGTGGGCGTTTAATATGCCTCTGCCTACCCCTTCGGGGAAACAGGCGTGAGTCTATGTATGTATGTATGTAATCTGGTGTCGACATTTAGGCCGCTCTCACAATGGGTGTCGGCGTCGACGTTGAGGTGCCGCCGCGTCTACGTCGCGTCTGCCGAGTGTTCTCAAACGACGAAAGCGTTCTCAAAGAACGCTCGGCTGGCGACGTCGGCGTCGACGCCGAGTTGCCGCTGCGTTGACGCTGACGCCCAATGTGAGGGCAGCCTTATTGCTGGTACTAGGAAAAGCTCTTGTTCATAATATCGTGGGTATAATGGAAGGACTGAATTCTTAACTCAAAATTTCAAGTTTCGAGATAATCGCGATTTACTGTTTTTTTGACACTTTTTTTACATCACTAAGAAATGGAGAACAATTTTACCGTCGGCGATTTTATATGCTTTAAGCATGTTTGCTGTTGATTCTATGCTTGATAAAACTAACTTTTATCATGAACCAAAAAAAAATTTTAAAATAAAAAACCAAGTTATCCAATTTTGCCACACCAAGATATTGCTAACATACCGTAGTTAGCTAATTCTATATTGTAGTTATTCAGTTTTCCCACACATTAAATGAATGTGAATACATGAATTTGGGTCAACTCAGTACACTTATTGAGTTTTGAACCTAGGGAAATATTTAAACACGAAAGTTAGGATTAGGCATTCTTAATATAGCGGCCAAATTTCCTCCAATCCGTGGTTGGATCTGAAACATTCCAGCTAAAACTGGAAAACCGGTCCGCTTCCTTGGAAACCGCAATAGACGCAGATATGGACCAGAAACTCGATAAAGTGGTGGAAATCCTTCGGGATGAGGGGACGAAACTCTTTAAGACGCAGCACACCGGCAGGAGATCTCAACTTTCGCGAGAATCTCTGCAGCTCATAGAGATGCGACGAGAAAACCCGGCAGGCACTTCGTCAGATCTAAATAAAAAGATCTTCAAGCTGGTAAGACGCGACCTCCGTAGCTCCAATTCACGCTCTATACAAGATGCGATCGAGCGAAATCGGGGGTCGAAAGTTTTTACTCAGCATTTAGGTCGAAGTCATCTGACGAAGCTGACCACGTCAGAAGGGAAAGTCGCCACTTCTAGACCGGAGATTCTTGCGGAGGTTCAGAGCTTCTACGGCTACGTCTACACCTCGAAAGCGTCCCGTCCCCAACCCGACTCCAAGGATCCAAGAGCCACTTTAACCCGTCACTTCACGGAAGAGTTGCCAGACGTCAGCCAAGACGAAATCGTGGTGGCCCTGAGGCAGCTTAAAAATGGAAAAGCCCCCGGAGAAGATGGAATTACGACGGAGCTGCTAAAGGCAGGTGGAAAACCTATACTGGTGCAGCTCCAACGCATATTTAATTCTGTCCTGTACTCGGGGAGAACTTCAAGGGCGTGGAGCCAATCAGCATAGTCGTTTTGTTCTTCAAAAAGGGAGACAAAACTCTGTTGAAGAACTATCGACCGATCTCGCACTTGAGCCACGTCTATAAGCTGTTTTCCAGGGTCATCACGAACCGTCTCGCGCGTAGACTCGACGAGTTTCAGCCGCCCGAACAGGCCGGTTTTCGAGGAGGGTATGGCACCATAGACCACATCCACACAGTGCGACAGATTATACAGAAGACAGAGGAGAATAATCAGCCCCTGTGCTTAGCGTTTGTGGACTATGAGAAGACCTTTGACTCCATCGAAACCTGGTCTGTTCTGGAGTCTTTGCAACGGTGCCAAATCGATTGGCGGTACGTCCAAGTGCTGAGAGGTCTGTATGACGCCGCGACTAACACCGTCCAAGTACAGAACCAGCAGTCTGAACCTATCCACCTGCATCGAGGTGTGAGACAAGGGGATGTTATCTCCCCCAAATTGTTCACAAATGCAATGGAGGATATGTTCAAGACGCTGCACTGGAAAGGACGCGGTATTAACATAAACGGCGAGTACCTCTCACACTTAAGATTTGCAGACGATATCGTTATCGTGGCTGAAACCGTGCAAGACTTGCAGTATATGCTGAGCAGCCTGGCTGATTCTTCTGCTCGCATCGGTCTCCGGATGAACTTGGATAAAACCAAAATAATGTTCAATGAACATGTCTCTCCGGAACCGATTATCCTAAACGGGGTCTCTCTCGAAGTTGTTCAGGGGTACGTCTACCTTGGGCAAACCTTGCAGTTGGGTAGAAACAACTTCGAGAGGGAGGCTTGCAGAAGAATATAGCTTGGCTGGGCGGCATATAGGAAACTCTGTCGAGTCTTTTCGTCATCCCTACCGCAAAGCCTTAAGACAAAAGTCTTCAATGAGTGCGTCCTACCCGTTATGACTAACGGTGCCGAGACGTGGACACTGACGGTGCGACTAGTCCACCAATTTAAGGTCGCTCAGCGAGCTATGGAGAGGGCTATGCTCGGAGTTTCTCTGAAGGATCGAATTCGTAATGAAGTGATCCGACAGAGAACCAAGGTAATCGACATAACTCAGAGAATTAGCACGTTGAAGTGGCAGTGGGCTGGTCACATCTGTCGCAGAACCGATAACCGATGGAGTAGCCGTGTTCTAGAGTGGAGACCGCGCCTTGGCAAACGTGGTGTAGGACGCCCTCCGGCTAGGTGGAGTGACGATATACGCAAAGTGGCTGGCAGCGGCTGGACACGAAGAGCCGAAAATCGGGCTCAGTGGCGTGCCATTGGAGAGGCCTATATCCAGCAGTGGACTACGGCAGGCTAATGATGATGATAATGATGAAGATGATTCTTAATGAAAGTTTATTTGTGAAATTTTGTCACTGATTATTGATCTCACATGGAATAGAAAACCTGAATTGGAAGTAGTTACATTGTATATATAAAAAATAAACGTAAAATTACACTATCCAAATTAACAGAATTAGGTATGACAACAAAATATCATAATTCAGTAATAAAATCAATTAAACTACTTATTATAAATCTTCTAAAATCAACTAAAACAAAAATAACTTTCCTTTGCATTAAAACATACTAGGGTGGTCTGAAAAGCTTCCGACCTCAACCTGAAGGAAGCAGCACACATCAAAAAAAGGGTTGTGGATGTTATTGTACTTCTTGTGACAGTTACCCACCAACATTTCAGCTATTTTGTACTAGTAGTTGCTGTTTGACAGCCATACGATTGAGTCGATGTGAGTGTTTTTGGTAAAAATGGAAAATGTTGTATCGAGCTGTCATTAAATTCTTGTTTTTAAAAAGCAATATGCCGACGCCATTTAAATTTGATTAGAGCTCTGCTTATGGGGAGAAGAGGGGACTATCTGCTCCATCATCGTTGCCCTAGCGTTATCCCGGTTGCATCCAAGACTTACACGTCTTAGAGCCCGAGGTCCGCTTACTGGTCTAGACATGACAGAATATCAACTTTTCCACAGAGCGACTGCCGTTTGACTTCCGCAACCCAAAGGGATAGCGATATTCCATGGCTCAGACCAGTATCAGTTTATTTGAGGATACTGACTCCTCGTAACGACTGTCAAAGATCTTCATGACAGCCAGGATCGACGGTTTAACGTGCTCCTAGGCACGGGGCAAGCGATAATTAACAATTTAATACGCACTTAGCTTTGAAAAATCATTGGTGCGTGCCGTGGATTCGAACATGATAGCCTCTGCATGGACTGCCACTGGTACCTCCACTAGGCTATCGCTGCCTCTCTGTTCCATCACTTACCACAATGAAATTTTGGGCAGCTGAATTTAAACCTGGTCATAAGAGTTAGGGAACAGATGAAGGTCCGGGACGTCCAAAAACTGCAACCACTGACGATAACCTCGCTAAATTTCACCAAATGGTGCTAGACGACCGCTGCATTGAGTAAGAGAGATAGCAGAGGCTATGAAAATGACTAACAAATGTATTAGTTACATATTTAATCAAGATTTAAGCATGAGCAGCTCCCAGCACGATGGCTGCCGCGTTTGCTCACGTTAGGACCAAAACCGCGTTCGAATGAACATTTTTTTAAGCTCTGTTTGCGTAGTTCAGGCCTTATAAATCCAAGTTTTGGACAATTAAGGACTGTAGATGAAACCTAGATACACCAGTATACGCTCAAATCAATAATACATTCCAAACAGTAAATTGCTAAAGAGGAACCGACTCCAAAGGACAACGGGCGTTTTTTCGGCTGGAAAAGTGATGCTGACTGTTTTTTTGGGATGTCCATGGAGAGAGATCGAAAGGGATAACTATAACTGCAGCATACTACGCTTTATTACTAGAAAAATTGAAGGTAGACGTCGTGCAAAAAGGTCCACATTTGCAGAAAAGACTATATTACTGACATAAATCTTCGTATATTTTATATTTATTTTATCACTGTTTGCCTCCATGCTCCAGTAAATAACCTATGTGTCTGTTGATCGAGAGGTCTTGAGTTCGATTCCCGAATTAGACAAGAGTATCGGTTACTGATTTTTCTGAATTCTCAGTAGTAGATCGAAGTCTGGCAATGTGCCCGGCAACGTCAACAACCCTTTTTACGTAGGACCTAAAAATGTATGACAAGGCCAAATGTGGGTGTAAAAATTAAAACTTCTGTCTACCTCTTCGGAGTATCGGTTTGCCACGAGAAAATACCTCGCGAGATAGCGAGCAAGGTGTGAATCTTGCTCGATATCTCGCGAGGTATTTTCTCACCTTTAGGCTTTCATAATAGGAAGGGGGCGTATAATGGTCAAACAATTATATTAACTACTTCTTCTCATTTAACTCATTTCATTAGCCTATCACTCTTAAGTCAAAGTCAAAATCATTTATTCATCTAGGCCACAAAGTGACTCTTATGAACGTCAAAATTTAAGTTAATTACTTAATGATTCTACATTTACATTTAATGCCACGTTCGCAATGCAATAGGTAGAACCACGAGAAAGAACAGGCAATAAAACTCATGGCCACTCTTTTCAAACAAATATAATGGTGGTACATTTTATTTTTGTAAGGAGCTGCAACTGTTTCACATTGTATACATCCTTTAGTAGAATTTTAAGTAACTATTGATATCATACTCAAGCAGTAAATGATGTTCATATGGTAGAGGTGGGCCTCTCCTGGGTATGCCACATGAGCCATTCTGGCGGCAAGCACTACGCTTGCTGAGGCGTGGCCTTAATTTAAGAACCTGCTTTTTAATCGACAGACCATAAGTTCCCCCATTCAATTTGTTATAACCCTGAACTATGTCAGTTACTTTGGTCTTCTGCCGCATAATCTCGTGCCGGAAATTATCCATCCATCAGCAAAATCCCAAGCATTGTCTTTTTCATAGCTCTCTGAGAGACATGTAGACAGGGCAGTTCATTGCATGACAGCCCAGTTTCAATGGAGTTGAAGGCATTTTCGTAATCCACAAAAGCCAGCCACTGCGGTCGGTTTTACTCTTCGGATTTCTAAATAACCTATGAAAAAGTATGCTCTGTATGGATTTGGCCCACGGTACTAAAGCCCTTAAGAAACCTAGGCTGCACCGGTGGCTGGAAGACATCAAATCTAGATGTCAGAAAAAAGTAGGGAGGGGTGTCCATACCACACACTATGCCTAGAATTCTAGCCCGAGCCCTGTGACTTTAAGTTGCAGTGAGTTTAGAATCTAAATCGATAATTTTGCTGTATTCTGCTACCTAGTGATTTAGTTATATTTAAGTAATTTTATTTTAATTGGAGCAAAATTATCCGGGGGCCCCCAGTGATCCTTTGTGGTTCCCTGGCGCTTCGCGGAGCACACTTTGAGAACGGTTGATCTATAGGCTTACATTATTTCCGCTAATTTGTACTACTGAATTGTACGATAACTTGGCTTACGTGCATATACTATAAATAGAAATATTAAATAATTTCATCTATTGACATTTATTTGATTGGAATCTCTTATAAATTTATATTTTCTCGAAGAAGAAATAAATAAAAATACTTATTTAAAAACGAAAGAACGCTCATTAATGCCCGAATTAAATAACTCAAGTTGTTTAGTTTTCCTTCAACTTGACTACTTTCATTAAAATACTTTCATGCGCGAAAGAACTAAATAACTTAATTTAGCTAATTCATTTCATACTCAAGTGATCAGATACCACAGTTGTTCATTTTTTTATAGAGTTAGTCATTTTTTCTACTAATATTTAATGTTCATTTATACATATCTATTTCTGCAATGGAAACACAAAAATGGCTTTATTTTTGGACAGGGTTAAGATATAAGAATGTTTGTTAAACCAAAAGATGCGGCACATTTTGGGGTTCACGAAAATGAAAAAAGGTCAATTTTGCCAAAAACTGAATTATTTAGTTCTTCCATTATACCCACGATATATGAGATGATTTTTTCAATAAAATAAGTGATCCAACGAAGACAATGAACACTGACCTTAAAGCAAAATATATGGATAATACAAACTGTTGCCTCTTAGAATTCTTATAGACAACACGCAGCTCTGTTGATAAAATAATAATAAGTCTGAAATGTTTGTACGCGCATAACTTCTAAACGACTGCACCAAATAGGATAAATCGTTTCATCTGTTCGTTATTGTCAGGAGAAAGTTTCTTTTTATGTAAAAAATATATAAAATATAACAGTAAAAGCACAGTGCACCGGGTAAAGTGTTAAACTACTATTTGGTCTGCACAATTAAGCCATTATTTGTTGGAGCGAGGTAACTTTTATCAATTGGTAGCAGATATTGAAAGCTCTTAATATATTTAAGTTCATAGCAATATGTTTAAGCTAATAATTAATATTGTATTTACTCGTCAAAATTAAAGGCAGCGATAGCCTAGTGGAGATACCAACGGACTGCCATGCAGAGGGTATCGGGTTCGAATTCACGGCGCGCACCACTCACTTTTCGGAGTTATGTGCGTATTGAATTGTTAATTATCGCTTGTCTCGTGCCTCGGAGAGCACGTTAAGCCGTCGGTCCCAGCTGTCATGAAGATCTTTGACAGTCGTTATAGGGCGTCATTACCTCTAAAATAAACTTACATACTAGTCTAAACCATGGAATATCGCTATCCCTTCGGGTTGCGGAGGTCAGACAGGCCGTCGCTCCGTGGAAAAGCTAATATTCCGCCAAATCCGGTTAGACTAGAAAGCGGACCCCAGGTTGAGACTGGGATAACGCTAGGAGGATGATGATGATGACTCGTCAAAATTATGGCCATTAAGTGCGTATGTTTAAACATCGGTAGATTCAAAAACTAAACACCGTTAAAATACGAAGTTTCCGAATCAACAAGCAGGTTTACCTTTCACCACAAGTTTTAAAAACGGCCTTACACTTGAACCTAAATCTTGAGAATCCAGTGCCAGGATTCAGAACAGCACGAGACGACACATAAATAATAGTTGAAACATATTTATTGTAAGATTTAAGAAATGAACTAATTTTATATAAATAACTAGTCGACGCCAGCGGCTTTGCACGCACATATTTTCGAATTTCCCGTTTTGCCCGCTCCCGTGGGAATTTCGGGAAATCCCGTCTTAGTGCACCTCACCGGTCCCCAAGGAACATACATCCTAAATTACAGTTTCTTGCGCCGAGTAGTTTCGGCTGTAGCTTGTCTGTCAGTCAGTCAGTAACGCAAGGATTTTATATATTAAGATTGTTGACAAATGATTGATTGACTGCATGGTTGGCGTAGTGGTTAAAGCGGTCGCCTCGCCACTTGACACTGCACCTAGTGTTGTGGGTTCGATCCCCATACGAGACAACACTTTGTGTTATAATAAATTGTTGTTTCGAGTTTGGGTGTCCATCGCGTTCGTTAGTTGTATGTTTTTAAAGTTCCCTGCGATACAGAATTTAGTCCTAGTACGGGAGTTGTGTTTCAAAAGAAATAAGAAAGAATTGTTGAAATATAGACTAAGTGACATAATTGATTATTATAATATGTATGCGTTGACTATGACTACTTTTAATATTTACTTGTCACAATATGACAAAATGTACTGCCACGATATAACTTTATTGCACCTTGTGTGTACCTACTTACATTTTATACAAAACAAATAAATATATTCTATTCTAAGCCCTCCCCAAGGTGGCCTGGCGGTCTGATTAGGATAACGGAAAGCACTTCGATGAGGGTGGCGGTCTCTATGGGAAACCTTAGGAGAGGCCTATTGTCAGGGATGGATGTCCTTACGTTGAAATGATAAAGCACGTGTTATCGTGACTTGATAATTTTTCTATTGGGTCTTGTGCAAAACATGTTTCACACACGACGAACCGCCGCGTTGTAGAAAACTAGTATAATGTGGCACTCACACCTACTGCTGCCGCCCGCGGTGCTATTTGACATGCGTCATAAACCTTGATGTTATACAAATTTAATTTTATCTTTTTATATGCTTTTTATCAATTTAGCACATGTTCAAGGCTGGGCAGGAAGGACCCCTTTTGTGATATTCTCCAGCCGGCCGTGCAGAAATGTTTACATATTTTCTATTTTATTTCGCGTGTGAATGTGTGACTAGTGTGAATAGTCAATGGGCGTGCCGACGATCTACGACATGACCTAAGAATCTTGTCCTGGTTTTAGCTGCCCTCTAAAGTAAGGTTTTTTTTATTCGGGATACAAACAGACACAATACAGATAAAATTACTTACAACTAAACCATACACAATCCAATAACAGTTTTCACATATTGGCATAACATAAGCGCCAAGCGACGTTTAGTATATGAGGAACTTAAGGAAGTAAAGTAGTTTGTAAGGTCCCAGCCCAATTATGTTCAATTGAAATGCTGTATCTTACTATCGTGTTCGAGGTTGATGCGAGGGAGCGAAATATGAACAACGTTACTTCGAAACAAAGGTTTATTTGCGACTGAAGAAATATTTCGATCGCGGGCGCAGCCGCGCGTAGGCACACACACCAATACATTATGTCTACTCGACAATAACACACATGTGTCCCTACAGTAGCCCCCCTCTTATAAGAAGAAGCTACTTTACAAATCATCACACAAAAATAAAAACCTGTGTATTTTCTATCGAACTGCAAAAGTTTCATACATTTCGGTACATCATTACAATAATTATAACAAGGCCAGCAATGTGGCTCGACTCGTTTTAATGCTGACTCGACAGTAAGATCGTACCGGCGGCGCTTGTTTACATTAAGCGTATAAATTATAAATAAGTTTTATAATTATGGTTATCAGTTTCAGAGTATGGACATGATACTTAAATGCTACTTATTTCTACACCTTTCATACCTGTTACTAATGGTAGTTGCCATGACGACCCGCTCTGCTATATTTAAGTATCGCCCCTTGGGGCCCGTCAGCGTCCGTCATGACAACGCCTGAAAATCCTTCCATTCATCACTACTCGCCGTACTTCATTCTTACAGGCTTTAGACATTGCATCATTTAACTACAAAAATACAAAGTCGGTATATCGTTTACGATTACATTTACCCCTCTGAAATACACAAAAAAAAAAAACATTTAATATAAACACAATGTTCACTTTACACTTTATTACAAATTCACTGTACGTTTACATGTCCAGATAACGTAAATTTTACAATATGTTTCTTACTGATACACGTCTGCATTATGTGACGTAGCTGCAGGTTGCACGGTGTGCACTTTGACCACCGGCGGTGACCACCCGGCCACGGCGGCTTCCTTACGGAACCAATCTCGCACCCGCTTCTTGCATTGGTTTCGCAACAGAAACAGGCACACAAGTCCTAACAATATAGCGAATACCATTATAATAATTTCCAACCCATTTGATCTTTGGCCAATTACTTCATTAGACACACTTTGTGTAATTGCAACATTGTTATGTTCGGGTTTACTTTGGCTATAACCCATCTTAGACACGTGAATACACAATAAAATATTTACTGTTAGCAAGCAAAGTCTGGCTACAGAATGAATAAAACATACAGTAAAATAATTAACATAAAACTCATGTAAAAATTGATGTCAGTATTTGATTCACTAAAGTGAAACATTGCTATATTTCATAGCCTAATTACAAATATTACAATACTGCAATAAAATGTTAAAAGTTATACATTTAGATTGCAACACATATTTTACACAATAACAAAATAAGTAAGTATCTGTATATGCGACAATAGCGCAGTGGTTAAAGTATCATAAGTATTATTTCGCACTGGTCGAACAATAATAGATTTGAATTTCATTCACTGCATTACTGTCGTCTATAAGGTATGTCACACACAAATAAAATAAACACAATAAAATTCAATTACAAAAATAGCTTTTGTATATAGGTTATGAAGTTAGCCCTACGACTATGTCTTGGGTTCGGCGGATATAACCTGCCACTAACTTTTTACCTCGTACAGGAATCGAACCTGTGCAAGACATCTACGGCACTCACTATACTGTGAGTCTCGTTATAGTTCATTCTGCGAACCTTATCGGTCGCTTGATAGCTCTACCGCTACTAGTGGTCCGAGTTATCGGTTTGGTACCGGACTCGTCATTACTAAGATTATTATTACCACTAGAATTATTTATGTTACTATGTTTACATTGTTCGTCTAGCGAAATGGGATCATAGTTAAGTATGTAGGCCGGTTTGAGCCTATCTATTGATACATTTACCTGTCTATCATGTATTTGCAATCGAAAATACTTGTCACACCTGTCTATGACCTTATAAGGACCATCATAGGGTGGCTGTAACGATTTTTTAACTAAATCAACCCGTACAAATACATGTGAACATGTACGCAAATCCGAGTGCACGAAAATGTTACGTGAATCGCGTTGCTTTGTCGGTCTTGGTATAAGATTTCTAATAGCTTCCCTAACCATGATTACATATTCATTCGAATCGCTAACTTTTATGTTTTTACTGCCGTAAAAATCACCGGGTAACCTTAACGTTTTACCGAATACTAACTCAGCGGCGCTAACTCCCGTATCGCTACGTGGTGTGGCCCGCAATGCAAACAAAGTGGTATTCAGCTCCTGGACCCAGGTACCTTTCTCCCTGCGAGCCATGAGCGCTGCTTTCGACACACGATGAAATCTCTCTACGGCGCCGTTCCCTTGCGGGTGATAGGCCGTAGTTCTTAATTTATTTATACCTAAATATTGCATTAGCTCGGTAAATAGACTACTCTCAAACTGCCTGCCCTGGTCAGTAGTGATCCTAACAGGACAGCCATAACGCGTTATCCAATTTTCATACAGTGATCGGGCTATCGTAGTAGCATTAATATCTTTCAATGCGTATACTTCCGGCCAATCCGTGGTGCGATCTATTACCGTCAAACAATACCTGTAACCCTCAGGTGATATAGGTAATGGACCAACTAAATCCACGTGTATGTGTTCGAACCGATCGCTAGCCTGAAACTGTCCAAGTCCAGAAACCGTATGTCTGATAACCTTCGACTTCTGACATGGAATACAGGTTTTGGTCCAATTTCGAACATCGACATTCATATTAGGCCAAAAATACTTAGATGCAACTAATTTCCTAGTTGTTCGATTCCCAGGATGAGACATATCATGAACCACGTGGAATGCCTTTTTCCTAAAGTCTACAGGTAGGTACGGCCTGGCGACGTTAGTTGACACCTCACATGTAATTTCATCCTGACCGTCCGGCAAAACAATTCCTTTAAATTGCAACCGCTCGCTAGGTTCCGATAACAACCTACGCAATTCTTTGTCCGTACGTTGCGCTAATGCTAATTCTGCGAAGTCGAGCGCAGTCGGACATGCAATCGTCGAAACGCGCGATAACGCGTCTGCAACAACATTGTCAGAAACCATATTATGCCGTATGTCCGTAGAAAACTCACTGATAAAGAGGAGCTGCCTAACTCATCTAGGCGTCTCTTTATCGCTGGGTTTTTTCGAAAACGCGTATACAAGCGGTTTATGGTCAGTGTAAATAATAAACGGTCTACCTTCTACCATATACCTAAAATGTTGCACTGATAAATATGTATATCCCTAAAAGTTCCCTATTATAGGTACTATATTTTAGTTGAGCATCACTAAGTTTCTTAGAAAAATAACCTAATGGACGCCAGTGTGTGCCGACCTTTATCTGTAATGCGCTACCAACGCAGTTATTGGACGCGTCACACATAATTGCAAGCTCCGCATTTGCTATTGGGTTACACAACACAATTGCATTCTGTAGGCTACTTTTACATTTTGCGAACGCTGCATCCGCTTCGTCCGTCCACTGAACGAGCGATTTGTCTTTCTTTTTCGCGTTTTGTAAATTTCTGTTTAATACTGATTGATATTCCGCGGCCCTAGGCAAACTAGACCTATAAAAATTCACCATTCCCAAGAAACGCCTCAACTCGTCAATAATTTTTGGTTTCGGGAATTCTGAAATTGCCTGTACTTTATTTGGCAGCGGGCTAATCCCTTCTGGCGTAATTTCATAGCCAAGAAATTCTAATTTTGTTTGGCCAAAGCAACATTTCGATAAATTTATAGTAATACCGAACTTATCCAACCGTTCGAAAATCGCTTTTAAGTGACGCTTATGAATTTCCGCTGTTTTGCTAGCCACCAAAACGTCATCGATATAACAAAAATAAAAATTAGAATCTAAATCATCGCCTTCCTGCCTAAATTCTTCTTCTAATCCCTGAAAAACAGAATTATTCATATACCGCTGAAATGTCTGAGCCGCATTTCTTAACCCAAAGGTCATACGCATAAACTCGTATAGTCCGAATGGTGTAGTAATCGCGGTTTTCTCGACATCTTCCGGCGCTACTAATAAATTATGATATGCTCTGTTTATGTCTAAACGAGAGAAAATTGTCTTATTACCTAGGATGTATGTAAAATCATTAATTCGCGGTATGGGGTACCTACCCGGCTTAGTTATTGCATTCAAGGCCCTATAATCGCCGCACGGACGTAACTGCCCATCCTTTTTAGGTACGACGTGTAGGGGACTTGCCCAAGGACTCTTCGACGGCCTGCAAATACCTAACTCCTGCATACGCCGAAACTCTTCCTTGACTTTAACGTACCTCTCGGGTGCTAATGGCCTAGCACGCACGAATACCGGAGGACCGGTGGTTTCAATATGATGAAACACAGAATAAGGAGGGGTTTCCTTAAAACAAACAGGTTTAGTTATCTCCGGAAATTGTAAAAGTAAATCAGAGTATATACTATTGTTATCAATTGTAGTTAACGATGATCCCTTCCACTTTACAATCGATCCTATAACACTTAAACTAGTTATTTGGTCTAAGAGACGTTGTCCACTTATATCTACAAGTAATTTATTTTGCATTAAAAAATCTGCGCCCAATATCGGCTGACTGACTTCTGCTACTATAAAATCCCAAATGTAGGGACGTCTCAAGCCCAAATTTAATGTTAATGTTCTAACACCATAAGTTTTTATTAGAGTTCCGTTTGCCGCGTATAAGTTAAAATTAGATTTATCACTGTACTTGTTTAAACGATTTCTATTCACTGGTATAACGGACACATTCGCACCGGTATCAATTAAAAATCTCATACCTGTAGTCCTATCAAATAATATGAGACGGTTGTGCGTTGTACAGCGTCCCGCCACCGGCTGCACGACTTCTAGTTTCCCGACGGCTTCGGTTTGGCCCCGTTCCAGTTACAGGGTTTCACACACTTCGCTGCTTTCTCCCTGTAACGAAAGTGGTAAAAACATAACCAATTAGCATTTTTCCTCTTATCCGCCGGATTACCGCTCCGCGATGCCGATCTGGATCTCTGGCCAGTCCAGTGATCTGCCCTGGGTCTGCCACGCTCCAATTCATCGAGTCGCAAGCTAATCTTCGCCAATTCCCCCAAGATCAGGTTGGTATCCGTTGTTCCGCCAGGCGTAGGCTCCTTCAGCGTCTCCGATCCCCTGACCTCAGATATCTGGTTGGGACTTCCTGCCGTGCTTTCCAGCACTTTGTCCGCTACCGCCGCGAGGACATCCAGACTCTCCGACTCCGTAACCGTCAATATGGCTCTCACGGCTGTCGGCAGGTGTGATTGCCACATCAGCCTGAGCGTCTCATCTGGTACCTTTTCTCGTGCCAACTCTCGCATACGACCCAGCAGTTGTGATGGCCGCTGATCACCCAGCTCCATTTCTCCAATGAGTTTTTGTAGTTTCCTGGTCTCGGACTCCTCAAACACCTGAAGTAATCTCTCCTTCAAGGTCTGGTATTTCCGCGTTTCCGGTGGGGCAAGCAAGAGGTCACTCACTTGCTGTATGGCGCTTTTGCTCAATTTCGTCACCACGAGATTTTATTTCGCAGCATCGCTCAGTTTCTGATTCTCCACGGCAGCCTCGAATTGGACGAACCAGAGTCGCGTTTGGTCCGCCCAAAATTCGGGAATCCGCGAGGCCACGGTAATGCTGGCTAAGGCTTTTTCTCCGCTGTCGCCGCTCACCTCGCATTTTGCTTCCTGCGCCCGTGGAACCGAACTTTGAGGATTCATTGTTCAAAATTCTAACACGCTATGCCAACGTAAGGGGTCACCAGTTGTAATGTCCCAGCCCAATTATGTTCAATTGAAATGCTGTATCTTACTATCGTGTTCGAGGTTGATGCGAGGGAGCGAAATTTGAACAACGTTACTTCGAAACAAAGGTTTATTTGCGAATGAAGAAATATTTCGATCGCGGGCGCAGCCGCGCGTAGGCACACACACCAATACATTATGTCTACTCGACAATAACACACATGTGTCCCTACAAGTTTATTGTAGCGTTCATGCATCCAAGTGGTGACCTCCACAAAAGTTGCTCAGCTTTGTGGGTCTAATACAAATTTCGAGCCCTACAAATCTACTAATTTTACGTTTCATTTCAAGTGATTGGACATTTTATTAAACGTTTAATCGCTAACACATTAATACTGTTTGCATCTGTGCAATAGCTATTCTCACGAAACTCCAAGTGATGCATCAATAATGACACTGCAAAATGTACCTATATTGTATGTCGTGTTCAACGTTCGTGTAATTTTGAACTTTGGGTCATCTCATTTATTTGATTTCAGTAAGTTAAGTAAGTAAATAAGTTGCGGGCAGCGGATGGGTGCTGGTGGCTCAGGATCGGTCTATGTGGAGAGCCTTTGGGGACGCCTTTGTCCAGCAGTGGACGTCTTTCAGCGGATATAATAATGTTGTTAGTAAGTACTTGTAATACAACGAATGTATATTTATGTAACTTTTCTGTAACTGATTGTATTTAAAATAGTTCACACAGAAAATAATTTTAATCCTCCAGAAAAGTCAGTTACGTCAGGGCCCGCCTTAGTAAAAATAGCAATAGGTGGTGGTAACGTCACACGTTAGCCTATTTGTAGAACTTATATGATTTATTTATTTTAAAATTTTCAATATTTTCTCGGAACTCAAATGTCCTAACTATGAGCTTAGTCATCTCATGTCACAAGAAACTGATTAATTAGTATGTCTCGTCTTCTTTTATAGTCGACCAGAAAATAATACAATTATAGTACAGGGTGACACAAGCCCCATCACCAAGCTGAAGTCTACTCGTTGTGGACATCATGCTAAGTCATACTAACCAAAAATAATACCTGGGAAACGTTCTTTTTTAAGTTTTCATATTTTTTACATACATAGATACATACATAGACTTACGCCTGTTTCCCGGAGGGGTAGGCAGACTACGAAACGCCATTTGCAATGATTCTGACATACCTCACTTGCTTCACCCACTCCCATCAAGTTTCTCATGCATGCTCTTCTGTTAAAGGTACTTCTGACTTGTCCTTTTTTCAGGACGTCTCCAATCTGGTCAGAGAACGTCCGCCTAGGTCTTCCTCTTCGTCCTGTCCCATTCACATTTGCCTTATATATCTTCTTTGTCAGTCTATCGTCATCAATCCTCTCCATGTGCCCAAACCATCTTAACATGCCTTTCTCAATGCTTCTCACTACATCTTCCTTTACCCCACACCACACCACTCTCGTATCACACAATTTTTTACTGTGTCGGTCAAAGATACACCACACTTACTTCTCAGTGCGTTCATTTCTACAGCATTTATTCTACTTTCAAATCCCTTCTGCCATACCCAACTTTCCCTACCATACGTAAGGGTAGGCACTAACACACCTCTATGTACAGCCAAACGTGCCTTTTTGGACACATTTTGACTGTTCATAAACGCCTTCAGAGCTACATTCACACTATTACCTGCATTAACTCTCCTTTCAATATCTTCTTCATTCTTACCATCTCTTGTAAACAACGTACCTAAGTAAACAAACTCATTCACTTGTTCCACTCGCTGTCCATCGATCACAACATTACAAGCCGTAACGCATTCCTCCTTTTCAAAAAACATTACTTTCGTTTTACTTACATTCACTTTCATTCCTTTCCTCTCTAACGCACCATGCATGATTGTTACCATCTCCTGCAACTCCTCCGCTGAAGATGCAAGTATAACCTGATCATCAGCATAAAGGAGGCATTTGACGAGTAACCCATTCATCCTTAATCCGCAGTCACTATGTTTTAAATCCTGCAAATGCCATGAAGAGATTAAACAGCCACTGCGACGCTACACATCCCTGTCTAAAACCTTTCTCGATGGTAAACTAGTCAGTGTATGCCCCGTTTATCCTCACACAAGCTCTAGAATCCTCATATAGGGATTTCAGAGCTCGAATGATGCTGCTATCCACTCCATTCATTAGTCAAAGTCAAAATCATTTATTCATCTAGGTCACAAGGTGACGCTTATGAACGTCAATTTTAAAATAAAATTACTTAATGCTTTTACATTTACTGCCTCGTTCGCAAAGCAATAGGTAGAACCACGAGAAAGAACGGGCAATAAAACTCGTGGCCACTCTTTGAAATCACCAATATTATGGTACATATTTATATATTTGTAAGGAGCTGCAACTGTTTCACATTGTACTTAATTACTTGTAAATAGTAATTAGTTACAGACATAATACTTAAGTATCTAATGCAGTTACTAAATGTAGTGATTTAGTTAGCCTTCCAATGTGAATATTGTGTAACAGGAGCATCCAATTTATCGTATTAACAGCACCAACCACATTTCATTCCTCACCACTTTATCGTAAGCCTTTTCCAAATCCACGAATGCGCAATAGACATTTTGACCTTTGGCCAAAACTTTTCGGCTATGCTTCGCAAGGAAAAAACCTGATCTGTGCATCCCATACCCTTTCGGAATCCCGCTTGTACATATCATATTTTCTTGTCGGTTACTTCCATAACTCTTTCAATAAGTTCATTTGCATACAATTTGCCAACAATGTTGAGAAGGCTAATGCCTCTATAGTTTTTGCAGTCTTGTTGCGAGCCTTTTCCTTTATAAAGAGGCACAACTACAGCTGTAGCCCAGTCATTAGGTACTCGGCCGGTGCTCCAGCACAAGTTATATAACCGCTGCAACTGACCAACTATGATGCCCTGTCCAGCATTTCGACTGTAATCCTATCATATCCTGCGGCCTTACCTACTTTCATATTTCCCAGTGCCTTCATGATCTCATCCACGCCAATAATGCTTTCATCATTGCTATCATTACTATTCATTTCAGCTATCGGTGTCTCTATCGTCGTTCTTTCAAATAAACTTTCAAAATACTCTTTCCATCTCTTCAGCGCGCACGATTCACCATTTACTATGTTTCCATTCTCGTCTGTGATGGATGTGTGTTCTGAGGATCGAGTTCTTCCTCGAACTGCACGAACAGATTTCCAGAAAAACTTAATGTTCCTCTGGAAATCGTCAGATAATCTGCTATCCAACTCATTTTTCTTTTCCTCTTTTTTTCCTTTTAACCATTTCTTTCACTATTCTTTTTGACCTAACAAACTCCTTTCTTGCTTCATCTATGTCTACATTAGTTGCTTTTCCCATTCTTTCATTTGATCTGGCAGCCAACCAATCTGACCAAGCTTTCTTCTTCTCTGACACTGCTGATTGTACATCCTTGTCCCACCATGTATTCTTAACCTTTCGTATTTTCCTTCTCTTGATCACACCACATACTTCAGACGCTACACATATTACCTCTTCTTAACCCGGCGAGCATGAGGCAGGGTATGTCACACCTTGGTGCAATTCTTAAGATGTGTATTTTTGTAAATATACGTCTAACAACACTAGCGCACTGAATGGCTGGAGCCAGGGGACTGCGGGAGGGGATAGTGGCGTGATTGCAGTTGGGCGTCGAGCGTTGCTAACTTGTCTCGGGTACGTTATACCCCGCCGCATGCTTAACGTATTTTTTTTACGTAATGTATTTTTTATTGTTTTATATTATTTTGTCTTGTCTCGTGGTTTTTTAGTTTAACGACTTATTATTTTATTTGTTTTTAAGTCATTCAGATGGTACAGAGTGCAAGAAAAATATTCCAGTTTTTATACGCCAGCGAATCATGAATCAGCTTGGTGGACCATCACCTGAACCTGCAAATATGACTGGACGATATGTCAAATGTCAGGAGTGTCAGGACTGAATGCCCAAACAAGAAAGATAGAAAAACTAAGTATTTCTGCAACATTTTCGCCAAGCCTATATGTATGGTGTATGCTAAGTTTGGATGTAAAAATTGTACTGATTTTGAGAGTAGTGTAGTAACTTATGTTTGTAAAAATAATATCACTTTTGTTTATGTTGATTTAAAATGTTAAAAACGATTTTCTTTTTATAAGTGTTGATTTTTCTAAGTCTCTAAAATATTTTTCCTATAATTAGCCTGTATAAGAAAACAATGAATAAGAAATAATAATGTCATAATTTAAAACGTTTGTGTTTAATTTCATTATAGTGATCCTATATACTACACTATATGATTAATACAATTATATGAAACATAATAGATAAAGATAGATAAGATAAAATAATTTTATTCTCAACACCCACAAATACAAAGTACAATAAAAAAACAGTAAAGAAAACAATAAAAAAATAAACAAGTGTGGCGTGTCAGAACAGGTTATAGTTCAGCATTTGTCAGGCTGATGCCTGACGCTGATTTTCAACTAAACCCTAGAGTGACTCACGCAAATATCAAACTTAAAACTACAAAATAGAAACAGTAAAATAAACATAATAGTGAGGATACTTAAATACATAATATGTATATGTATAAATAAATATCAAACAAATAAATAAATATAACGAATAACTACATATTATAAATATATTACTATAAACTGAACGTATATTATATATACACTAATGAAAAACATCGACGGGGAACCGAATGGCAGCGCGGCGGGGGCGCAGGCAACACCGGCCGCGGCTGCGCTTCCATCGCCTCTCGCGCACAGTGACTGCGTCGGCATCGACGCGACTACACGCTGCCGAATGCACAATGCACCACCCAGCGGGCGCACGTAATAAGTCCCACGCGGCGTGTTCCGAGTACACAAATAGTTCACAAGCGGATTAGTGTTATGGTACTTTATGTTCTGGGTATGTCACACCCTGCCACATTGTTGATGTAACTTTTTTTCACCTCATGCTCGCCGGGTTAAAGGCCTGCCATAACTCTTCCATATCATTTATGCCATCGAACCTCTCAAATCTTGCTATCAATCTTCATTTATACTCATCTTTCACATCTTTCTCTTCTAGATTTTCTACTTTTACTCTTTCCAAGACCCTATTTTCATTACGCTCTCGGTGTCGCCATCCTTTAAAGAGCTCACTTATCCGGTTCAACACCAAGAAGTGGTCTGTGTGGATGCCGATCCCTCGATATACTCTTGTATCCAACACATTCTTTCTCAATCGTTCATCTACTATCACAAAATCAATCATACTTTTTCTAACATTTTTCGCCTCTCGCGTATAGATATGTATCCTTTTATGATCAAACATGGTGTTTGTCACACAAAGGCTCCACTCCAAACAAATCTCAAGCAGTGCTTTTCCATTTTCGTTCACACTCTCATCACCAAATGCATCTAACACCCTTTCAAATCCATCTCGCTTTACTCCCACCCATCCATTGAAATCCCCTAACAAGATCAATCTTTCATTATCCTTGCAGTTCCTCAAAATCTCTCTTAAACTCTCCCAAAACTCCTGCCTTTCGTCTTGCTCATGTTGTGACATACCCGTAACTATATTGACCGGGGCGTACACCCCCACAATAAAGAGACGAGTAAGTCCTACTTTCATTCTCATCCGCAGTAGCCTAGCATTTACACATTCAAACTCTTTTACGCACTCATTCATTCGCGCAGACAGTATTACAACAACTCCCTTACAGGCTTTGGTTGTACTATCTACCCCAGACCAATACGCCATTGCGCCATGCTTGGTGGTGTCACACCCTTTTCTTTTTGTTTCATTCACACAAAGAACATCAATCTTTCTATCATCCATCATCTGACATACTTCATCCAATTTGCCGTTCATTCCTCCTCCAACATTCACGCCCGTATTCACAAACGTTACTATGAGGTCTCATAGTTTGAATGGACGCACAGAGTACAAAAAACCTATTCAAAGACAATACTTGAGTGCCGGCTAGCACTATGCGTCCCTTAAAACGAACGCACAGCTAAGGTACCCCGCTAGCTATATTACGCAACGCATAGGGTCAATTTTGTGTTTGACTTACGTCAAAAACTTAGGTTATGTATTATTTGCGTAGTTTGGTGTACTTTGCCCGAGGTTATTTTCGCATCAGTTTACAATGGATTATAGTAGCGAAGAAGAATTTGATAATTATATCAACGAACAAAGAATAACTACTAGGAGAGTTGTACGGGATTTCCAAAATCCTTTTGATTATTATAGTTCAGAGAAATTTAGACGTCGCTATAGGTTTTCCAAAGGAGTGATGTTTTTTCTACTCTTACCACTAGTGAATGAAGACCTAGAAAAATTAACTGCGAGAGGACTTCCAGTACCAGCTATTTACCAAGTTGTAGGTTTATCCATATTTATTATGTTCACAAATTCACAATTCAATACAAATATACCACGAAGTAAATCGGCACAGAGACCGAATAGTATTGTTTACAGCTTCTTTAGAGGTTATGTTAGGACAAAATTGACAATTAAAATGAACATGAATGAACGTCAGTAAAGCGCAATGAACTATGCAACATACGCGAACCAATCAGAGAGCTCTATTTAACGCAGTGCGTTCTCATAGTTAAGGGTCGTTTGGGTATTGTTTATGAATTGAAAGGCTGGCCATATGCGACGCACTGAGAAATGTCTTACTTCGCATAGCGTTGCTACTTTACTTACACAAGTATCGTTTGTGAATACGGGTGTTAATGTTGCAAACCTGCTTTCCGTAGGCCGCTTTTCGCCCTCGCGGGAAACGAGACGATATTTTTTAAATCGAAATTAAAAGCGCACGCGTGCAATGCTCGAAATACCTACTTATCCATGGGGTCATAGGGCATCTAAAGAACATATTGGCGGGGTAAATGCATCGATTTTGTACGTAATTAGAAAACTCCATACTAACTTTGAGCCTCAATATCTCCTGAACCAGTAATTTCCCAGGTATGGTGCCGAAGTAAAAAATGTTCGTAGTAATTGGTACAACATGGGATTTCAGTTTTCATTAATGGTCTTTTTACACCCTTACCCTGTATAAACATACGATATTCTTAGAAATAAATATTTTACCACTTACACACATCACAATCTAGTCCCAATATAAGCAGAGCTTGTACTGGATAATGCATACATTATATACTTTTTCTAATTTATAAATATATACATATTATACATAGATACACCCAGACCAAGACAAATATCCATGTTCATGCAGACAAAAGTTTGACTTGAGCGAGAATCGAACCCGCGACCGTCGGCGTAGCATTCGCTTACACTTCCGCTGCGTCAATCGGTCGTCAAATATTCGTTTCAATCTGGTTTCAGAAGCAAGAACTATTTTAACAAGAAAATCACGTGATGTTTGTTAACCGTTTTCCGAGATTTTACTCGCCAAATACGGGACAATGATTCCTAAAAAAATAAACATTTACACACTTAGGTTAAAGTCGAAAATTGAAGCAAGACGTTCAATGGATTGGGGAATTAGTGCATAGTCTGTTCGAAAGTATTTCGTTTCGATTTTCTATATTCAGTTGGTCTGGAACAAAAATATATCACTAAAATCTTTAGTAAGTATTGTAACTAAAACTGTTGTTAAAAATTGGGCAAGTGCGAGTCGGACTCGCGCACGTAGGGTTCCGTACCATCATCTATAAAAGAAAATTACGTTTGTTGTATGTGTACTTAAATATTTTTTAAGTTTCTACCCGTTTATTAAGATCGAGTAACAAATTGCTTAAAAATTACGTTTGTTGTATGGGAGCCCCCCTTTGTTATTTACTTATTTTTATTTAATTATTTATCTTGAAAGGTAATATACAACTACATGTTCTGTGAAATTTAAAGCGTCTACCTGTGACCGTTAGTAATTTTGAACAAAAAATGCGAAAAAGAACACGTTTATTGTATGGGAATTTACTTAATACTTAATATTTGCAATTTTTTTATTTTTTGTATTTGTTGTTATAGTGGCAACCAAATAACATAATTTGTGGAAATTTCAGCTTTCTAGCTATCACGGTTTATGAGATACAGCCTGGTGACAGACAGACAGACAGACAGCGGAGGCTTAGTAATAGGGTCCCGTTTTTTACCTTTTAGGTACGAAACCCTAAAAAGTCAACAATACCAGCAAGTGCAAAAATTCGGTGGCAAGTGCAAAAATTCGGTGGCAAGTTATAAAAACGCACAAAGATACACGGTTTAAAACTAGCCCAACAATTTTCCATAACAATAGGTCAAAAGTTGCGTCGAGTTTATATCACAAACACACGTGCCGTCAGTACGATGACAAAGGCGTACTTCAGGCTTGGGCACATCATTAGCAAAGACTGGAACAATTTCACTAATTGGGCAAGCCCTCGGCACAAACTGTGTGTTGTGAAGTACTCGTGTCTAGTTCGATTTTGGAGGCAGATAAAGCGAAGGAATTGTGGAATATGACATTCGTTGAAAAACTTGAGACTGAAGTCCGTAAAAGTTTATAAATATAATAATAGTCACAGAGTAACTTAATACATATTTGAAGCAAGATAAGGTGTATATTTTAATTGTCCTCATCTCGGCAGTGAATTTTTGTTTATTTGTTTAACCGATGACGTGATTTAGCATTTTAATTTTATGATTATTCCTAATAAATATGCAAGTCCTAGTATTATTTAGTAGTACTGCTTTGAATGAGATTATGAAAAAACTTCGTATCAAGCTCCATGCTTTCTGCCAACCTACCACATTTAGCGAATTTAATGAACCGGTGTTACCTCATTTCACTAAAGAAAAATCAGAATTCTCGTATATGACTAGCCTTTAGCTACAATAATAAAATAATGAATAGAATAGCTTACGGTGGGCTTACATTACACATACCAAACTCTCAGGTGCAATTATTGACAACCGGTATGTCTGGATTTAATTGACTTACGGCCATTTTCAATATTCGATCCATACATGGATTTTAAGATTAGAGATTCGTGTTTGACCTATTTTGTATGGAGCTTATGTCAAAAACGAATCTAAAATCTACAGATCTATCTATAGTTCAAGTATTGAATTCCGTAGATAAAGGGATTCAATTCAATTAACATATACGACTCGGTATTGGAGGTGGATTGGACGATATTGTTCGTCGTCACAATGCAGTGGATTATTATTAGTCCTTAAAAATTTACTCAGGGTCAAAGGTCACAAAACGGGTTTTCTGTAACTTTTTGAATCGTTATATCTCAAAAACGGTGGCTCTTAGGAAAAAAGTATTGAGACATTTTTTGTAGATACTGATCTGATCTACAATTTATGTCTGAGCTAATTTTATGATAAAACTTACCATTTTGCTGAAAATCGCGAAAAACCCGTTTTTGTGACCTTTGACCCCGAGTAAATTTTTTTGCACGTTCCGGATCGATGAGGACTTTTCACATTTCCTTTATAATAGTGTATTGACTAATCCTACCAATATTCAGCCAAGTGGGATTTTTGTAACCTTGGATGTCTAAATTGACCGGACTATATAGGACTGCTGCAATTTATTATACTTTACAGTCGATATTTAGTATATTGAATTTCGTTATTATACAGTCAACAACATAAGTCAATATAAATTTGCGATATTTTGAATGACGTTATAGTTTCTAATAATTACTATTCTAAGCAATATAAATCTATGATTCTAAGTAACTTGTTAGATTTCTTGACGTAATAAATTTAGAATAGCTATCACTATTATTTTATGACTTGTAGAAATAAATAATTTTAATATTTAGAACAATTTATGTTTGAAAATAAAATAGTAAAATTTAGGTTAGGCTTGTGTAGTCATACATCATCAAATAAATATACAGTGCATTTATTCCATCATTTGCCTTTTCAAATAACATAGTAAACACAATACTGGTACCTTAAATCCTACCTTAAACCTAACCGAAATTAATAAAGCTTATTGAAAATTCAAAAGCCATCTAAACATTGGTAAGGACAGTTAATTAATTAGTTTTCACTCCACGTCGCATACATTAAAGTTAAGTCATGCTCTGTGGTATTTAATAAGAGTGCTGTTGAAATTTTTCATATATGTACTTACGTAATTATATAAGTTACATTTAGTTTTTATTTCACAAAATTATAAATTTAGTTAACTTTGGTAGTCACTCTGATTTAAAGAACGAATTTGGGCATAACTGCTTTTTCTTCTTTCTTCTGTAAAAAAGATAACTACATACATCTAACGGACATAATGAACACAAAGCCTCCAAACAACAATTTATGAACCACACAAAGGGTTGTCTCGTGTGGGGATCGAACAAACAACACTCGGCGCAGTGTCAAGGGAAGAGGCGGCCGCTTAAACCACTACGTAAACCGTGCAGTCAATTTTGAGGCCTACTGCAGCACTTCATTATTATCAGACGTACCTCGTTTCCCACGCTTACTTTACATCTAAAGATCGCCTATCCGGGATTAATGCTGAACCAGCATTATATCCAAAGTGATAGGCATAAGTCCTGCTTAAAGTTTTTGACAATTTTATGAGTTAAACATATCCCTATTATTATTATATTGATATGATATAATAATATTGACGTAGTAGTATATTTTTATAGGCAGCTACTTCAAATTATGCATTTCAAACCACATTTTCTCCTATAGCAAATCTACCTAACGTAATTCGTATTTATTTATTGACCACGGGGAGAAATAAGTTCACTCTCTATGTTTAATGTAATTCTCTTTCATGTTACTCTACTGAAACAATTTTGAATAGCAATAAGTGTAATTTCAATTATCAATATTTCAATATTCAGATAGGTGAAAGGTAATCAATTAACACATATTTTGCTGCATATAGAAATATGATAATATGTGTCTCAAGATAAAAACTATATTTTTAATTTACATGTATGTTCGAAACATTAATTGTTAATTATCGCTTGTCCCGTGCCTCAGAGAGCACGTTAAGCCGTCGGTCCCGGTTGTCATGAAGATCTTTGACAGTAGATACAGGGCTTCAGTACCTTCTAAAATAAACTGACACTAGTCTTAACCATGGAATATCGCTATCCCTTCGGGTTGCGGAGGTCAGACAGGCAGTCGCTCTGTGGAAAAGCTAATATTCAGCCAAATCCGGTTAGACTAGTAAGCGGACCCCAGATTGAAACTGGGATAACGCTAAGAGAAAGAAGATGTATGTTCGTAATGAAACACTGGATTATATGTGATAAAAATGATATTATAGTACTAGGTTGCACTTAAATTTTGTGCAGTTTAGGAACTCATCATTGAACACTTATGAATAAGCATAACTTAAACTATTTTTTTAGATCTTCTTTATTACAAATAATACAACAGCAATGAGGTATTGAATACTAATCTTTTGCAATACCAGGCATAAAACAGGACACCCAAAAAAAATTGAAGTAAAAGAGAAATAAAGAGCAAAAATGAGAGATCTTATTTTTCGCACGGAGAATTTGCCACCCCTTCGAACGAAAGTGGATCTCCGAGGCCGGGTTATGAATCTATTTGGAATTTCATTACAAAATTTAATTCAGGTCTTGTGTCATAAATGCCGTACGCATAACAGAACGCTTGACATAACCACTCCTTTTATTGATAGGTATCAGTATAAAATTATCTATATTTAGATGGTAAGCCTTTGGAATAATAGGTTGGATTATATTGGATATTTATAGCCTGATAACACACCAGGCAAGCTGTGTTTACCAATAATATTGAGTACAGAGACTTTCTTCTTTTTGTAATATTAAAAGGTTATTGGGATATTATAACGTACTTCAATGAATCGATATTACTGGATCGATTGATGTTTTTCGTATTTTTATTAGGATACAAAATAAATAGATGAATTTTCTTATAATAGCATTAACAAATATTATTAGAAATAAACTATATTATCACTACATAGTATAAAACAAAGCCTGACTTTTGTCTGTCTGTCCCTATGTATGCTTCAATCTTTAAAACTACGCAACGGATTTCAATGCGGATTTTTTAATAGATATAATGATTCAAGAGGAAGGTTTATAATGATGTATAATTATACATGCATAACATTGCACCCGTGCAAAACTGGGGCGGGTCGCTAGTAGCTCATAAACGGATATTATACTCAGCCAGCGATTACTTTCATGTGTAACTCAAGTACTAAGTTTGCTCTAAACATCCCAAGGGAGTCTGTTAGTATCTCAATTAGGATATCGTTGTCTTGTTACAATAGCAATCATCTTTAAGTAAGCAGTGCGGCTTTTACGTTCGTGACACATTGCACGAAGCTTTACCTCTACCACCATTTGTCAGATGTACTTTTTTATTTATGACAAGTACTGGCATACTTTTCCTGAATAAAAAAGTACATCTGACTTATCAGGAGGTAATCACTTGGAGAAAACAAATAAATTACACCACACAGACATGGGAATTCAAAAAGAAATCTCAACGAACATTAATCACCAACTAAGAACACGACAGGCTCTCCTCATAGAAGAAGCCGTTATAAATGTGAGAGTCATTGTTTTCCTTCGGATTTATCCAATATTTTTTTGTCATGAAAATTCAATCGTAGATTTGTTTTTCCGCATACTGTGGGTGGCGAATCGATTTGGAAATTATCAAGTTTAAAGTGGAAATGACTATTCTATTTAGATGTTACACTTATGGCGAAGTTTTAGTGTTATTTTCTTTTGGTCGTATAGATAAAGATAAGGGACAACATGATTTTGTTGTTTGATGATAGCACGTATGGAGTATTGGCTTATGGAGATCGTTTAGAACTGCGTGGAGTATTGTGGCTTGGATCCAGAAATAAGATTGAATTGAAATTGAAGACTGATTGTTGTTTCAAGTCTAGATGTACACTTTGTCCCTCGATTGAATGTTTGTGAAATAAATACAACTTCAGAAAATATTTTTATTAAGTTCATAAAATTAATAACGTTAACGAAAATCAAGTAACGCTTAATGTAGTACATACATACAGTTTCCAATTACTGAAACACTGAAGCGTCTCTTAAAACTTAGGCTTTGACCGCCGACCGGAAGTGTCCGACTGCTGTAGCTGCTAATTGGCTGGTACGGAATTTATATAAATGTCTTATAGGTATTTTAATCCGTTTGCAACTTTGAATTGAATCATCATCATCATCAGCCTTTAACAGTCAACTGCTGGACCAGGCCTCCCCTTTGAAAGGCGGAATTGGCCTACTATACCACGCTGGCCAAACGGGTTGGTATAGGGTTTGTATCAAGTTTTCCTTCTCTTACAATGCTGTTATCTGCATAATATGCTCCCTCTGTCGGCTCTTACGACACCCATGGGATGATATGGGGTGGTGACATTCCGTATTCTTAATGCGTCACCACACGGACACACGGGCACACTTCGCATTGAATAGTGAAATTTTATTCGGCCTGAGAAATTGCATTATTGAATTGCCGCTGTTTGCCGTTTTCATTCAAAGTTAGATACCCAGTTTGGGACCCTGTAATAATTTCAATTAAACAGTTTTCTATGACTTCGTTCTGTGTTGTGGAGTATTTCTACGATGAACACCGGATTTCAGATTTTTTTAAAGAAAACTCGTCTGCCCAGATAAGATATAATTCGTATATCTATATGAATATTAATCGATTTTAGACTTTCGCGATTTCTATACATCATACAAGTTTATTTAGCGGATCTTACCCGCGACAGCTAAGATATCCGCCGCGAATACCGGTACAAGTCGGACGAAACTTCGAAAAATATCGAGGTCGTCTTAACCTTTATTATGGATGAACGTGTAGCCTCACAGGCTTCGGACGAATGTTATTGAGGTGAATCGATGACGGAGTACGGTTAGGTTATTGTGGTGTGGCGGCCACGCGCCGACTCCGCAGAAGAGGTAGGCCTCTTGAAGAGCGGCACGATCTTATCAGGAACGTGGGAAGCGGATGGATGCGGGTGGTTTAGCGTCAATCTAAATGTAGAGCCTTATGGAAGACCTATATGTCCAGCAGTGTATCTACGTCTCGGGGCTGAGATGAAGATATATATTAAGTAAACTATGTTTATTACGAACAAAACTGTAAAAAAATCCGCTCTTTAAACGCAGAGTACAAGAGCTCGCAAATAATGAACAGAAGAACGGTAAAATCAATTTGTGCATTTGATTCCTTACTTAGGGGTGCATAGGGTTCCCACCAAGAACTTAGGGTCCCACCTGCAAGTGGTGCACCTGCCGATCAACGGACGAGGCTCTGGCAAACAAAATATCCCGATAAGCGGCAATAGGCTCGCCACCTATTACGTGGGATCAAAACTCTGGCGAAAAGTGGGCGTTTAATATGCCTCTGCCTACCCCTTCGGGGAAACAGGCGTGAGTCTATGTATGTATGTGTATGTATGTATGATTCCTTACTTCTGAGAATCTCTAAGTAATATTACAGATTTAGATTTTCTTAAGTAATTTGTATTTGATCGACGTAATCAGCACAGGTTGTGCGCATTTTGATATTTAAAGTACAAGGAACAAGGGTTGCCTTTAAAAAGAAGACTAGTTTGTATGAAACACTTTAATATTCACAAAATTTTCACTTTAATATTCACCTGATATATTCAGCATCAGTGAAAGTAACAATATTATTTGACTGCCTTTTGCCGTGTTAATAATAACAAGGAGGAAAATAATAAAGGAAGGAGGAAATACACGCTACATTTTTTTCTGTCCCTCTACGGTACCGCTGCCCATAAAATTGCAACCTGCGTGTGTCCTGTTTGTTTTGTACCTAATATCTCTGCGACCAAAAGCAATGCTATAACTGTGTAAAACCAGTCATGCAATTCATTATTTAACTCAATTACGCGATTCAAAAGACGACGATATTTGCACGACACACAACCCCTCAACAAGTCAAATCTCATAAATGATAAACTTCATCTCGATGCACTAAATACAAGTGATCCAAAAACACCTGCTCCACCAAGTTTGGGACAAAATGGTATTATTTAATGTTTGCAACTCGACAAAACGTACTTTAAGCATGTTGGACCCGTATAAAACATTTGTCTACCATATGGTGCTGTGTACTCATGTTTAAATGACACGACCGACCGAACGATGCCTTTAAAGGGTTGTGTACATTGAACAGGCCCTGCCGCAACGGTTCATCCAGAATAAAAGCGTGGGATTATAGGAGAACAACTTCCATATAAATTTTACGCTACTCATTATTTTTCATGCAAAAGAAATAAAACTTAAGGATACGTTAGGAGGTAATATTAACAAGTAAAAGTAAGTTCCATGTGAGTTAGAATGGGCATGATGTAAAGACCGAAGTTTACCCGAAATAATGTATATACTAATGTATGTGTAAACGTAAACGGTAAGGGCATATGGGTTTCTAAATAGTCTGAATACTTAGAGCGTAACAATAGACAGTATCAACCCTCTCTCGGCTCTATGATGAACTGGCAAATGTTATACTGACATAAAGCCAAAAATTTACAAGGAAATTCTATTTTTTTTCATACAGATATAAGACGAAGAACAATTAACAAAAATACCAGTTATTACTATCAATAAAAACACAAATTACATCTACCTTAGGTATGATACAGAAAAGCAAAGGACAAGTTTCTATGAGCCTTCACACAATTACATGTTGAATGAATAATCACATAATATTATGTCTAATGACTGTGCTAATGACGTCTTTTCTGTCGATAAATGTAGGCTAAGAGGTCGCTTAAGGAACATTGACATAATTATACTCTAGTACATACGGGGTGTCACAAGACCCATCACCAAGCCGAAGTCTACTCGTTGTGGGCATCATGCCAAGTCATACTAACCAAAAATAATACCTGGGAAACGACTTTTTTTTAAGTTTTCACATTTTTAAATTGCAATTAAAAGCGCGCGCGTGCAATGCTCGAAATATCTTATCCATGGGGTCAAAGCGCATCTAAAGAACATATTGGCGGGGTAAATGCATCGATTTTGTACCTAATTAGAAAAATTCTATACTAACTTTGAGCCTCAATATCTCCTGAACCAGTAATTTCCCAGGTATGGTGCCGAAGTAAAAAATGTTCATAGTGATTGGTACAACATGGGGTTTCAGTTTTCGTCAAGGGTCTTTTTACACCCTGTATATATCGATGTTAAGGAATGATTTGTTAATGCCCCTTGATTGACAATCAATAGTAAGTTAAATATGGAGGTGTCAATCATAGGTTTAATGCAAACATCAATCATGTACATTGCGTGATGTAGCAGCAAACAATTTGAGTTATTAAGTTATGGGGTATGTTATCTGCTTTTGGGATTATGTAGGTTATGAATCGTCATCTTCTTGCCCTGGTCCCAATTTATTTGGGGTCGGCGCAGTACGTCCTTCGCTTCCATTCTTTTCTGTCGCCCGTCATCTGATCATTTACCCCTTTCTCTTTCATATCCATTCTCACACAGTCCATCCATCTTTTCCTTGGCCTCCCTGTGCCTTTCCTTTCCTCTACCTTCATATTCATCACTTGCTTACCAACATACATATCATCTCTTCTTAGAAGAAGAAGAATCTCTTCTCATAATTATGTCCATACCAAGCCAAACAAATTCCTTTCACTTTCTCGTCTATAGGCGCCACTTTCAGACTACTTCTCACGTATGTAGGCTATGAATCGTACTAGTGTTAATAAGTGCACCAAAGTATTTTGGACCTTTTTCCTCTCTTTTTGAGTCTTTGTCTGTCATTCCAAAATAACTATGTTGTTTTAAGTGTGAGTTATTTGATAGTGAGTTGCGCTAGGATATAAACAACTTTAAAAAATAAATTGTCGGTCTGTCTGTATTTCTGTTTGTCGAAGGTAATCTCTGAAATGGCAAGAGGCTGTAATTTGATCCGGTAGGTGGCGTTGTTGTCGAGATACCGAAAGTGAAACGTGGTGAAATCACGAAAACCGCGGGTGAAACCGCGGGGAGCATCTATAAAAGTCGTTTTCTTGGGATAACAATAAATTATAACTGCAATTGGAAAACTCATGTAGACAATATACTACTACTATTAAAAATATACACAATAACACAATACCACCAAAATACTATCTATATTACTTAATTAATTTGATTAAATGCTTATATCACTTTTTATTTATATCTAATATATCCTTTTTTTCATAACATTTAAAAGCAACTATAGAGTATATATAACTTGTAAATTTATCCTAGCATGCTGTGTTTACCTTTAAGTGTTTGTAACGCAAATATTTTAATTATTGTGAATGTATCGCTATATAAAAACTCCGTGATATTAAATAATCTATTATTTATTGAAGTTTGAAGTACAAATCTTTACTTGTAGATCGCGGTTATGAAAAAATACTAAACACGTTTTTATACGATTATGTTCTTATCAAAGTGTAAAAATATATGTATGCTATCCATTTTAAATTAATCATTTAAATATGTATGCTATTGCACTTGCAAAATACAGAATCTACAATTGTAAACAAAATTGGTAATATCGTTGCATATCGATGTGTAATTGTTGACAAATTGTATCTACAAAATCACGGAATGCATGCAGCAAGCTTTCTATTTCATTCAGCAGCGTTTCCATTAAGCGGGCACCAAAAATAAACGAATCGCACCGGATTTGGCGCAGCTGCGACTGAAAGCAAAGCCTCCTTTTATCCAC
Organism: Euclidia mi; assembly: GCA_944739405.2. Taxonomy (NCBI): domain Eukaryota; kingdom Metazoa; phylum Arthropoda; class Insecta; order Lepidoptera; family Erebidae; genus Euclidia; species Euclidia mi. The sequence continues at coordinate 11,054,467 of OX123196.2, forward strand.
ACCGTGAAGATTAGCAATTAGTTAATTCAACAAACAAATAGTGAATTTGCAGCCCCAAGTTTGACGAGAACAGCCTGACAATAACTCTGATGTACGCTGAAATCTTCTTAGTCAAATAGTCTTCTTCCAGGCAGACAAAACAAAGAAGTCGCTAAACGCACTAAAAATGCCTGGAGGAGCTATTGGGCCATGAAAGATCTGATGAAGGGCAATCTTCCTCTTTCACATAAGAGGCAGCTCATGGACGTGTGCATTCTCCTCATCCTCACATATGGCTCTCAAACATGGTCTTTGACAAAAGAACAGAGATCCACGCTCGAGGCCAAAGAGCGATGGAACGGAGTATTCTGGGTCTCAAATTGACAGACCGGATAAGGAATACTACTATACGTTCCATCACAAACATCGCTGAAGTCACTCGAAAAGCTGCCACGCTAAAATGAAATGTCACATGACAAATGGGCCAAATTATCAACTCTATGGACCCCCTCAAACGGCAGACGACATCGGGGCAGGGCGAGACGGCGATGGCGGGATGAACAAGACTCCTTCAAAAAGAATTGATTCCAGGAGGGAGAAGATAGGGGCTTATGGAAGAAGAGTGGGGCGGCCTTTGCCCTGCAGCTGGGACGTTACAGGCCCATAATAATAAAAAAAAATCTAAAGTCAGGTGTGAACGCTGAAGGTATTTTATGCTTGCAGTACTTGGCAGTACATTAGTATTGCATATACATACAAGGGCGATTAGTAGTTACTTATTCTTTTAGATTTTGAAAATAAAAAAAAGTAGCTTAGGAGTTATGAGGGAACAGATGAACATACACACATACCTACATAGCCTGTCAAAATCATAACCCTCCTTTGGCTTTGCCGTGGTCGGGTAAAAATCCACAACCACCACACACAACTTTAAAACATTAAGCTTGCTTATATTGGTAATAATACTTAAGCAGCAAATAATAGGCAGCGATAGCCAAGTGGATATACCAACAGACCGCTATGCAGAGAGTATCGGGTTCGAATCCACGGCGCACACCACTGACTTTTCGAAGTTAAGTGGTATTAAATTGTTAAGTATGACTTGCCCCGTGCCTCGGAGAGCACGTTAAACCCTCAGTCCCAGCTGTCATGAAGATCTTTGACAGTCTTAAAATGAAGTCAGTGCCCTCAAATAAACTGATACTGACCTAAACCATGGAATATGGCTATCCCTTTAGGTTGCAGCGGTCAGATGGCAGTAGCTCTGCAGAAAAACTGATATTATGTCGAATCTTGTTAGACTAGTAAGCGGACGAACACAGTAGCTATAAAATCTCAAGTTCAATCAAAATACGTTGTGTTTGTGCAACAATGCTACTATATCGTCTGTATCAAAAATACGAATCCGTTTACACTGCACTAGAGTGCAGTGTAATCCGATAAAAAAGAATCCGATCTAGAGATCGGATTCTCGATTTGAACGTACTCTTCGATCCCTGACGGATATCTTGAAGCGTCGGAAATGGAACGTTAGATATATTTCTTATAGGTTTAGACAAATCTTTACTACGATTTGAAGTAGTATCTGGGGGCACGGCAGTGCCCCCGGATACTACTTCTAATCGCTAAGTTATATATATAATCTGCTAAGTCAAGCGCGAAGCAACACTACCGTACCATCCTTTTCTGGAACGATTTCACCACATTTTCAGGCCCCTATTTGAAAACCTCTGGGTGGGACTAGAACGCTGATATTATTGTCGTCTAGTAAGCTATAATTACACACTTGAAATTTGGGATTTTACCGACTTGAAATGTGCGAAACTTTGCTATCTCTTAGCTTTGGGACTAACCAAAGCTAAGAGATAGCAAAGTTTCGCACACTGACACACTAACACATGGATCATCAAAATATAACTGGAACTTCCCATTGACCTAGAGCGCTGAAATTTCGTAGGTAGATAGGTAGAGTTTAACGCCCACATAAAGGGAAAACAATCAAAACTAGGAAAACTGTAAGAGGAAATTTTGGACCTGGAATGGTATATGCACACATCACTACATGGAGCTGACTGTATTTTAACACAAAAACAGAAGAACTGCTAAGTAGGCGTGGCATGCATGCCAAAATTATTAAGAGTTGTTACGCTTAAATAAAGTCTTAACTGATCCCAAATTAATCGTCTCGTGTCAAATTCACATTTCCCTAGCTATGCTGTATGTTTCCGTTTTGGAGTGTAAAAATGATAGTAGGAGAAACACCCACATCTTAAAAATGAAGGTGCTTCGTACCATCGCCTTGTACGATTTTCATTGTTTTTAATAAAATTCTTACTTTGTTTAAATTTACTAATATTTTATAGAACGGTTATTAAAATCAGCTTTATACAATTAAGATAAAGTTTATTTTAGATTGATTCTATTGAATAGAAAATTTTCGAAACTTCTTCGCTACTGAAGTAGTGATGCGGTCAAGTCGAATATGGCTTTCACCGAGTAGGAGCAGAAATCGACCGATCACGCAAGGTCAACCATATCTCTAACGCAATTAACATTATAATTGCTACCACTGAGAATACGACCATCTATGGTCAAGTAGCGGAATTGACTCGTCTATCGATTCTTTTTTTTTTCTTATTTTTTAAAAAGACATCTCCCGCATTAGGACTAAATCCTGTGTCGCGGGGAATTTTACAAACATACAACTAACGGACACAATGAACACCCAGACTCGATTTTAGTGTGAATATAGAAAAAAAAAGTATAAATGTAAGTATGTTTATCCATTGGCCTAGTACCCATAGTACAAGCTCTGCTTAGTTTGGGACTAGAAGGTGTTGTGTGAATGTGGTAGATTGTTATTATTATTCCCTTTATTTCTCATCAAAAAATCACATTTTATTTACTTAAAATAATTTTATAAATTAAAATCAAATATATAAAATGGGACCACGGAGACCGACCGGCATCGGGCACAAGACCAAGCTACCGGTGGTTAGGGCTTCAGAGAGAGGAACCTCCGAACAATGCGTGTCGTGTCCAGCAATACTGCCTTCTGTATGGAGGACTTGATCCAGCCTTCTAACGAGAGCCTCTTGAGGTGGTGGTCGAGGCTCTTGGCAGTAAGACCATTTACGGTCACGACTATCGGTACAATGATCGCCGAGTCAACATCCCACATGCCGACAACCTCGTGAGCCAGGTCCAAATACTTAATTTGTTTATCGTTTGCGGCTTTCACGAGATTCTCGTCATGGGGTATGGTTACGTCGATGATCATTGCAAGGCCTTCTAATCGGTCTATCCCCACTATGTCCGGCTTGTTAGCCACAATAGTTCTGTCAGTAATGATAGACCGATCCCAGTAGAGAGTAACACGACCTTTTTCAAGAACTGGGTCGGGCACATACCTGTAGTACGGTACTTCAGAGTCGACAAGTTGGTACTTTAAGGCAAGTTGCTGGTGGACAATCCTGGCTTCTTGGTTATGTCTATGCAAATATTCGCCGTTGGCAAGACGAGAACAACCGGATACTATATGTCTGAGCGATTCACCAGGCTGGTGACATGCCCGATATATGTCAACCTTCCCATCCCTCAGAATATACTTCCGGTAGTTGTTCGTCAAGACAACTTCGTCCACAATTGCAAATACAAAACCTTCTGTTTCGGCGAAAAGATCGCCAAAACGTACCCAGGACACCGAAGCTGGAAAATCTACGTCGGGTCCATGCAAGGCCCGGTAAAATCGTCCATGCAGCTCTTTGCCCTTCCATACCTCCTCGCGCTCCTCTACACCAAGTACGGCAGGTTTATTATTATTAGATCATAAATACGTTCTGCCGCTAAAGCAAAATAAATCTTATTTGTAGGATGGCAGGGTTTATTTCCAAATCTGGTGAATGGGTAATAGGAAAAACTGTTGCTAGTGTACAAGATTCAGAACCGGAAAATAGAAGAAATATTTTTTATAATACAAAAACTACTTCTAAAAAGAAAAAAAGCTGTGTCTAATAAGAAAATCTGATAAGTCAATCAGCCCACGTCTTGTAACCTTCTGCAAGAAGAAGTGAAGTCCCACCAAAAATATTCTGTAAAAAAATTGCCACGTCTCGATGGATCTACTTGTATATCTCTAAAAAGTAATGAAATCTCTTTACAATTATATTTAATGTACGTGACTTGGCCGTTGACTTGTACCCACTAACGTGTAAAAATGTTCACCGGTTGAGTATTTATTCACGCTCTAGATACTTAAAAAAATGCGATCAATGGTTGAACATTTTTAGACGTTAGTAATTAGGTACAAGTCAACGGCCAAGTCACATAACATTAAATATAATAATAAAGAGATTGCAGTAAGGAACCTCAGACTTGGCTCAACTGTGTCTAGTCATTTCATTACTCTCATTAAATACAGTGTTACCTGTGGTAATAATCAGAAAGTGTTTTGCCATTCGAAATCTATATCCGTAAGTCCTAAACGTTTCTCTCCGACACAGGATTTACACGTGAATTTGACACGAAACAAAACATCAACATCAACAATCGAACTAGAAAATGGAAATTTTGTAGCACGTAAATACGTGAAAAATCTATTTTAACACATTCATGGCGTGATATTGAAATATGTAAATGGGCTACGGGTCCGTAAGAGATGAGCTGAGCAGTGCGTTGTGCCAGAAAATTCACCGATAACTCGTATCAAGTAAAAGAGGTAAATAAAACGTGGCTTTTGTAGTAAATGAAGAAAAAAATTAACTCCTGCCCTCTATCAACTAGTTTGCTACAAAACATGATTTTTTGATTCGGTGAAAAGCAGAAAGTGATTGAGTGATGACATGATTTGCTGAAAAGCAGAAAGTGAAACCAAGAGTGTGCGTGATTGCACTATTTTCGTGTTGCAGCGTGCAGTGTTGTGCGCGTGTACTTACCGAAGACCTGCCTAATGACTCTATTCGCAATAATTATCAATATTATCTGCATTTTTTATTCAATATGACACGGGAGTACCCGTGTAAATTTACTACTAATTATTTGAAGTATATAAAATGTGATTTTTTGATAATGAGAAATTAATGGAATAATAATAACATAGTAATGTTGCGCTAAACAAAGCTATGAAAAAATTAACATAAAATAACAAGATAGGTAAATGGCCTCACTGTATTCCACGCAGCTCATCTCGCTCATTCGCTCATCTTGCAAATCATGAATGTGTCGATATTTTTTCAGCGTTTCTTTATAGGAGCCATAGTGTTCGGTATTACATGTAGGGAAGTACGTTTGTGATTGTTTTCGCAAAAATTGTTATTGACAATTCATAAGTAGGTTGATAGGCATTACATGAAAGTGTTTAAGATTTTTCGCTTTCGTTTTTCTGCTAAATAAATAAAAATTATCTGACGCGACTGAGTTGCCCGATAAAACGAACTTCTGAAGTCTATTTTGTATACCATTTAGTAATGCTCTGCTCATGTCTTAATAAAGGGCGAAAAATTCATGGCGATGTTGTGAATTTTTTGAACCGACTGAACCGATGTGGGAACAGGCATGCAAGAAAATGGCTCCATCGTCGAATTTAGTGTTTAATTCCTATGTAATATTCAGAACTATTATTGCCACCATAAATTAAAACAGTATAAGCGTAAGCATTTTTTAATTTAACAAAGTAACTAAAACGTTACATTACCATCATCGTTATAAAATTATAGTATCAGTTAAATCAAATTAGATTTCTTGTAGAATGAAAAAAGAAACAAAGACTCTTGATCAAGTAGCCTTTGAAAAGAGAATAATTTAAAAATAACATCCAAACACCATCCTTATTTATTGATCAAAATCAAGGAATCAAATAACTGAGTCAAAAGAGAGAAGAAATAGGATAAAAGAATTTAAAAATATTCATTAAACCAAATTAAGATTCAAGCAGCTCGTTATTAAGGCTTTTAGATCGAGTGAAATATTCACAGTAATTTTCTTCTTTTACCTGAACCTTTGGACTATATTTGCTCTTTAATTAGCAGTAAATACTCGGTTATATGTATTATAACTTATTTCATTGTATTATAATCAATTCCAAATAGTATTATAACATAGCAAAAATAAGATATACTAAAAAGACTCCCGTAGAAAATGTAAATAAAAACATAACATTACAATATTATAGCGTCAACGCACAGTTTTTACAATGGACGGCTTACATTATTTTGCTATTATTCAACATCAAAGTAATAACACGTCGCCATAAATTTCGCTTAATCTAAAGTCACTCGAGTCGCCACCAATAGCGAGGGATTAATAAAGATTTTCACTCTCTAACGCATTGAAAGAAATGTTTCTAATGTTTTGTCAGCACACTCGCTGATTGATTACAAAATCTCACTTTCTTTCAAACACAATTCCTTTAATTGCAATTTTAAAAGTAACAGCTCACAAGTTTTCTTAAAAAAAATCTGACACTATAAATAATAGGATATATTAACTTCAAAGTCTTATAAAAACAGCATTAGATATTGATTCTATTCAATAATACCTAGATACCTAATTATAAAAAAAAAAAACATAAAAAAATTCAAATCATGTTTCTACACTTTCGCTAACACATAAACTGACAGGAGTCGATGGAGACAAGTCGTTCATTCCAGAATACCATTCCACCATTACGACGTCCTTCAAACATGATGGCCTGATCAGATAGAGAAAGAGATATAGAGATAATTAAATGTTCCAATCATTTTGCCTATCATCATTTTACTCAACCAACTATCATATTTTGTTCTTTCTTCAATGTACCAATTTATGCAATCTAATTCGAAACGACCAAACATTCCACATAATAAATTGTACTTTCTTTTCTCTACGTTATTTTTAAATAAAGCCAAAAATACTCCACGAGGGAATAGTATCAAATCTACGAACACTTTTATAACATCCGTTTGTAGTTTTCTAAAACATTATAATACATCTCCATCTGTCAAGGTGTTCAACGTGCTTCAAACTAAATAAATCCGTGCCAAGATTCTTGAGCAAGGTTGAATAAATAAAATATTTTCATTTTATCTAAGTTTCTAGTGCAAGGAAGCCCATATGTAACTCATCGTTAGATAAGCCTTACTTCTGTCGTGAACCATAAAACATTTATCGAGTGATGTTTCGCGTTGCCTTCGCAGAGTGCACTTTCTAGTATTTTTTTGCCGAGATTGGCGTGAAGATGGACATGTGGGATCATTAGAACTGAAGTGGCTTTAACTTGCTCTAAAGGCGTATATAAGTTTGCATTAAGCAAATGGCTTAGAGCGTTAATTAATTCTGTTTTATTTTCTTCAAGTTGGGCTACATAACATTTACTCTGTGGATAAACGGAATAATATTACAGCCCTAATTATTTTGTATCAAAGGCTCTCTTAACTTAAAATTAGTATATAGCTGTGTTCTACAGACACAAATTGCAAGAAGCGTGACTTCAAGCGTTTGGTACACATCGCGATGAGAAAAACGAATTTTGCCAAATCTTGTTTGTTTAAATCTGTTTATAGTTTATAAAAAAACTAGAAGATGCCCGTGGTTACACCCGCGTTATTTAAGGCTACTGCAGCGATCCCGTCGCCCATAGCGTGATGATATATATGCCTTTAGCCTTCCTTGATAAATGGGCTATCTAACACTGCAATAATTTTTCAAATCGGACCAGTAGTTCCTGAGATTAGCGCGTTCAACCAAACAAACAAACTCTTCAGCTTTATATATTAGTATAGGATATCAAGAAAGCAAAAGACTCAACTAAATTAAGTGTAGTCGCGCACAGTAGTATTACCAGTCATTCAATTATTTATTATAGCTTGTGTTAACTCCGCATACACTTTTTTCAGTACATGGGTAGGTATTTTCTTGCATACATTTGTCTTGTTTTTCAAAATAATTTGTACAATTGTAGAAAAATGAGTCTTGGTGTATATTGGTCCTATGCCTAATGTTTTATAGATCAAAATATTACAGTTGTATATCAATGTAAATTTTTAATCTGCGCAAAATTAAAACATTGAAAACATAGTAACTGCGAACAAAATTCTGTGCAAATAACGCCCCATCTCGCTTTCATCGCGATAAACCGCGTGTAACAGTAGAAAATTCAGGAAAGATTTATAAACATCCACCAGGTTAAGTATTCATTTACCTACGTTCATAACAAATTTTGTTTTCATAGCAGGTGAAAGCACTGAAATTACACCCATTATTTTAATACGATGTTTTTGCATCGTTAAAATTGTGTGTAGAGTTACAAATTGTAAGGTTTCTGTTGTCGTGTAATGTGCGTTCATCTTTACCTGGCACAACTAGTAAGCAAACATACATTCATCACAAATCACAAGCTTGTGGCCGAATCACGTAATATATGCTACAAGAAAATATTTACAATGTTGTTCAAATATCAACACATTATTTTCCACCTAAAATAGCTTCATATTTCTCTTTTAAAACATATTAATTTAAAGAAAATCGTAATTGTGATGACACTTCAAACCACAGATTATTACGATGTCTTGTCAATATGACATTTGACTGTAGAGATGGGATGAAGTGAATGATAAAATTGAATGATTATAGAAAAAGTATTAATATATTGTAATCCTTTTATGGTAAACGTAAAGAACATTCAGATCCGTATAAAATAATTTCATGAACTAAACTGAGGTCAATTTTCATAAGGGCCTAAATTAAAAGTTTTTCACTGCAGAGAATATGGATAAAAACTGATAAGTCGATAAATATAATAATAATATGCTTATGACCGACCGGGCTTGCTTGTGGATTTGTATGAACGTTTCATTCCGACTATTATTTCTCTTGATCGACAACCAGGCTACGTACAAAGGACTTTGAGATTGCAACTGATTGGACTCTTGTAACTAACCGAGAGATAAAAGTAAGTGTAAGTAAGTGTAGTTTTTATATCAGGACAATTAATCTTAATAAATAAAAATCAAACTGAGATAGACATAACTGCTGCACCGATTTAGCTATTTCATTTTTATTGTGTTTGTATGAATGAAAACATTTAAAAATGGATGAAAAAGTAAAATATGGGTTAAAACTCTCCATACAAAACAGCGAAATTTAAAAATAGAATTACTCCGATAAAAATATGTATTTTGTGCCCCATTTGCCAGGCAAAGTCCTCTCCTTTTTCTAGTCAGAGATGGGCAAAATGTAATTTGTAACCATCAATCATGAAAACATTTACCGAAAGTAATCGAAAAAGTATCCATTCTCTTATTGCAGTCAGAAATCGTAACCACGATTACATGATATATGGGGGCGGGCGATAGATGCCGCTAACGCTAATTGTTGAAGTCATTATAATGACAAATAGTGTTTACATTCACTTACCAGTATTAAGTTAGAAATGCATTTTGCCTTAAATTCAGATACGATTTCAATATAAAAGTGGTTGATGAAATGGCAGCCAAGAAAATATTATTGTTGTTCGCCTTCCGCCTTATCATTGCGAACTAAACCTAATAGAATTAATATGGGCACAAATACAATCGCATGTTGGCTGCAATAATAAAACTTTTAAGATGGGAGAAATAAAAGATTTAACAAAAGAGAGCATTGCCAAAATTGATGCTGAATCGTGCAAAAATGCATCGAACATGTTATCAAACAGGAAAATAAAATGATGCTCAATGGGTTTATTGATGATGCGACGGGTGCAGTAGCCCCCAGATTCATAATTAACGTCACATTAGAAACAAGTTCTTATGAAACCACAACGTCTCTCGACACTGACGATCTATCTATCTATCTATAACGTCACGCCTGTCTCCCATTGGGGTAGGCAGAGACTATGGAACGCCACATGCTTCGGTTCAAACATACCTCTTTCGCTTCATCGACATTCATTAACCTCGTCATGCATGCGCGTCGGTTATAGGTACTTTTTATTTTGCCCTTTATCAGTAGATCACCTATTTGGTCGGCGTACGTCCGCCTAGGGCGTCCCCTACCGACATTTCCATTTATTCTCGCACGATACACTCCTTTCGTATTTCTTCTTTCATCCATCCGCTCCAGATGTCCAAACCAACGTAACATTCCTTTTTCAATCTTTGTCACTACATCTTCTTTTAGACCACACTTTTCCCGTATCACACTGTTACGCACTTTATCTTTTAAACTTATTCCGCACATACTCCTTAAAGCTCTCATCTCCACAGCATTGATTCTACTTTCATGCTTCGTCTGCCATACCCATGATTCGCTACCATACATCAGTGTTGGCGCCAAAACTCCCTGCAGTACAGCAAGACGAGCCTTGCTTGGTATAATTTCGCTACTGATGATGGACCGTAAGGCGCCATTCACACTATTTCCTGCTTTCACTCTCCTTTCAACATCTCCCTCACATTTCCCATCTCTCGTAAACAAAGACCCTAAATACACAAACTCATTCACTTGTTCCACTTTTTCATCTCCTATCATTATGTTACATTCAGTTATACTGTCTTCCCTCTCTATGACCATGACCTTAGTCTTGCTTACATTCACTTTCATGCCCTTCTTCTTATACGCCTCATTCATTACGGTGACCATCTGCTGAAAATCAGACGCTGACGACGCAAAAAGAACCTGATCGTCAGCGTATAGCAGGGTCTTAAACACAGATTCACCCATTCTTAATCCACATTCAGACCCTTTCAGATCGGTCAAACAACTGTCCATGAATAGATTGAATAGCCAAGGAGACGCAACACATCCCTGTTTAACACCACGATCAATGTTAAACCAGTCCGTGTAGGCCCCGTTTATTCTGACACAGGCACTTGAATCCCAATATAAGGATTCAAGTGCCCGTATCAGACTGCTGCTCACTCCATACACAGAAAGTGTTGACCAAAGTTCATCCCTCACCACTCGATCATAAGCCTTTTCCAGGTCAATAAAGGCGCAGAAAACCTTCTGGTGTTTACTTAAGGTTTTCTCCGAAATGCACCTTAAGGAAAAGACTTGATCCGTACATCCCATTCCCTTTCTGAATCCCGCTTGCACATCCCAAATTTTACTATCCGTTTCAGAGATCACTCTTTCAATCAGTATCTTTGCATACAATTTGCAAACAACACTCACGAGGCTTATACCGCGATAATTTTTGCATTCCTGCTGTGACCCTTTTCCCTTGTACAGTGGCACAATTACGGCCTTGTTCCAGTCGCCTGGTACACGACCGGACCGCCAACATTTATTGAAAAGTAGGTACAGCAGGCTTGCGGTGACGCCCTCGCCTACCTTGAGCATTTCAGCAGATATTCTGTCATATCCCGCAGCTTTACCCGTTTTCAAACTTTTCATTGCATACCGTATCTCTTCCATACTTATATTACTTGCACAATTATCTTCCTCATTCGCTACTATATTCCTAGTGTCACTTTCTCCTCGTTCAAATAAATTCTCAAAATACACCTTCCACTGATCCAAAACTTCCCCATGCTCTCTTATAATATTTCCATTTACATCCCTTATCACACCAACTTTTGAGTCACCTGACACTGACGATCTGACATAATATTTGTACATACATACATAGACTCACGCCTGTTTCCCGGAGGGGTAGGGATAGACTACGGAACGCCATTTGCAACGATCCTGACATTCCTCTCTTGCTTCATTCACTCCCATCAAGTTTCTCATGCATGCTCTTCTGTTTAGGGTACTTCTGACCTGTCCTTTTTTTAGGAATATTTGTACCTTTAAAAAAATATAACCTTTTACATGAACTAAATACCATTTGTATTTCGACTCTCAACGAAAACATTAAAAGTTTAAAATCTCTATCTCTAATATGTTTTATTTCATTCACTGAATGAATTTTAAGTGAAACTTGATTTAGTTCATGCAATGTTTCCCATCACTAGTCTTACGGACGTACTTATCTGTCCGCCATATTTGTTTACCATTTTTGCCAGATAAGAATGAACGCACTTTAAGTGACAACGTTTTTGATTATAAGGCTAAGTTCAGATGAACGCGCGGCGACGCGCGCTGCGCGTGGGACTGCTGTTCAGATGGCGGCGGCTTGCGCGCGGCAGTCTAGCGTAAACATTCAGTGAGAATAGACGTGGAGGAGGCAATTTGCTTGTGGATTTTATAGCGAAAACTAATTCTTCCCAAGACCTTCTTTTTATTATTTTATCATAATAGTGCTTCGAGTGAAGATTCCAAATAGCATCTGTTTTTTCAATTTGGTCAATTAGTAAATCAATAAATATCTCGTCTCCTATTTTCGTGGCTCCGTGTGTCCGACCAGTTCAGATGACCCGCGCGGTTTGAGGCGGACCTCAAACCGCGCGGGTCATCTGAACTGGTTGATACAGGATTGTAGATCTTAAACTGGCTGCCCCTTGCGTGAAGTTGTTGTTTACGTGGGTATATACAAAATGTTCCGTATTGAGTGTGATCCATTTAATTTGAATATAGAATTGTATTGCATAAATAAAAAAGATGCAAAAAATGTATATCTTTCTGGCGTGTATGGTAAAAGCTATACTGAGTCTGTACAATATTATACTTTATTATGAATATGAATTTTGTATTGATTGGGCAATGATGATTTCTTGTTAAATTACACTTATTATACGGTTGCCATTGCCATGGTCGAAAAAAGCTGCCAACTTTGACACGTCACTATCGCTAACTGACCGGCAACCCGGCGAAAATTATTATTTGTTAGTACGCGTGATTCATGCACTTTCGTATGGCGCGGGTCTCGCTCAGAAAAGTGAATTCGGCATAGCGCGGAAATTTTTAACAGAATTGTGCACGATCGTGTTTTACGGGCCTGAAAGGGATATCCCGTAAGTAATAATTTTTTGTGTATTATTTTCATGTAAACATTGTAGTGATGTTGTTATTTCATAGATAAAACCTTTATTTACTCATTTAACATGATTTTACTCTTAAAATGTTTGATTTTTTGATAAAAATTACGCTTTCAAATCATAAAGTCACGATCGTGACGTTTGGGTCTAACTTCACTTAAAACTTTTTTAGGCAGTGAGAGTTATTTCTTGAAACTATCTATTATTATTTTTGATTTTGACAGGCGTTGAGCTAACTAGTGATCTGGTGCTTCATTTACTTGGAGTTGGCAACTATTTGGAGGTGGAAGGCCTAGAAGGTGACGTAGAACTGCCTCTCGCAAGGACGTTGAACCCGAACCCTCCTACGTCAAACCCAACGCCGCCCCTTTCACGAAGATCTGATGATAGACTTCGAGGTCTACAGAGGTGCTAATACTCTGTTTGGTGACAGAACCTTGGGGGTTGGAGCGTCGGTAATTTTACATCTCTCAAAGTCAATTCCTAGAGGAAGTTGCATTTACTTTGACCGCTGCTTCTCATCAATACCATTGCTAGAAAAGATAAATACCATTGGAATACATGGTACCGCGACAGTTATGATGAACTGGATTCCGGAGCGCAAAAACATTTAATGGTCGCCGAATGAAACGCGACGAATCACAACAGTTTGTTTGTGATGATGTCGCTGTCGTTAAATGGATGGACAACAAGTCTGTGCTAATCGCATCAAATTGCAGTGCAGCAGATGACATTACTTTCGTTAAACGTTGGCATAAGGATACCTCCAGCTATATTGAATGTCATCGCACCCAAAGCCATCGCAAACTATAGCAAGTACATGGGCGGAGTGGACATACTTGACCAGTCAATGGAGTACTACCGCATAACCGCACTTTCATGAAAACAAGAAAATGGACATTAAAAGTAATACTCCATTTCTTTGATCTGGCTATTTGTAATGCTTGGCGCCTGTACAAATTGGAATGTGCAGCAGCTAATATCCCAGGCAACAAGACTATGGGGCTTGCTAGAATTTAGAATGCAAGTGGCAGACGGATTAGCAAACACCTAATTCTCGAAGGAGGTCTGCAAGTAGTGATGATGATTGTAACGGTGCCACCGATTTAGCGCCAAGCACTTCAAAGTTTAGGAGGTCAAATCCACCTTCACAAGCAAAGAGATATGATGGTTATGACCATCGGCCGAGTTTTGAAAACATTGATAATCCGCGCGCTTGCAGACTAGAAATATGTGTGAGCTAAATAAGGTGCGAAAAGTGCGACGTGAATCTGTGCCTCACGCGAAAACAAAATTTGCTTTGCTGCTTGCCACAAAAAATAAAAATAAATTTCAAGACTGATTAAAGTAAAACTTAAGACTGATTTTTTAATTTAAAAATGTTGATCTCAATTGTTTTTGACTGAATTTCATTAAGTTCATTAAATAGTTGTAAATGTCATCAGTGTGATTGTGTGATTATTTTAATAAATCTACACCTGTGAATATTCTTCTAGTTTTATTTATAATAAATACTTTAAAAGCTAATTTATCGAAGATTAAAAGTTAAAAACCCAAAAACGTCACGATCGTGCACTAGTAAAGTTAAAGCCCAAACATCACGATCGTGCAGGGGTAGTTACAGCCAATGAGGGCGGCAAAAATTTTTTTTCACATTTTTTTACATTTATGTTTTAACCTTCCTAACACATACAGATAGCTAAATAACAATAATTTAATAAAACTAATCTTGGGCCTGAAAGGGATATCAAACGTGTATAATATGACGTAACCAAAAATAGGAATATAAGGAAATAGTAGGAAATAACTAAAAATTAGTATAGTGAAAATGTAAACGACCAGAATTTTTGTGGTTTTTGCTCTACGAACTCAAATAGTGGGACGTTAATGGAGTGAGAAGTTAACTACGATTGCTTATCTCATAAAAGAGCCAAAAATTGAAAGAATTAGATGATAAAAAGAATTTAAGTAATAAGGTGCAGTTACATATTTATACCTAGCGAAAAGACGAAAAATACTTCCTAAGAATTCGTCAAGCCAACTTGAAGTATGTCATCAAAAATATCACTAACGATTAAACAAGGATAAGAAGGATATCTAGGTTAGAGGAGTAGTCGTGTTCAAGAGTGGAGACCGCGCCTTGGCAAACGTAGTGTAGGACGCCCTCCGGCTAGGTGGAGTGACGATATACGCAAAGTGGCTGGCAGCGGCTGGACACGAAGAGCCGAAAATCGGGCTCAGTGGCGTGCCATTGGAGAGGCTTATATCCAGCAGTGGACTACGGCAGGCTGATGATGACGATGATGATGATGATGATATCTAGGTTTGTTTTAATTAAGTAAAATTTACCGTGTAACCATACGCATTAAACATAGGATAATTATTTATTATTACGTGGTCAAGTAGGTAGACAGATGATAAATAAATATTATAGTAGCAGCGGCAAGTCTAGCCAAGACAACCCTAGCGCGACAGCTAGTGCGTCACTCCGCGCTAGACAGCGACAGCGTTATGAGTTAGAAAAGAGCGGGAACGGTTAGGTGAATCTCGCGGTAGGCACTGAGTGCTTATGCGAGTTGAATTGCACTTATTTGCTAAGTAGCAAGAGTCGCAAATTGGTTTGCGAAGTGATGCTTCTGTACGTTAGTACTATCTATTCTGAGACAATACCATCTAGTCCCAAACCACGGTAATATAATCTAACAGTATTGTAACTCGGCCGTCTTCGTGAGTTATATACCTACCAGACGCGCCGCATGCGAGCTGCGGCACGATAGCGGCTGCGGGTACTGTAGGTACAGTCCGCCCAGTCTAATGGGTACTCTGCTCGCGGCGCGTAGGTATAACTCGAGTTTCGTGCTGTTAGGCGGCAGCCGCGGATTGTCTTTTTAAAAAAACACTTTTATTTCAGCTGGAACCACAGTTTATTGCAATAGAGTTTTACACAGACACGAACACCTAATGCCTCACTTTACTTTACTAAAGAAAATGACGATCTGTCTGACTTGTTTTAATAACGGCTACGACGGGACTTCTGCGGCTCGCGGTCTATCTGCGACTCGTTGGCCGCGTGGCTTATGGCCCTATATATAATATAAATAGTGCAGATATCAGCATTTAATTAGGAACTAATTATGGATATAACATCTCCCCCTTTAGATGAAGCATTATCTCAAGAGATGAGATGAGCGAAATCGAGTTCAAGAAAAATGAGGCTTACAAAAACATTGAGAAAATTAAAGAAATTATATCAACACAGTATAAAGATATAGTATTAGACATAGTTTAAGATATTGTTTAAGACTAAGTATAAGTCATTGTATAAGATTTAGTATAAGACATTGTATAAGATTTAGTATAAGTCATTGTATAAGATTTAGTATAAGACATTGTATAAGATTTAGTATAAGACATTGTATAAGATTTAGTATAAGACATTGTATAAGATTTAGTATAAGACATTGTATATAGTAATCATCTTAGAATCATAGCTTAAATTAGATAGAGATATATTTAGAACTAGGTTCAAAAATTACTTACGTTTCTATTAGATGAATGATGAGAGTTGTTATCGCTATCAGATAAAGAGTGTTCATGTTGGTCAATCATTTCAATAGAATTACTGATTCTATTTTGATTTTGGACATTTCTCCTAGTGTTACATTGATTAAATATTTGAATGCAACATGATGAGCGACTTTTGTAATTAAAATAATTATACACTTTATATAAAATAAACAACATTATTGTAATAATACATGCGTAACTGAATCCTGAATAATATGTTGAATATTTAACAAAATGAGATTGATTTTGGTATTTATTAATTTCAATTTCCAAATCATCTAATTTATGAAAAGTATGCGTTAAAGAATCTAAATCTATGTTACTTAAAGATAACGGAGATAACAGTGGAATTTTTTTGTTAACCAAATCTTTATTACAGCAATTATCTTGAGTAATATCAAAATCTAAGGTAAATGGGTTATTATTATACATTGACGTCATAGTGGTCGATGGTATAAATTGTAGAGTTTTCGAATAACCGATACAATCAGGGGTTAACTGAAGTAACCCAGTACCAAGTACAGAAAGATCCTTGAGACCGTTTTTGCATTTTACAGTTACCTTATTTGGGTTCGACTGCACATAAATCCATTCATTTTTGTGTAGTTTTTGCCAAATATCTATTTACCATATAATAATCGGAAATCACACTCTTTAGGTAATGACAACACTACTTCTGTTAATAATTTCATCTCGCAAGATGGGTTAGAGACACTAGAGTATATAGTTACCAATTGACAAATAGAATATTCATTATTTATTTTCAAACAGTCCTTTATATTTAAATTTGATAACATAGCATAATTTAATCTATCTTCTGTAATAGCTAGATAAGGGTTTGTAGGATGAATAAGGGCAAAAGTATTAGGGTTGGTTTGATCGGAAGGGGTAGGTAATGGTATTAATTTGTATACATTGTATTTTATAGGAGAGATAAGAGGAATTTGGATGAAAAATACAATTCTTTTCTTATAGTAATATGCAGTTAGTTTTGACACATCTATGACTGTATGAATAGTCTCTATATTGAGTGGAGCTGGAAAATCTAATCGTTTATTTATGACATGAGTTTGCTTAGTTAGTTCTATTAATAAGTTAGAAGGTGTAATTATAGAAGGATGTAAAACATTCGCTTTCGCAAATAAAATAGAGTTTAAGACAGAATCTAGAAAATTAGAAATAGTTAATAAAGAACCTTCGATGATATTAAGTAAATTATTTATTTTTGATATATACCATACTTCGTTATTGTTTTTAGTGGTTTGAGTTAAGATCTCATTGAGTTTATTAATTTGAGCAGTTAATCTAATTTCGTTCTTGTTTAACCTTGAAATAGTAGTATTAAATGTGTTAATGCTAGACTTTACAATATGAATATTCTCTTTCATTAAGTTGTACAACTCATCCTCGCTTTGTTGACATGAGTCAATAGCGGCGTCGTATTTACGTGCATCATCAGCATCTAGTGTGCCGAAGAAAAACTTTAGTATTTCGCCACCAAACTCAATTGATCTTTTGAATCTGTTTGGTGAATCTGAGGATATGATATGAGACAAAGAATCTAATTTAATCAAATTAGCTTGCAAATTTATTTCTACTGGGTTAAAGAGGTCTTTACATTGCATAAATTCCGTTAATTGCGACCTGATACATAGGTCTAAAGTTGATTTAATTAAATTTTCAATATTATTAAGATGCGGTTCAACAGACACTATATCTATATGCGTTATTATTTTCCAGTAATCATTATAAAAATAAACAGTATCAATAGGGTCGAAATAAATTCCTGGGCTGTGTACTATCGGCGTTAAGGTAGGCTCTGCGTGGCAGTGACGCCATAGCGTTCTGAAAAGAGACAACACTACGTGTGAGCGGGTTTGATTTCATTGGTATGATATTTTACATGTTTACGATTAATGCATACGGTGACGTTATGATTACCATTAGTTTTTATAATTTTGTAGGGACCTTTCCAGATAGGGGATAAGGCCTTTCGTAGCCTATGGTGATGTTTTATGTATACCATATCGCCAGTCTTATATGAAGTACTACGGCTTGATTCGTCATAGTAGCGTTTTGATGTTTCTTTACTGTTTACGATGTTCTGTAAAGCTTTTTCGCGGCTAAACTTCATTCTGTACTGCAAAGCACGCACATACTCGTGATACGTGTTGTTACCGTTTGTTTCGTAAAGTGAATTTGGGATGACAGGCTTATAACCGAATAACAATTCAAAAGGACTGAAACCAGTAGTGGTATGAGGCGTAGTATTATACGATAACAACGTTGTTGATAAATAGCAATGCCAGTCGTTTTGGTTCTCATTGACGAATGATTT
Source organism: Euclidia mi (assembly GCA_944739405.2). NCBI lineage: Eukaryota > Metazoa > Arthropoda > Insecta > Lepidoptera > Erebidae > Euclidia > Euclidia mi. The sequence continues at coordinate 11,073,229 of OX123196.2, forward strand.
TAAATACTCTTTCAAAGTAGCATGGCTGCGTTCTAAAGCGCCGTTTGACTGAGGGTGATAGGGAGTAGTGAAAATAGATTTGATCTTACATATATCTGTAACTTGTTTAAAAAGCTCTGAGGTGAAACATGTACCTAGATCGGTAAGTATAGTTTTAGGGAAGCCGAATAGTGACATGAAATGTATGAGGTTACGAGCAACTTCATCGCTAGTAGATGTAATCATGGGGTAAGCACAGGTAAACTTAGTTAAATCGTCTTGTAAGGTCAAGATGAATCTAAATTTCTGCAAACCAGCTTCTGGTAGAGTTCCCACAATATCTAACGCTAGTCTTTCGAGAGGTCTAGTGCTAGTAGAGGTAATCTCCATAGGTGCTTTATTTGAGCAACGTAAGGGTTTATTTATCTGGCAAAGTTTACAATTTTTTACGTAGTTTTCTATATCTAGACGCATGGACTTCCAGTAATAGGCTTCTTTGATTCTACTTAACATCCGTTTTATACCTGGGTGACCGGCAATGGGCGAGTCGTGATTTTCCTGAAGTATTTTGGGTACTTCAGCGGGTGTAGGGTAAATAAGCTGATTTTTGTAAATATGTATTTTGATATTAGTGTTATGGAAGATAAAGTTTAACATGTTATATATTTTAGTATAGACTAACTTAGAAAACGGTTCGCTAAAATCTGATATCGCGAGCTCAGGTTCGTTTATGTTTTGATCTAGCATAGTGTTACGTAATTTTATTAGAAGAGAATATATTGTTTTATAATTAGTTTCGTCATAATGATGAACTTTAGTGAATAAGAAATAGTATTGTTTATTATTGGATAATGTAGTAAATATTGTTTCAGGTTCGCGTTCGGATGCGATCATCTCGGCTGAATTTTCAATTTGAGATAAAATGTTTTCGCAATGTGGCATTGAACTATCAAAATCTAAGGATGTAGGGCAGGCTATCAGCTTGCATTTGGTAAGGTGTAAAGCTTGAGTATGTTCTTCGATTTGTGTATTTGTTGGTGGAATAGATTTGGTAAATTGTAGTTTAAAATATTGTTCGTAAGAGTGATCGTTAAGGCTGTTGCTGCGTGTAGTAACTAGTACCGGGTGACGTGATAACGCGTCGGCATTCGAATTAAGCTTTCCCTGTTTATACACTATTTCGTAGTCATATTCTTCCAGCTTTAAACGCCAGCGAATAAGACGACTTCCTGGGTCTTTTACATTGAAAAGCCACACGAGGGGCCTATGGTCGGTGATGATTTTGAATTTATTGCCATAAAGATAGGGACGGAAAGTTTTGACGGCAAATAATATGGCTAATAACTCCTTTTCTGTCGTGGAGTAATTACCTTCTGCTTTATTAAGGGTGCGCGAAGCATACGCGATAGGTTTATCCTTGCCAACTGGCCCTTGGGATAGTACTGCGCCTATGGCGTAATTACTTGCGTCTGTAGTAACGAGAAAAGGTTGAGAAAAATCAGGGTATTGGAGGAGAGGAGCGGTGGTTAACTTTTCCTTTAGGATGTCGAAGGCTGTTTGTTGTTCCACATTCCAATGGAAAGCGGCATCCTTTTTCAAGAGCGAAGTTAAAGGTTTGGTGATTTTCGAGAAATTTTCGATAAATCGTCGATAATAACCGATGAGACCAAGGAAAGATTTTACATCTTTAGGATTCTTGGGAACGGGATATTGTGAGACAGCCTTGACCTTGTCGGGATTTGGAGAGACACCTTTATCGGTGATAGTATGACCTAAGTAGTTCACTTCACGTCTTAAGAACTCACATTTATCGGGCTGTAGTTTTAAATTAAATTGACGGAGTCTTTCGAAAACTAGGCGGAGCTTTTCCATCATAGAAGGCAGGGAATTTGAATAGATTATACAGTCATCGAGGTAGACATAGCAGTGCAGACCTTGAAGACCCGATAACACAGTGTTCATAAGCCGTTGGAAGGTTGCAGGGGCATTTTTAAGCCCAAACGGCATTCTAGTAAACTCATAATGACCTGAGGTACCATTTGTGTTGATTACGGTGAAACCAGTTTTTGCAGCGTCTGCAGGATTGATTTTTATTTGGTGAAAACCAGAAATTAGATCGAGAACACTAAAATATTTAGAATTGCCTAATTGGTCTAGGATGTCTGAAATAAGAGGGATGGGATAAACTTCGTTTACGGTGACGTCGTTAAGTCGTCGGTAATCTATGACGATGCGCCACTTTCTTTGCCCTGAGGCGTCCATCTTTTTCGGGACCACCCAAACAGGTGCGCTCCAAGGAGAGGTTGAGGGTCGGATGATGTTTTGATCGAGCATCTTTCTAATTTGTTTGTCAACTTCGTCTTTGTGACACTCGGGAAAACGGTATGATTTTACATTGATAGGCGGCGCATTGCCTGTATTAATAGAGTGCTGAATTGCATTTGTACTAGTGAGGGGGTCTCCCTCAAGATAGAAGATATCGGTAAAATCTGCGCAACATTCTAATAGGGCTTGGCTTTCTTCCGAGTTAAGATGATCGTGTCTAATTAAATTTAAGATGCGTTCTCGTCGATCAGATGGAGATGAGGAAACTGTGTTAATTATCTCGTGAGATTCATGGGACTCAGGGAATTCTAAAGGAGTTAAAGTGACCTTGGAGTCTTGAATACGAATTTCAGATTCAGTGGTGTTTAAAACTGAGATATTGACTCGATTATTTGGTTTTAGACTAACTATACAATTCGCTAAATAAACGCCTTCACTAATTACGTGATCTAAAACAAGCGCTTCGCGTAAGTTATGCAATTCCGAGATATCATTTGACACCATGCATTCGATTACTGTTTCACAACGCGCCGGTATGATGTAAGTCTTATTCTCGAAGTAAATCGGTAGATTATGACCTCGCAAATTTAAGTACTTAGAATCGTAATTTATATTGGCGTTATGAATACGAAAGAGATCAGTACCAATTATACCGTCATATTTGAGATTTATATCATCTGTAATGACATGAAACTTGTGCAACAATGTTTCTTTACACAACTGAAGCTCTAGGTCAAAGGCACCCAAGGTTTCATTATAAGATCCAGAGTTATTGACACCCTTGAGGCGGATTATTTCCTCAGTTAATCGAGGTTTAGTTGACAAACTAGATTTTTTTACGATACTGACACTCGAACCGGTGTCGATAAGAAAGCTAAGAGGCTTTTGCGAACAATTCGTAACGAGATAAGTAAAAGGTAAAGAGATTCTGTATTTATTAATACTCGTTTCAAAAATAGGCACAGAAACTTTTGAGTTCTCTGGCACTATATTGACCTCATCAAGAACACAAGATTGAGATTTGGTGACGTTTGAATCATTTTGAGATAAAGACTTAGAATTAGTACAAGTAAGACTCAGATTATTCTGAGGTATTTTATAGGACACAGTATAAGATCTAGTTTTAAGATTAAGTGAGTTACTTTGACTCGAAGTAAGACCCGAATGATTAAGTTGATCATTGGTATACGAACTAGTAATAGGTTTAGGATAAGACTTAGTACTAAGATTTGATAATTTATGTTTATTTAAAGTAGGACCCGAATGATCCTGTCGATCATTGGTAAAAGATTTGGTATAAGAATTAGGAATAAGATTTGGTAAATTATTTCTACTTAAGGTACGACCCGAATGATTCTGTTGATCATTGGTAAAAGAACTAGTATAAGAATTAGTATTAAGATTAGGTAAGTTATTTTTACTTAAAGTACGACCCGAATGATAGTGTTGATCATTGGTAAAAGAACTAGTATAAGAATTAGTATTAAGATTAGGTAAGTTATTTTTACTTAAAGTACGACCCGAATGATCGTGTTGATCATTGGTACAAGAACTAGTATAAGAATTAGGATTAAGATTTGGTAAGTTATGTTTACTTAAAATACGACCCAAATGATCCTGTTGATCATTGGTAAAAGACCTAGTATAAGAATTAGCGTAAGAATTAGTATAAGAGCTAGTATTAGATTTAGGATAAGAGTTTGCATTAAAATTAGTAAAATAATTTGTGCCGTTATTATTTCTTGATTTCGGCAGGCACGAATCCGAAATCAATTCGCGTTTAAATCGCATTCATTATTACTATCGACAGGTGCATAACTGGAGTCGTGTTCACAGCAATGCACGCGCGCAGCGTTATTCGGTACACGTGTACTGGCGGTATTACTTTGAGTTCGAGGCGCGGCATCGGGTAGCGAGTTCTGGGAGCGGTGTTGATTGTTATATTGACGCTTGCGACACTCGTTTATAACATGACCCTTGTGTTTACAATATGCGCAAAACTTATTGTTAAAATTAGAGTTATTAAAATTAGAATGATTGGAATTAGGATACTGTCGATTGCTTGGAGATGCCTGAAAATGAGATGAAGGATTCGGGACATGATAGGATTTTTGAACTGGAGGAGAGCTAGCTTTCTTTTTATAACATTCATTGGCAGTATGCCCTTGTTTGTTACAGATCGTACAAGATTTGCCTGTGCGTTGCGATAAGCGGCTTAAATTGAAAATTTTCTCTTCCTCTACGGCTTGTGTTACCGCATAATTTAGGGAAGTAGGATTTCGGCAGCGGACCATATTCGATATGTTGGAATTGAGGCCCATTATAAAAGTATTTAGGGCAAGATCCTCCATGGCAGCTATTCTACCAATGAGTTCTTGTTCATTTGAACACGAATAATGGATGTCTGCTTGGATTCTGGTCAAGCAGGCTTCAATTCGCAACGAATATTGCGTTACTGTTTCTGTAGCTAACTGTTTACAATTTTGAAGGTCTATTAATAAATGGGAACTGTGCTTTCTTTCACCAAAGGTGGACCGTAGAAATGATTTTAGGTCTGACTATTGTGTAAATGTTTTTAGACTGCACGCTAGTTGGGCTTTTCCCTCTAATTGTGATATAATATATTTACACAAAATGCCCTGCTGTTCAGGTGCTGCTAATGACATAGCATTGTCACAGTTCGTTAAGAAAGCCGGAAGTGTTTCACGGTCTCCCTTATATGGCCTAATGAATTTAGTAAGTACATTTAGGGTTACCTTCTCGTGTTCGGTTTTTACAGACATGGTTTAGGATTTAGGAAGGATACACACAGAATTACACAGAAATATAAAAGGCAATAGAACAACAATAAAAAGACTTACAGTATCAGGATCAGCAACATGCCCGGACGCACTGTTCCTATGCAAGATGTAGTTTTAGAGTCTATACGGAAATCGAATTCTTGAGGAGTAACTTGAGAGACGCTGACGAGTCCGTGACGCGAGGTCCGATCAGAGTCGAATTATAACACGTACACGAACGGGATTGATGTCGACACGGGGCGCGACCGAAAGTATGCGGACGGCTTCAAGGATCCGTGGTGACTTCAATGACGACACGGGGCGCGACCTGAGATGTGCGGACGGCTTCAAGGATCCGTGACGATGTGGAGTGCAGAAGACGCTGACGACACGGGGCGCGACCAATGATGTGCGGACGGCTTCGAAGATCCGTGATGGTTTGGATGATGGCGAGTGCAGAAGACGGTGACGACACGGGGCGGTGTCTGGAGACGGTGGTGGTGCGGGCTCACGACGCTGGCGGAGGCTTATCGTCGACCACGTGGTGTGGCGGTGGTGCAGGCTCGACGTAGGAGGAGACTTACTGTCGACCACGATGCTGAAGTGCTTGATGCGGGCTCAGCGCTTCCAGGGGCTGAGACTGACCGTCGATCAACGTGACGAAAGCGCGGCGACCTCGGATTCGGATCTCAGGGTTTGCACGGAAACCACTTACGAGATCCCACTTCTGACACCAATGTTAGGCGGCAGCCGCGGATTGTCTTTTTAAAAAAACACTTTTATTTCAGCTGGAACCACAGTTTATTGCAATAGAGTTTTACACAGACACGAACACCTAATGCCTCACTTTACTTTACTAAAGAAAATGACGATCTGTCTGACTTGTTTTAATAACGGCTACGACGGGACTTCTGCGGCTCGCGGTCTATCTGCGACTCGTTGGCCGCGTGGCTTATGGCCCTATATATAATATAAATAGTGCAGATATCAGCATTTAATTAGGAACTAATTATGGATATAACAGTGCGTTTGTATGGAGTTACAATACTGTTAGATATTATTACCGTGCCCAAACTAAGCAGAGCTTGTACTATGGGCACTAGACAATGGATAAATATATACTTTATTTTTGTAAATACATATCTACATATATTTTTTTTATGGAATAGGGGGCAAACGAGCAGACGGATCGCCTGATGTTAAGCGATTACCGCCGCCCATGGACACCCGCAACACCAGAGGAGTCACACGTGCGTTGCCGTCCTTTTAAAAAGGAATACGCTCTTGTCTTGAAGGTTTGAAAGTCGTATTGGTTCGGAAAAACCGCAGGTGACAGATCATTCCACAGTTTAGAGGTGCGAGGCAGAAAGTTTCTAAAGAAACGCACCGTTGCGGATTGCCAACCATCTAAATGATGGGTATGGAAATGCTGTCGCGTAGAACGATGGCGGAAAGAGGCGGCAGGGATTAATCCGAACAATTCCTCGGAGCACTCCCCATAGTAGAAGCGATAAAAGATGCATAGCGAGGCTACATCTCTACGCAGCGCCAAGGGGTCTAACCGATTGCAAATATCTTGGCAGTCGACAATTCGAGCGGCTCTCCGTTGGATGCGGTCCAGAGGGAGAAGCTGGTACTGGGGTGTCCCTGCCCAAAGATGAGAACAGTATTCCATACGCGGCCGGACCTGCGCCTTATAAAGGAGCAAGCGGTGGGCCGGAGTGAAATACCGTCTCGATCTATTTAGCACGCCAAGCTTCTTCGAGGCTAACTTAGCCTTACCCTCTAAGTGACCGCGGAACTTGACTTCGCTCGAAATGTCGACACCAAGTATTCCAATACTGGAGAAGGCAGTTAAGGGGGTGCTCTCAAAACGAGGACATACTACCGTCGGCAGTTTTTTTGCGGTGAAAACGCAGACTTGTGTCTTTGTGGGGTTAAAATGGACCAAATTAAGTCTTCCCCAATCTGAGACCATCTCCAAGGAGGTCTCAATTTCAGACACAAGTTTATGTCGGCTCTCGATGACTTTTTCCCGAGAAATGTCTGCGTGGCCGGTGTATAAAGCATTGCCTGTGCTGTCATCTGCATAACAATGAATGCCACTATCTAGCAACATATCATTGATATGCAGGAGGAACAGAATAAGCGATAGCACGCAGCCTTGAGGGACATATTATAAATAGAAACACCCAGACCAAGTCCACCCATGTCACGCAGACAAAATTTGACTTGAGCGGGAATCGAACCCGCGACCTTCTGCGTAGCAGTCGCTTACACTCCCGTTGCGCCAACGGGTTGTCGAAGATACAAAAAAATCACATTATTTTATGTTTACTTAAATTTTCATTTAAGTACCTATGCACCAACAAGGGAGTCAAACAGCTCTTATAACAAACACATAGGTACGTAAGAAAAGTAAACCTCCATGTTCCGTTATAATTTAGTTGGCTGTGTTCCAAGCTCAGCAACCTGTAAACGCAAGTCCTTTGCTTTGGAACGAGCTGAGAGCGCTTGAACGCATGAACGCAGCAGCTTCAGTGAGAGTATTAATAAGGTAATTAAGTTAGTGAATAAAAAAAACAACATTATAGCAGCTGAAACGGATTGAATGCAAAGCGGACGGGGCGGCACAAATTTACTTATCATTTTGATTTTGCTCTCGAGGCTATTGGCGTGGGAGGCACTCGACACTAATCAGTAGGCTTCAACTCTCTACCTGAATGAGGTCTCAAAAAGGGATGCTAATATTTTTGTTAACCCTCAACCTCAAACGCAAAGGAGGAAATTAGTTAGTTTTCACCTGACTTTCGGTAGCTCATAAACAAATGAACCGATTATGAAACAGATTTTTTGTTTGATAGCTATCGTGATCAAGAAGATTCTTATTAGTCACATTATAGAGATATATTTCTGGAATTACCTCAAAATTTTATAAATCCACTAGAGGACGCCAGCAGCTACGCCTGCATTTTTTTTTAAATTTAGCCCTTTTGGACGATCCCGTGGGAATTTCGGGAAATCCCTTCTTAGTGCACCCCTATGGTCCCCAAGGAACATACATGTCAAATTTCAGCTTCCTGCGCCCAATAGTTTCGGCTGTAGCGTGTCTGTCAGTCAGTCAGTAACGCAAGGATTTTATATATTAAGATATTATGTATATGTCCTATTTTGACGCCAAAACTACTTATCTGAATTAATTGCTAAATTGTTTCAATGTATCGGTTATTAGTATGTGTGTGGACTGAGGGACCACATGATATTTTTTACTTTTAGTCGGCGGAGCCCAACACCGTCATCCGCCGCCAAGGGGGCTTTGTTCGGGGCCCGCCTGACCATCTGGCGGGCCAATACCCGTCGGGGGGCTGCGACGAATGCTTCGGCGATGCCCTACCCTCCGACACACGGGTACATGAGAAAGTCGAGGTGGTTTTTTGTGGAAACACCTAATACTCCGGTTCTCATTTCCCCCAAGAGTCGGAGATCCGAAGGGATTTTCCACCACGTAAAACAAAAAAATAAATAAAAGGCAAGCAGTAACGTATTCTACAAAGTTACAATGTCCAGGTGCTCACGTAGGCACTGTGATAATAGATTAGACCCAACTGGACTGCCTGTAACAGTAATACTTAGAAGTTTCCCAACTCGAAGATCGAGTAAATCAAGCGATTGGTTTCACTTGAATAATTATTGCGAGTTTCTAGATAGTGCCGGTAAGTTTATTGTAAGAAAATATTATTATTATCGCGTTTTTACTATGAAACTATATAATAATATGTTTATTTCATCCAATTACATTTTGTACAATATGTCTATCTTAATTTAAACATGTGAAGACAATATATTTATGGAATAGTAGGAAGATACACATGAAAGATAGAGTTTAATAACGGTGTCCGAGCTAGTAAAAACTGTGTTTAATATCTCTACAGAGCAGTAACAGTGCCAATTGGGAAACTGGCGCAAAAATATTGCTTCTCATAATTATCGCCTCCCAAGTGAGATGAAAATTATTTGAATTTAAGAGGCGAGTAACGACAGCCTAGTGGAGAGATATATATAGATAATACTGAACATAACGTAACTATGATCATATAATGTATGTCTAGAGTTACCGTAGGCAGGTAGGAAATTGTTCAGAGTGCGCAGTGGAAGCTGTATTACATCTACCTGACCACGATAAGGCAAAGATCCAGACACAATGCACTGCGTTGCACAGTGATGAATTGAAATCCAAATTACAATATTGATTGACTTACCAAATCTTCACTGATGCTCCTGATGATGTTCTTGAGTGGACCTATAAGATTAACTCATAATTTTGGCCAAAATAACAAGCAAATCGTTTTAAATACCACTACTCGAGGTCCAGATCAGGGTTTTCTTCAACGAAGTCGTCGGGCACCAACCACAGCACGGATACACACAATTTTCACAATCTTCAATAGGTTACAATGTCTTTTATCACAAATGAACCGATGCCGGCTGATCAAAGAAGCGGCATTCAATCGGGTTCCAATTTTATTCTTTTATAGCACAAGGGCACGCGAGATTACAAGATACGGCGTGGTCAAGCGAATTTTTAGAAACGGAAATTGACAGTTCAGTGTGACCATAGTCAAAATTTACAATAGACTAAACTAAATGTTACTAAATCGATATAATCGACTTGACTTATCATAAAAACTATTTCTATTTCAAACATCCACCCGCCCCGGACCGGCCTACTGGTCCGCTAATCAGTTGGTAGACGTGACAACGTTGCAACCGCTCTCCTCAGAATCGAACCGTCCACCAAGATCTCAGCAAATCGGGGAACTCCATCAGTCCCAGTTACCAAACGAAGGATGCGCCCCCTGCGCCATCTGAGTGGCGGAAGGTTAGCCTCCTTGATCAAAACGAGGTCACCAAACTTGGGTGGATCGGTCTTGTCAGTCCACTTAACGCGTTGCTGGAATATGTGCAAATATTCCAAATTCCAGCGTTTCCAAAAGCTCTGAGTAATCTGGCGTACCAATTCAAAAAGCGAGAGACGACTAGGTCTCGTATCAATATAGGGGTGCTCAGGCAAGGCGACAAGTGGGCGACCAATCAAAAAATGGCCCGGCGTAAGGGCCTCCAAATCATTCGGATCTGAGGAGATCGGGCACATTGGCCTAGAGTTCAATACGGCCTCAATCTTACAAAACACAGTTGCGAGTTCCACAAATGTAAGGACTGATTCACTGATTGTCCTGCGCAAGTGTGTTTTGGCCAATTTTACAGTGGCCTCAAAAATATCACCCCAGTGTGGAATTTGGTGGGGAAAACAACCAATTTATCCCACGTCGGGCAAGCCTATTGCTTATATCAGCCTTGTTGGTTTCAAGGAAATTAACAACATCATTCAAATAATTATAAGTGCCCTTGAAGTTAGTGCCGCAATCAGAACGGATCAAGGAGGGCAGCCCTCTGCGGGATACAAATCTGTCAAATGTGGCTACAAACGCCTCGGTCGTAAGCGAGGAGACCAGTTCCAAATGAACGGCCTTTGTAGAGAGGCAAACAAAAACGCACAAGTAGGCCTTAACAGTCTTGCTGTTTCGAAGTGTCGATGTTTTCACCAAAAAGGGACCAGCGAAGTCCGTGCCAACACCGTCAAACGTCCTGCTCTCAGTTACGCAATCCGCCGGTAAGTCTCCCATCAAGGGCCGCATGGTAGAAGCCCTGAGCCTATAGCAAGGGATGCAGAAAAGACTACACTCCGAATAATTCTTCGGGCAGACAAAATCCAAAACTCGCGTTGCAAAATAGCCAACAGGGCATTACAACCAGCATGCGAATTTTTAAGGTGACGGTCAGTTACCAACAAACGTACCAAATGACCGTCCTTGGGTAACAAAAGGGGGTGACGTGCCCCGTAAGGGAGGTTGGCGTTCTTGAGACGCCCTCCAACGCGCAAGAGACCCGTTTCGTCCAAAAAGGGGTTCAATTTAGATATTGCTCCCGACAATTTCAATTTCCCCGACTTAAGGATAGCAATCTCCTTCTCAAAATGCGCCAATTGCACAGAACGAACCCAGAAGGTGAGGGATTCCTGTCGTTCCTGTGGTGAGAGAAACGGTGTCAGTCGTTTCTGTTGTGGGTGCCTAAAGATAAAAACAAAACGCTTTATCCAAGCAGTAACACCTAACAACATGTCGAGGGAGCTATAACGATTCAACAGGAAATCGGGGTCGAAGGCGCATTCCACATTCTCAAGAGCGAGTGTTCGTAGACCCGGCAAATTGGAAGTATTCAAAACTGGCGTTCGAGGCCAATCAATTTCTGGTCGACTCAACCATTCCGGACCTCACCACAGCGAATGACCTATCAAACTAGGCGTCAAGCATCCGCGCGAGGCAAAATCAGCGAGGTTGAGCTCACCTGGCACGTGTCTCCAAACAAGCTTGACTTCAGATTTTTGTATTTGGGAAACGCGATTAGCGACAAATACCTCCAAGGTGTGGACAGAAGCCTTCAACCAACAAAGAACAATTTGGCTGTCTGTCCAGGCGTAGGTCCCATTAATACAAATGCTTTTACCCAAAGTACTGGACATGTGGTTCAATAAGCGTACGAATAGGGCTGCTCCCGAGAGCTCCAATTTCGGAATGGTCAAAGATGTCCGAAGGGGTGCAACTTTGCTCTTCGCCATGATCAGGGAAACTCTCACCTGACCTGAGGCACTGACTGTGCGCAAGTACACCACGGCCGCGTGACCACGTTCTGAGGCATCACAAAACCCGTGAAGGGTGGCCTTGTACTTCCCGGGAGGAAGGATGGGACGAGGCAAGGAGATCTCGTTGACGGCAGGAAGTGAGGATACAAAAGAGGTCCATTCCTCAACAAGAGTGCCGTGTAGAGGTTCGTCCCAGGTCAATCCTGCTGTCCAAAGCTTCTGCAGCATTTTGCCCAAAATATGACAGGACAGATCCAACCGTTCGGATCAAAGGTTCTGGCGACAGTAGACAACACGAGACGTTTAGTCCAAGAACAAGGCATTTTCAAGTCTACGTTATACGTAAAGATGTCTTGGACTGGTCTGTACTGAACGCCGAGAACAGCCATCATGGCGGGGTTGTCAACAATCTCAAATAGATGTGGATCTTGCTGATGATCCTCTGGCAAGCCTTCCAAAAGCGCTGGTGAGTTGGAAATCCATTTGCGCAACTCATAACCAGCGGAGGCCAAAATACCTATCAATTCGTCCCGCAGGAGGCCTAAATATCGTCCTTCAAGATGGCGGCGGCTCGTGGGAAACGTAAGTCTTCGCGGTCTGCGAGCTCCCAAAGAGAACGTATTGCCAAGTAGGGGCTCGACCTTAACCCGTACGTATTGGTATTGAGCTCGTAGACGACCATGGGATCACGAGAAGACTCTCTCCAAAGGATTAGCTGGAAGCGACGGTCATCAGGGTGGATAATCGTCTGCCCCTGAACATCATTTTTATATCGGCCACAAAGACAACCTGATGTCGTCGGAAGCTGGTGATGACGTCACAAAGGTCCTTGACCAACTTGGGACCAGAATGCAAGCACTGGTTCAAGGATACGCCTGTTGAAGTCTGCGCAGAACCATCAAACACCGTGCGCAGCTTGCCAGTTGATTGCTTCAATACCGCATGATGCGGGAGAAAGTAGTGCTCCACCGAACGCCAATCCAAATTTGACACAGACATGTGTTCCAATTGTTCATATTCTCTCATGAACTCAATATACTTCTGTCTGAGCTCCGGATCACGACCCATGCGACGCTCCATAGCCAACAATCTCCTTTCGGCTAAAGGTCGTGACTCACCAAGCGGAGGCCGAACAGACAGAAAAGGTAGCCTCGTAATGATCCGACCAGAACGGAGTCGACCAGTGTTGTTCTGGAAGAACAACTCGCACTCCTCACGTCCTGGATTCAAACGGGCAGCTTGAGGGGGCTCCTCTACCTCCCAAAACCTCTGAACCGCATCAAAAAGAGCGGAGCCTACAGCCAACGAATTATCAAGTTCGGGTGGAAGGGGGTCCCTAGGTACAGGTCCCATCAAAGCAAATCCAAATATGGTCGGGATGGCAGTCAAACCATTTGGCACCAAGATTCCACCGAGGACATCAGAGCCAATCAACAAATCGATTTGTCTCGGTGTGTCAAATTTGGGGTCTGCCAGTTCCGATCCCGATGTCAAATTCACCACAGCAGCAGGTAGCTGCTTCTGTGGGTGCATACCCAAAATATTCTTCAACACAATAGCCGAGGTTTTAATCCTCGGGTGTGAAGATTCAACGGGGGCAAACAAAACTTTAACTTGCCCTTCAACATTAGAGGCTACATCACCTATGCCCTATATACAATTCGGAAAAGAGCCCATATTTAATTTAACCTGCCCTACCAAATAAGTGGAAACAATGCAACCTTGTGAACTTGTGTCCAATATAGCGCGGACAACAACAGAGGTCCCCGTGGGTCCCCAGACCTTAACAGCAACCGTTGGTAGGATAACGGTCTCAATGGGGGAGGTTGGCGTTATAGGGCAGGGGTCAATGACCTATTGTTGCCTGGGCGGCGACCGTTGGCCAGAACCAGGCAAATCAAAATGAGGGTGCGGCTTGAAGTCCTCACAAGCGCGATGACTCGATCCGCGCGCCATCTGTGGGAGGTCATAGTGACGCACCCGCCCAAAACGAGGTGGGCGCGAGTCAAGGCGGGGACGCTACGCCAAAGGAGGGGAATACCTGGGGCAGCAGTCATGGTGCTGGGGATGTTGAGCGGTCGCACATTCTGGTGCGCGAGAGAGAGGAGGCGTGCGCACACTACGGTTCTCCAAGCGGGGTGAGTGGCGATCAATTGAGCGAGGCGACTCTCGGCTACGCGCCGGTGAGCCGCGGTTGCCACCTTCAAAATACTCGCCCGTGCGCGGCGTCGGCTGGTTGGACAAGCGGCCTACCTCTCTGGCATTCATGCAGAGAATGTCCAAATGCTGCCCTCCACAGTGAGGACAGGGGCTAGAGTTTGGGCAGTCTCGCTGGTAATGGGACCCCAAGCAAGAGAAGCAAAGGCGGCGGGCATTTGCGATGCGCCTTCGAGAGGCGACATGTAGCTCCAAGAATGCCCTACAACTGGCCGTTCTGTGCCCCGTGACCTTGCAGTAAGAACACTCCACTGGGCTCTGCGTGACTGCAAAGCGAGGAGGGCGCCGGTCAACATTGGCTCGGGTGTGAACGCGAGCCTGCTCCTTGACCTTGGGCGGCTGCGACTTAGCCGGCGTGTCACCACCGGAGTTGTCCAAGACCCGGCACTCATCCTCGAGGAACCTCTCCAGGTCAGCAAAGGGGGGCAGATGGGTCGCGCTATCCCCACCAAAGCGCTGTTCAAAACGCGATCTCAGGTCGGCAGGCAGCTTCTTAAGTACAATGTGTACCAATAGATAGGACCATTGGTCCACGGGTAGGTCAAGGCACTTAAGTGCGTTGATTGCCACCAAAAGCGGGTTCAATAGTTGGGTGCGCAACCCAAAGACCCGGGTGAGCGTGGGCAAACCCAAAATCTGCTCAATATGCGTGTCGGCGAGGCCACGCTTGTTATGGTACCTACGGGTCCCGAGCCGTCTGGTACGCCTCGTCAGACACGGGCAGATGCTGGATGAGGCCCTTGGCCTCCCCATCCAGAACCGACATCAAATATGCCAATTTTTGTGCCGGCCGAAGGTCAACCCTGTCATTGACCAGGCTGTCAAACAAATTAACGAAGCCCAGGTAGCTTCCTAGGCAGCCATCGAAATGCGGGAGGTCTAAGGTAGGAAGCCTACTCACCAGCCCCGGTGCTGTCCTAGGAAGCTTATGCTTCAAGCTGGGTTGCCCGTCCCTCTCGGCAACTAATTGTCTCGCACTATTGGAGACAGCATCATACAGGTCTAAGACCTGGGCATAATCTTCGCTGACCTTATTTCGCTGGTCAGCGGTGAATTCATTAACTGACACTTCGAGACAGCAAGCGCTGAAAATGCGGAATTGCTGTTCCACAACTTGCCAGGCGATCATCGATCCGCTCATACCTTTGTAAGGCCTGCTGGCGATCAGGCCGGTTCACTAAGGCACTGGCCGAGGCAAACCAGCGCATATCTGATGCAATAGCACCAGCAGCCGCACGCAAGTACTTGATAGCTAACATAATTAAGTGTCAAAAGAGCTCGGACAAGCGTTAAATAATATTATCAATTAAAACTTAATATTTGTTAATTCTTTGAAACCAACAAACTATTAGCCTGTTTACTGCTGGTACAAGCAAGTGACAGGTATTTACTGCCCAACAAAATTATATAACAAGCTCAAAATCTGCTTGTTTCAATATATTGACATAGGGACAAAGTTATTAAAAAGGTTTATAACTTACAGCAATTAAAGTTGAATATTCAAATAAATTAACCAATTACTTGCAACAGACAGACTGTCTGTGTTATTTGAGATATACAATAGTAATAGTATGTGTTACCTAACAATTTTATCAATATACTAGCTTTTGCCCGCGGCTTCGCTCACGTTAAATTTGGGGTAACACAAAACTCCTTCATCGTTCGCTAGTAATTTTCGTTTTAATTTTGTTCATAGGGACTAATAAGAAATACCTATAACCGCAAGAAGTATTCAAAACATTTCTGTAAACAGTATTTTTAGAGTTCCGTAGTCAAAAATAGCTAAACAATGAATCTTTATAGACGCACTATGTCTGTTAGTCTATCCGTATGTCACAGCCACTTTATACCGAAACTATTCAATTTACATAATTGAAAATTGGTAGATAGGTGTATTCTGTGAACTGCTTTACGACGTTATAGAAAATATTATTTTTTTAATATTACGGGGGCTCTTCATAGATGAAATTGATGTGGAAAATGGGTCGTTAAAAATTATTTTGAGGTTCCTAAAATCATCATCAATCGTTTGGAAGATATACGATTCCAAAAAAAATAAAAAAAATATATGTTTGAACAATATGAAGTCAGCAGTTTTTGAAATAGAGCACATCTTAAAAACCTCAAATATAGTTTTGTCGTTTATACAAATACTGTTATTAGTAAGTCGAAGATACTGGCTACGGTAAGTGGATAACTCCACTACGGAACCCTTTATGAGCGAGCCTGACTCGTAATAGCGAATATCATTTATAATGTTTTGTCCTAGGTGTAACTTGTAGCCGTTTGCCATTACAAAGCTTTGGTGCATTAAAATTCCGCATTAACAGGACTGAAACACCAACGTTCAGTCTCAAGTTGCGTGAAGGTACTCCTGTTAATTGTAAGGAGTTCAGAAACTCTATAGGGTACGAAGTAACTTGGTCAGTATTCATGACGTTATCTGCCTAACGGTGCTCAACAACATCACTTTGCATACAGTCAAATGTCAAAGCCATGGTCCGATATATCTCTATAAACACTTTCACATTTATGAGTAGAGCATATTGGTTCAGCCGGGGTTAGCGTAAAATCGGTACATACATACATACACATTTATACCTAATATTAGTAGGGATTAGCCAAGGCTGTTACAATTATTATTCGTTTTTATAAGTAAGTGAAGGAAGTAATGACAGTGCACCATATGACAATGTATAATGTGACAGTACTGACAGATACACGATAGCACATGCGCGTGCAGCTCTAAATTATTACAGCGCATGCGTTATTACTGTCAATAGGTAGTAGGTTTGTCCCTACAAACTTCGACCCTCCCTAAAATCCCTCTCAGATTATTTTTTGCAACTTTTGTTTTTTTCTATTTGTTTGTTTTTCTAATTGTATCCTATATGTTTTTCCTGGTTCTGAGCTACCTCCCCACCAATTTTCAGCCATATCAGTTCAGCCGTTCTTCAGTTATAAATAGTGTAACTAACACGACTTTCTTTTATATATATAGATTATAACAGCAAAGTTTGTCAAGTTTGGTTGTTATAATGTTTCGCACTCAATATAATAATATGCAATAAACTAAATTTACTAAATTTATTGATACATACAGCTGTTATGTACCCAAACAAACTGACTTATTAATGCTAACAACAACAAGTTATTGCTAGATTTCAACAATACAAGTCAAACAATTAGGTACTGATTGAGGTTATGTATGACATGTGTTTCAAGTTATGCAGGTCAACCAATACAAATAAATATGATGTATTTTAAACAATACTAACCTGGGAACACCACAACACTGTTAACAATGAATATATAGCTCAGATACAAGCTTATACAATACCAATCTGAGTTTAGATACAATCAACGGCTAAGTTTCAACTACAGCTCTGCAACCAAAAATTGTGTCTAGAGTTACCGTAGGCAGGTAGGAAATTGTTCAGAGTGCGCAGTGGAAGCTGTATTACATCTACCTGACCACGATTAGGCAAAGATCCAGACACAATGCACTGCGTTGCACAGTGATGAATTGAAATCCAAATTACAATATTGATTGACTTAGGTACCAAATCTTCACTGATGCTCCTGACGATGTTCTTGAGTGGACCTATAAGATTAACTCATAATTTTGGGCAAAATAACAAGCAAATCGTTTTAAATACCACTACTCGAGGTCCAGATCAGGGTTTTCTTCAACGAAATCGTCGGGCACCAACCACAGCACGGATACACACAATTTTCACAATCTTCAATAGGTTACAATGTCTTTTATCACAAACTAGAGGACGCCAGCAGCTACGCCTGATTTTTTTTTTAATTTACCCGTTTTGGCCGATCCCGTGGGAATTTCAGGAAATTCCTTCTTAGTGCACCCCTACGGTCCCGAAGGAACATACATGCCAAATTTCAGCTCCCTGCGCCCAATAGTTTCGACTGTAGCGTGTCTGTCAGTCAGTCTGTAACGCAAGGATTTTATACATTAAGATGAACCGATGCCGGCTGATCAAAGAAGCGGCATTCAATCGGGTTCCAATTTTATTCTTTTATAGCACAAGGGCACGCGAGATTACAAGATACGGCGTGGTCAAGCGAATTTTCAGAAACGGCAATTGACAGTTCAGTGTGACCATAGTCAAAATTTACAATAGACTAAACTTAACGTTACTAAATCGATATAATCGACTTGACTTATCATAAAAACTATTTCTATTTCAAAGAATGTAACTAGAAAATGTACCATAGGTTCTAAAGCAAGGGATATAGGATGCAACCTGGTAGGATGCACTAGGATGATGATCAAAATAATTTAAATTAAAACATATTTTACGCGTGCTGAATTTTCAGTTTATCTACTTGATGATTGATGTATATACAGATACCATAGGTCGCGCAGAAACGATGTTGGGTTTCACATAGCTTATAAAAACTTAATACATTTGCACGACTAGATAGGTAGGTAAACATTAGAGACAAAAGTTTCCACCTTGATGTCTCTGGCACTAAACGAAATCTTAGAATAGCTTTTCTAATATTCTTAAACATAGACTAATGATTGGTCTCGCTCTGGTATAGTGAAGCGATACCAATCATTTGTCTGGGTTCTTGAAGTTATGATAACAGAGGTAAGAATATCTGTCTAAAATTGAGTTGAAATTTAAATAAAACTAACCTTTTAGATACCTACGCATTATCAAGAAGTTTATTTTAAGTTTCCAATTTATACCTAAACGATGTTTTTTTTACATTAATTTATTTTGCTGACCGTGATTTTTGTCTTTTAATCGATTTATATTGTTGGAATGGTAAAAAATGGTCTCTTAGGCATTGCGCCATGCTTAAAAGATGGCAATAGACTCAAAAGTTGGCTTGAGATATTATACAGCTGGACAAATATATGTGTAGCCTTGATATGACAAAGGAGAGAGTCTGTTGTAATGTAATGTGATTTGCTATAGAAAATTGGAATGGAAAACTGAATGCGACTTAATTATAGGAGAAGAAAAAGTAGAGCAAGTGAACGAGTTTGTGTATTTAGGGTCTTTGTTCTCGAGAGATGGAAAATGTGAGGGAGATATTGAAAGGAGAGTGACAGCAGGAAATAGTGTGAATGGCACCTTGCAGTCCATCATCAGCAATGGTATTATCCCAAGGCAAGCTCGCCTTGCTATACTGCAGGGAGTTTTGGCGCCAACACTCATGTATGGTAGTGAATCATGGGTATGGCAGAAGAAGCATGAAAGTAGAATCAATGCTGTGGAGATGAGAGCTTTGAGGGGTATGTGCGGCGTAAGGCTGATAGATAAAGTGAAAAACAGTGTGATACGAGAGAAGTGTGATCTAAAAGAAGATGTAGTGACAAAGATTGAAAAAGGAATGTTGCGTTGGTTTGGACATTTGGAACGGATGGATGAGAGAAGAAATACAAAAGGAGTGTATCGTGCGAGAATGAATGGACATGTCGGTAGGGGACGCCCTAGGCGGACGTACGCCGACCAAATAGGTGACGTACTGAAAAAGAGCCAAATTAAAAGTACCCATAACCGACGCGCATGCATGATGAGGTTAATGAATCTCGAGGAAGCGAAAGAGGTATGTTTGAACCGAAGCATGTGGCGCTCTATAGTCTCTGCCTACCCCAATGGGAGACAGGCGTGACGATATAGATAGATAGATAGATAGAAAATTGGACATACTTGTCTTAATAAAAACCGTTTAGGTTGACACAAGTAGCCATCTGCCACTGCCAGCCGACATACAATCATTCACACCATTTTGTCATGTTTTCTCTTGGCCTTACTTTTTATCCTTCTACTTAAGATGATGCGAAAGCTACCTATAGCAAAATAAGCTAACATGGTGTGCCGTGTCTGATATGTGTGCACCACTGCACACTCACAGGTACTCATATTGTAAGTATATCTTACTAAGTTTCCAAATTAACTTAATGTGTGAAAGTATCCCAACAAATTTCAAACATAGTTACATTCATGTTAGTTATCCATGCGTTTCCAAAGCTTCACACGAAATATTTATCGCAAGTTTATTACCAAAATTTTGGCACGGTGACATCATACGATGTGGATGCCAACCATGAGATTAGATGAAAGTACGGCGTTTAATTTAATCAAATAAGATAACAATGTTTAATCTGTTTAATGTAAACCTCTCACTGTGTTATATCGACGTTCAGGCTCTGTAACTATTTGTTCGAGAGACAATTACTTACATTAATCTGTACGCGACATAATTTTTTTGACGCATGGAGAAGAAGCAGTTTTCGTTTTATTTCTCTGCTGTTGGAGCTTATTTACATACTTGTCCATGAACAGTACAAAGCATAAGATAAACTCTACACTTCTAAGCGCGTTTAGCGTCTGAAACTATTGAAGCAATACAATTTCTAAGACGAGCAACGTTTAGTAGATACTTTCTTGCTTAAAGAAGCTTGAAGGACGAGACGTACTGTTGCGTTTCGATCGGAGAGTGAGAGTGCCGCATGCCCTTCACTCACATACGACACCAAAGACCCACATTTTCTTTCACCTTCATCCCGCTTGTCCGCCTATTTATTTTTCTATAGATGTTATCACTTACAACCTTGTATATGACCCATGGTTGCCACTCACTATCAGGTGGGCCTCTGGCTTTTCTGTCTACTGCTAGCAATAACAATAGTGAATTCTGCTGCTAGAAATAAAAGCACATATATTGTCAATTCTAATTTAGTATCGGAGTGCATTGGCACTTCTCCAAGTTATCCTCAGACATTAACTTGCCTCTTACAAGTAAATTATTCCTTACCTGGGCCATTAATTTTATTTTTTTATTTAATCTCCGGAATGAAAGGTATAATGGGAATACTTTGAGGTTTTAAACAATGCGTTTAAAAATGTTGAGCACGGATTCACTTCAATAGTGTTTAAAATTAATCAAAATTAAAATCTTTGACTTAAAATAAGACTATGTTATTATTGTTTATTTTATGTAATGTATGAAATCCTCACAAGAAGGCCTCTAAATACCAAGTTCCAAGAAATATATAATTTTATACATATAATATATATGTTACCTATAGTATTTTTGTCCTTAATTTTAAACTTCAATTACTGTAAAGATTCGCATATAACAAATTCTTTTTTAATTAGAATATTGATATTATACTTCTAAACGTAATTTTATAATTTGAGGTAGAATATTTTAGTTTTAACCTGGCGAGAATATAGCAAAGTGTACGTCCCGGTTGTGAAAGGTTGTAATTATTATTACCCTCTAATTAAGACGTTTTAGGCATTTTTCCTTTTTTAACAAAAATAGAATACCAGCGTAATGTTGACTCAATGTCGGCTGGCAAAATTGCCTGTTTTCAGTGAAATCAAATTTAAACATTTAACAATCTCGTAACATCATTTAAACCAATAGTACCTCACACGCTAAACAACACATTTCAAAAGCAAGCACCACTTAATCTCCTTGCAACGAAACATTCACATAATACACCGGTTTAATTTATCTAAGCATATTCACATTACAATCGTCTGTATTATGAACAGTGAGCTTGAAGGCTGAAGCGAATGTTGGATGGATAAAGAGTTTCTTTCATACATCTTAGGGTATGTGAGCCATACATATTTATGAATATTTCGTGGATGTCTCATGTTTCGTGAGATGGTCCGCAATTTTGTGTTTATCATGATTTTCCTAGACGTAATTCGTTCGTGTATTTTGTATAAGGCAATATTCACTTTTGTGATATTTTGAGTTTATTGATAGACATTGTTTTGTATTCTTTGTTACTTTTACGATAGTGTGTATATTTGATCTGGATACAGTCAGGCATGAATTATTGCTATGGTTTGAGTAATAAAGTGGTTATGAACTTCAAAGTCCGTCCAAAGAGACGGACGTACCAGTGCAGTGGGACCACGATAAAATTTATATAGCACTGTTCACATTTAGACGGACCTAGAGAAAACAGCCGGTTCATCGTAATGAGAACGAAAGCCTTGTAGCTTTTTTGAAGTCAGTTTCTTAGTTTTCAAATTATGTCTCAACAAGGGATGACTACATTAATTTCTGACTATTTTACATGGTCTATAATAAATTACTAATGGACCAGATGTACTAATTTTGTATGTGCTGTTAAAGTCTTTAAGGATATAAAATCCGTAGTTATGTAGCTGTTAAGAATTGATTATGTCTGCAAACCCTTATTCGTGAACAGTCACCTTTATTTATTTTTTGTCTATGGCAGTCTATGCTGCTCTCTGCCTCTTCCCATTTTTTACCCTCGCGCACGGTGCTTGTCGGTCGCAATTACATTGTTAATAATTAATAACTTATTTAATAAACCGTTAATTCATTTAGTAAAATCTCTACTTTCATTTCAACAGTAGCTAAGTAGCTATTGAAATGTAATGGAATGTAAAACAAGACTTTCTATACATTACGACCGCGCCTTTATGCGCCAAGATGTAAAATACGTCAACTGCAAAGTTGTCTGTAGTAAAAATAAGCGACGTCGTCGTTACATAGACGCTTTGGCACATTATCGTAATCATAAAAGTAACGTACACGATACGAATACATGAGATGTTAACACTTCGTATATTTTGTCTTTAAAGAGTACCTGCGTAAAATGATAAATCTGAGGCGAAAATGAGATACAGAGACTCAAACTATGTAATGCGACATGGTTAACTTAAATTAAAGCCATCAAACGATACAATATTGATTTTTTTATACTTATTTTTTTCAAATTTACAAACGTTTCTAGTATTTTTATTAATAATTGAGTATCAACTCAAAGTAATGGCAGTTTATGCCTATCTATCGATCTACATAAGTCTTAAATTAATTGCATGCTATATTTAGCTTTCAGACTTGTGAGACATCTTTTTTATAAAATGAGTGCAAAATCTTCCTTAATTTTTATGTAAAGAAATAAATAGCTTTAAATATACATTTCTTCACATTTGTTTAGATTCATTGGAATCATCGAAACAATTCAGGAACTCTTGTAAGATGTCTTTAGCCAGTAGTTACGTCCTACTGTTAATTATGTGCAATATATTTTACTATTCTTATTAGTGATTAACGCCTGCGATTTTTTCCAAATTAAAATGGCAATTCAATATATATATGTATAGTATTATAACTTAATCTGTGGTATCTACTTCAAACATATCACAAACACAGTTCGTTGTTTAATTTTCTAAGAAACCGGGTTGCAGACAACTGAAACGAGGCGTAACGAAGCTAATGTTGCGCTCTGATGTTGTAAACGCGGACTACCATCCAATTATATTACATTGCAAAAGTTTAATTTCTGTCAAGTTGTGTGATCACTCTTTGTTCACTGATAAGTATCAGTTTGTTATCGGTGACATTCTAAGTAAAATTAGTTTTATGAAAAGCTGCTTGAGAGGTGTCAAGGTACACCCGGATGGAACGAAGTTCCTTTCGACTAATTAGTGAAGGAATTGTAATATTTTTTTAAAGTTATAATAATACATTTCTTATCTTTTTATTATTAACAAATATAATGTAATATAAACTTAATCAGTAGGCTCAATTTTAGTAATAATTGTTAATTTTACAAAAAATGTCCCGTTCGCCATCTTGGATCCCCAAATAAATGTCATTTACGTTATTAGAATGCATAATAGCCCCGAAAATTATACCCATATTAATTTTATTAAAAATGTCCCATCCGCCATCTTGGCTTCCCAAATAGATGTCATTTTCGTGACCAGAATCCATAAAAACCCCGAAAATGATACGCTTATTATTTTATTAAAATGTCCCGTCCGCCATCTTGGATTCCCAAATAGATGTCATTTTCGTGATCAGAAAGCATGAAAACCCCAAAAATGATACCCATATTAATTTTATTAAAAAGGTCCCGGCCACCATCTTGGCTTCCCAAATAGATGTCATTTTCGTGACCAGAATCCATAAAAACCCCAAAAATTATACCCATATTAATTTTATTAAAAATGTCCCGTCTGCCATCTTGAATTCCCAAATAGATGTCATTTTCGTGACCAGAATCCATGAAAACCTCGAAAATGATACCTATATTAAATTTATTAAAAATGTCGATTCCGCCATCTTGGATTCCCAAATAGATGTCATTTTCGTGATCAGAAAGCATGAACATGATGCTTGCTTTCTATAAGAGAGAGAGAGAGAGAGAGAGACAGACAGAGAAGCATGCGCACATTGCGCACGCCGCACGGCTTACAATAGCATACTATAGCAAAAAGTGTCGTTACAACTTTTCGTCTTAATTTTTCCGTCTAGCCCCCTTTCGCAACGCGCGATAAGGAACTTCGTTCCAATAAGAATTGCTGTGTTGACCCGTAGTAAAACCAGGACATTATTGGTAAAATATTCAGTTTGACTTATTGCTTACTGATTTCTCACTCTCTCTCTGTGTTAAGAATTGATCACTGTCTCAGTTTCTGCTTTACATAATATTGAGTATACATAACAAGCAAAAAAACACAGGCAATGATTTCTGCATTCGTTTGTTTGACATCCTTTTCGACTTACGTGATTTATACTAATATTTTATGTTATGGGATTTTTAGGATGACATTCATGATGTAATCAACACTTCGTGACAGTCAAACAGAAATGTTATACGTTTTTCAGACTAATTAAGTTTCATAATTTTTTTGTTTGACTCACGCTTATATCCTCGGCAGGGATCGGCAGAGGTGTACCATTACACCCACATGCGCCTTGAATTTTTAGGTCCCACTTAATAGCGGGCGTGCCTATTGCCATTACCGGATACACCACCAAACTCCGTGCTGCTACTGAAAATTCGGAAAAACTCAGTAACACTTTTGCCCGACCTGGGAATCGAACCCAGTACCTCTGATCAGCAGACGAATACGCTATCCACTGGACCACAGAGGTAGTCAACAACTATAACATAAATAAATATAATCTTAACATTGTTAAATTATCAACCTTGTAATCGGCAGAGATTTTTTCTATTTTAATTTACGTTACACGACAACTTCGGTGCTATACCTCACAGCGATAAAAACCCGCTGCAGGAAAACAGATTACTTAACGAATCTCTGTTAAAAACCGCAACTGATTTCCCGCAATATAAATCCTGTGCATTGCGACCGTTTACTGAAAACCTCACTTAAAAGGATAGATAAAAATAGGCGCTAAAAAAAGCGCGACTGGCGGTTCATAATGTAGGGCTGGTGCCCACCTTAATGTATAGAAGTGAGTGTCGGGTATGGCAGAGAAAGCATGAAAGCAGAATTAACGCAGTTGAAATGCGATCACAACGTAATATGTGTGGGGTGAGGCTGATTGATAGAATCCCAAATGCAGTAATACGAGAGTGGCCTGAAAGAAGATGTCGTGACAATGATTGAGAAAGGAATGCTGAAATGGTTTGGACACGTGGAGCGAATGAGTGAAGAAAGATTGACGAATGAAATATATAAGGCAGATGCGTGTGGGCAAGCCGGTTGCGGCAGATCTCGTAAGACGTTCGTCCACCAAATTGTCGTTTCGTCTTGAAAATTCGTTTGAAAACGGAAGAGTCCGAAGCACCCGTAACCGGCGGGCATATATGAAAAGAGTAATGAATGTAGAGGAAGCGCATGAGGTTTGTAAGGATAGAAGCAAGTGGCGTTCTTTTGTCTCTGCCTACCCCGACGGGCAAAAAGCGTGAGCATAGCACAGGAATATATATGTATGTATGTAAAAAGTCATCATCTTCTTGCCCTGGTCCCAATCTATTTGGGGTCGGCGCAGTATGTCCTTCGCTTCCATTCTTTTCTGTCGCCCGTCATCTGATCATTTACCCCTTTCTCTTTCATATCCATCCTCACACAGTCCATCCATGTTTTCCTTGGCCTCCCTCTCCCTTTCCATCCCCCTACCTTCATATTCATCACTTGCTTACCTACATACATATCATCTCTTCGCATAATATGTCCATACAGAGCCAAACGACTTCCTTTCACTTTCTCGTCTATAGGCGCCACTTTCAGACTACCTCTCACGTATTCATTCCTTATCTTATCCATTCTCGTAACTCCACACATCCATCGCAACATTCTCATCTCTGCCACATGTAATCGTTTTTCATCCATCTTCTTAGTAGCCCAACACTCAGCTCCATACAATACGACAGGCCTTATAACCGCCTTATATAATATGCGTCCCTTGAATTTCAAAGGCATTTTAGGATCGCATATTGTGCCCGAGACCTGTCGCCATTTCATCCATCCTGAGTTGATCCTTTGCCGAACATCTCGGTCAATTTCGCCGTCGTGTTGCAGGAGTGAACCGAGGTAGCGAAAGTCGGAGCATACTGGTAGGGGTATACCGCCGAGTGTAACCGGGCTTAGACTAGAGAGGCCGCTAAAGTCACAGAACATGTATTCAGTTTTGGTTCTGCTTATCCTAAGGCCTACGTTCTCCAGTCTTTGCCGCCACTCCTCCAGCTTGCTCTGCACCTCCTGTCCATTTTCTGCTACCAGGACGATGTCGTTGGCAAACAGCATGCACCAGGGTGCCTCTTCCTGTATGTCCGATGATATGGCATCCATAATCAACAAGAAGAGGTAAGGACTAAGAGCCGACCCTTGGTGCAAGCCTACAGCCACATCGAATCAGGTTGTGATTCCAGCTGCGGACCGGACTTGCGTGTGGCATTCAGCATACATAGCTTGGATCAACTTCAGGTACTTTTCAGGCACTCCTTTCTTCTTGAGGGCCCACCACAAGACTTCACGCGGTACCCGGCCATATGCCTTTTCGAGGTCAACGAATACCATATGCAGATTTTTATGCGCCTCCCTGTATTTTTCACAAATTTGGCGAAGTGCAAAAATGGCATCCACCGTACCTCGACCAGGCATAAAACCGAATTGGTTACGTGAAATCTCACTCTCTGCTTGCAAACGTCGCTCAATTACTCTCTCCCATACTTTCATACTATGAGGCATTAACTTTATTCCCCGATAATTGTTGCATTCCTGGACATCTCCCTTATTTTTAAAAATGGGCACTTGGTAACTGCTGCACCATTCCTTGGGTACCGTAACGAATTAAAAGCAGACGGTCCAACATTATCATCAGCCTTTAAAAATACGTCAGTAAAAAAAACATTTATTGCAAAACTTGGCCACACCTGCGTCTGACAGAAATTAGTCAACTTTTACCGAAACCAATTTTCCACGGAAAATATATAGAGAAAATGGTTTTTCGATCAGTTTCACAAGGTTTACTATTGTTTGACAAAAAAAGTATGACAAAAGATCATTTTACTAACAACGTTTGAAAAACGAATCATTTGACAAACTTTCATTTCGCAAACATATTACTTTAAAAACAATCATTTGACATAATACAGGTTTCGCAAATGTTTTACTAAGAAAATAATTAAAATGTTAAATTATTTTAAAAATAATCATTTGACTAAGTAATTCGTTTGCCAAATTGTACAAAAAGTTAGAAGATAAATTATTAGTTTTTAAAAATAACTAATTTCTAACCAATACTTATGCGAAATTTTGAAAATATTTAATTGCATGGTTGCAATTTTCATCTTGGACAGATTATTTATAGGCAAGCAATAATTTTGTATTGATACTAATTCCATAGAAACTTAAGTCTTAAAAAAAGAATACACACTGCCTGAATTAAGTGAAATAAGTAGAATTCGGTTCTGGCACTCGCCGGCCGCTGCCGCGGCACGTTCGCTTCGCTCGCTCGGCTCGTGCGTTGTGGTCGCAGTTCTAACCTAACCTAAACAGCCATTGTTTCAGTCTCAGATCATTGAAGTAAGGAGATATGCCCCGGCCTAGAGAACCAGTGTCGCCAATTCTTTTGCACCCACACACCTGCGCTCTATAAACGCTTCGCTTTTTACACGCACATAACTATAACAGCGCTTCCATTCGCCACTCACACAAGTAAATTCACGCTTCACAAGAAACATCGCCTATGTCTCGTACGTGCGCATGAAGAAGATAGCATTTTACTCACACATTGATAAATGCAATAACATTTACACGATTACATTAGGGGTTGACTCTATCGATATAAAATATCGATAATAAAAGCTCATTGATATTTTTTTGTGTAAATGTATTTATTGTCTGGCTAGTTAGGCTATTAGTTAGTGACGCTGCCTGCTGAGCCTGAGGTCGTGGATTCAATGCCCTTCTAGGACATTTTAATATATTATGATGAGCTCAATGACTTGTTCTGTGTTTGAGTGTGTTTGTGTTTTTATTTTAAAATATTATCCTACTAATATTATAAATGTGAGAGTACGGATGTTTAGATGTTTGGATTTCAATCACGCAAACACGGCTGAACGGATTTGGATGAAATTTGGTACACAGATAGATTATTACTTGGATTGACTATTTTTATTAACATTCCACGCCAGCGGAGCTGCGGGCGGTAGCTAGTAATATATATATATAACCTTACGCCTGTTTCCCTGAAGGGGTAGGCAGAGGAATTTTAAACGCCCACTTTTCGCCAATGTTTTGATACCACGTTATAGGTGGCGAGCCTATTGCCGCTTATCGGGATGTTTTATTTGCCAGAGCATCGTCCGTTAATCGACCGGTGCACCACTTGCAGATGAGGTTGGCTTGTGACCCTAAGTTCTTGGTAAGAACCCTATGCATCCGAAATATTATAATATAAGAATTAATAAAGC
The DNA here is from genome assembly GCA_944739405.2 of Euclidia mi. Lineage (NCBI taxonomy): Eukaryota > Metazoa > Arthropoda > Insecta > Lepidoptera > Erebidae > Euclidia > Euclidia mi. The sequence goes on from OX123196.2 coordinate 11,101,946, forward strand.
ACTGCTGAGTTTGAAATCAGATGGCCGTGTGTCAGCTGTCTATAGTATTATTTCATTTCATTTAAGTACTGAGCACGTCTAATAATTATTATATAAAAATGAGTGTGTGTTTGTTTGTCATAATTAATTAATCATTATGTTCCTTTGATGTATATAAATAAAAGTAACTAAATTAATCATTTTATATATGTAATGTACATGTCATTTTAATTATTATATTAAATAAAAGCACAGAAGAAAAGAAACAGAACAACACAACAATATGAAACAAAATAAAGTGATCCTACTTATTTAGGTAGGTATATTTGAAATGAAATGTTGTAATATACCTACTATGAGTAAATACAGTGAAATGTAACAGGGAGAACTAAATAAAATTCACGGAACACTGTTATCAAATATTTATTAATTCCGTAAAATAGAATATATGTACATATTCTACGCTATCATATCACTGGCCGGTAAAATGTAGGTATTTATTAAGTTTTAGTTATAACATTATATTATAATTTTCTTTACTGTTTCAAACGCCAGTGTAATCATTATCTGCTTACGAAACAATAGCGCTTCAAAAACAAAAAAATATATTGTTTATAACTCACATTATTATTTTACAATGTTTATATCGATGTTATGCGAATTGCAGTTACTCGTGGTACACCACCAATTCGCTCCTTTGGCGAGCGATGCAACCCAACGCTAACAGCGGCAGATACTACAAATGCCTACAATAGTCAGCGGTATCGATGTGTGTTTATTCCATTGCGCTCTAAATAAGTGTAAACTGACAGCTTCACAGTACAAAACCATCAATGGAAATAATTATAGTGCAGTTTTGTGACGAAGGATAGTGTTAGTACGTTATCGTTGTAGAGGCAGATATTTTATTTGAAATATCTTGTTTTATGCAAATTAATAGTAAAATTGTCGTTGTTACATGTGGTATGTGATTTCATTACTCGCATAGGTTTGAATTTTGCTCGTATTATGACACGTAACCACTGCACAGCTAGGCATTTTGAAAAAAATTGAGTAAGTTTCGGGTGCGCATTCAAATTGCAACTGATCGCGACATACGGGTGCGCGAGGACGAGTATGCGACGTAGAGCATACTGCGTTCGCACGCGCCGAGCGTTCATTACATATCTATTACTTCTATGATCTGAGGTTTCAGTTGACCCTACACAAAGATTGTTGTATTAACGTAGATTTTGGTTGGTAAAATATTTAACAAGCAAGGCATTTTGTCAAATGTTATTTATGCTTTACGTTGTTTTGCCAAATAACATGTTTAAAAAATAATCAATTTGTAAATTAATGTTTTAGCATAATAACTTTTTTATAGTAAATATATTATCTAATGAGTAGTTTATTAAACAATAGTTTGTAAAATAATAAATTTATCAAGTATAATTTTGTCAAATGTAATTTGTCAAATGAACATTTTTCATTTGTTTTTTGTCAAATGATCGGACACCGTTTCACAATTCATTGAACTGTATAATAAAAGTGCGGTGCGATATATTCAAACATAGACATTGATTTACGCTACAGTTTATGAAAATACGCTAAAGTGTACCCATTTGGGTAATGGGGTTACGTGTCTAGTTATTTTATATGCCTGCAAAATAGATTTTTTGTGCCTTCTAGAATGTAACATGAACTTTTTATAGTTCTTGAATGTAAAATGAATTTGATGTGCTACAGTTTTTCGAAGCTTCTAAAGCCATTATTGTGATTGAAAGCGAAAATTCAGTGAAGAGAACAATATACATACACCGATGACTTTTCAGAGCATTGCCTTTAATTGTGAGATATCCCTTGTTTGTCATCAGAGTGTGCGGTATAACGTTGGTACCGAATATATCACTAAATAGTATAAAACAAAGTCTGTATTCTGTATTTCTGTCCCTATGTGTGCTTATATCTTTAAAACTACGCAACGGATATTAATGTGTTTTTTTTAAGATATTATGTTTCAAGAGGAAGGTTTATATGTATAATACATAATATATATGGCGGTACAAAGTTCGCCGGGTCAGCTAGTATACATATAAAATGAAGCAGAATTCTCTTCTTTTTCTGTCTAAGTACGAGTAAAGTAAAATAAACACGAACATTACCGAACGAATTTTTTTGCGGGTTTCACCAATAAGGTGATTCCTGAGGAAGATTAAGATGTATAATAGGCTTGTGTCTACTAAGAATAAATCGGTTTGATTGTATTATCTATAGATTCATTATGTTTTTAAGATGTCAATAAAGTTTATTATTTATTATAAAAGGTAAGATTAATGTTATTTTTAGGATTCTAAAATAAAAATAATGTATTTATTTTAGTGACAGTGAACACCAATCAGAGAGCATTACGTCAAACAGTACGTCCGCCATTCATGTTGTTGACGTTTTAGTAGTAAATACAACTTTAACGTCAAACTTTCTACCTGTCAAATCGAATATAACCAAACTAGAGGACGCCAGCAGCTACGCCTGCATATTTTTTTTTAATTTACCTGTTTTGGCCGATCCCGTGGGAATTTCGGGAAATCCCTTCTTAGTGCACCCCTACGGTCCCCAAGGAACATACATGCCAAATTTTAGCTTCCTGCGCCCAATAGTTTCGGCTGTAGCGTGTCTGTCAGTCAGTCAGTAACGCAAGGATTTTATATATTAAGATAAAAGTGGGTACATCAGACCAGACTTCATTCACGGTTTGTTTTCTTTTGGACTTTGTGATATCCCTCAACCGCCATGATGGTTTACAGCGTTTTCGTGTCAAATTCAAAAAGGTTTTTAAAAAGCCGTAATTAGATATGATGCTGATCGATTTTTGAAGAAAAATCAGGTATTTCAGTTTAACATCCAATAAAGGAACGAATCAATCGCTAATGACATTTTAAGACACAAGCCTATTCACGCAGGAGGATCTGCGAGCAACGTCTAGTTTTAAAAATAAAATAAGAGTGCATAGATGAATAAAACATTTTTCCAAAGGTTAACGGTAGCACGAAGTTAGCAGTATACAAATTGATAGATAATTAAAAACTTTTCTATTAAATGAAGATTTACAAAAGTCAGTGTATTAAAGCTTGCAATGAATATAACTCAGTTGTGAACAACTTTTAAACATCTGCTTAAAGTTGAAAGCAGGCAGCTGCAACTGGCATTTATCGGAAATTGTTGGGAACTGTTTGCAAATAAACTAAGTAGCCCACTCTACAAAGCTCTTCCAAATGGAATCTGGGTGTATCTCTTATGTAATTAAATGTCGTTCACAAAAATATTGTTCACGCACAATTTTAAATCTTCAAACTATTTTTATCAGTCTATATTTTATCAGTAGTAAGGTATTTAAATAGCTGTGTAAACTTGTAATTATTTTTCGGTAACGTATTGTTACAACCTTGAGCTTTCCGTTGTATATATTTTATTATAACGGTTAATAAATTGACAAAGTAAGCTAAGCTAACATATGGTACTCGCTTACTACTTAATAGCAGGTGATAATCCGTAGCCTCTGTTATACTCGTCTGAGCATGTGAGATTTCCATTTTATAACCGGATCTACAAAAAATTCAAAAATTCATAATCATCCTTTTATATGAATAAAAATCACATCATGGAAACAACGGAGCCATCATCACTTCTATAAATATTCTCGTACTCAGCAATCAAGTGTAAAACCAGCATACCATCAGATGTATATATGTATATTGGCAAATTGATTTACCGTCCGCAAAGGCCCGCGGGTGCTCATCGATTTTACTCCTCACTTCACCCTCACTTAATGGTTTCGGCAGTGCGATAGATAAAAACAATCGGTTTCACTATAATAATAGCAAGCTACATTTCTTGGATGCAGCATATCTTCAATGTAATGGGATACCATTATATTGAAGATACCTGCTACTATCAAAGCAATACATTCAAATGGAAAGCAGCATACAATATATTAACAGCAAGGATAAGTGGTACAAAACCATGTGAAATAATCGTTGCAAATAGTTATGGTTATGCCATATCAGAGATTCCTTTGTTGTTGTTTCGTTTTAGTAAATTCCTCTTAACATAAGAATCGTTCATAATTCTCAACCCGTAACTGTAAACCCAAAAGTTCCACTTCTCTTCTGCTTTATCGTAAAATACACTAAGCAATCATACCAACATAAAGTACAAAATAATATTTTGAAATAGTGACAAACGAAAAATAAAAAAATGTGTAACATTTTATCTTTATCCTTTGGGTATATTTATGTCGTTGAAACTGTACAAAGATATGGTGAAGATGGGTTAATTAAGATTTTATAACTTATAAATAAAATGAAAGATTTTACACGAGTACATAGAAATCAAACCAGTATCATATGCCTATTCCACCCAGAAACAGGCGTACAGTCAGGCAGAGATTTGAGAGTGATTGGCCTGTCATGTCCCCAGTACAAGTTGGACGTGTGATCTATCTGTAATTATTAGCGGCGCGTTTCACGAGCCACCTACACAACGAAGCGTTAACTAATGCCAATAAATTTGGCCCAAACATTGAGTAGCTAGTTGAGGCTATTCTAAAACTATTGGTACTAATATTTACTATTGGTACTAGTTTATGGACTGCGAAATGTTATGGTACCTATGTTTATTATGACAATGTTTTACTGTAATAAGGTTCTAAGTTTACTCAGACTTAGAACCTTATATGTAGTCAAATCAGGTCTTTGTTTGATAAAAATCTCATCGTGACACACCTAGCTTAGGTCGAGTCCAAATACAATATTTAAAGTAGCTGCTTTTCCAACCACGCCAGCAAAGAAAGAGTTCAGATTAGCTTTTAAAGGACAACATTTTAAATGTAAGATGTCGAATGTTCTAGGACAGTACAGTTGAAATAATTGTGTTAAATCCTGTCTGATAATATATTGATATAGTTTAAGCACCTAGTTAAATTCACTTTCAAATCCTTTTAAAACCTTGTAGGTAAATTGAATCGCGCAGACAGCCTAACGGCAGAATTATCCATCCTTACATTAGTTTCTCGTGAAACATACATTTCAGCCGACTACTACCGCTCTAATTTGGATTATGCTGAAAATAATTATCTCTTTTTTGACATCGAAAATTGAATTCGGTAAAGTAATAGATATATAAAAAAAAATTGCCAAGCTTGTTTCGTTTTTCTACCTGTAAATTCTTTCTACATACCAATATTTCATCACGATTTTGTTAAAACTCGATATTCCTATCTCAGTCCACACAGTTGTGTAAACGACCGTAAATGGCAATACTTCCGTATATTTCAACAATGACAATTGACAATTTTTCCTCTTCTTATTCCAAATCCAACGCTTGGTTCCGGAATCTCGTATAGATCTTACGTCGGATATTGTGCTGCGATTGGTGCTAGTTGTATCGTTTTGCAAACAGTTCAAATGGAAAGGAATAACTGTATATCGTAGAATCATATCGAAATTATAATTTATCAATGCATCAAAAAAAAAAGGGCAATAACGACATTAATACGTATAATGTTTTTTACCTGTAATAAGTTAATAAATAAGCAGGGTAAATTAAATAATGGTGTCCTGTGTCTTCAAAGTAGCACGAATGGCGTACTGGTTTAGCTTCGCCTTTTTATTAAGCACTGCAATGCAAATTGTTTTGTTGTGTGTGGGTCGATTAAGTATAATTTTACAAACGAAAGAAGAGAGAAGATGCTCTTTGTCAACTCAGTAGGCTCACTCACTAATACTCATATCGGAATGAGTAAGAGATATAACTTGATTGTAAAAATACAGAAGTGATATAATTATTGTTTTTGTAACGTACGTCAGAAACAGCATTAAAACTTAATGTAAGTTTTTGGACAAGAAAGATTGATTTATTTACTTAGTCTGTCTGTGCATGCAATGTCGCATAAAACTAGCAAATCGATTATAAAATAGTACCATTGAATATACAAATGTCAGTACTTAAAGTGTAAACTTTTTTCAAATTTCTTGCAACGTGGACACCGTCTAATTATGGGCTTATCAAATTCGTCTTTGAAGAAGACACATAGGCAAATAAATTTGCAAGCAAAGTATAGTAAGCATATTAAAGGGAACAACCGTTATCTTTTGTATTTGTAAATCAAATTTCATTTTATTAAAAACTATTTAGGAAAATTTGTAAAATCTACAAATAAATAAATATTATAATAGCATTTGAAAGTGAACACTTATAATAATTACTACAATTTAGTCATGTGCAAAATATTTAAGTACCTCTAGCGTAATTTCTGTGAATTTTCAAGAAACTGTAAAACCTGTAAAACCGACTAGATGACCGAATTTGACAGTTTTATCCTCGTAAAATGTTCTCAAATTGCCTTATTCGGCAACAATCTTTTCACAAGTGCTGTCCTAAAATCTTTTAAAAATTAGCCATATTTTTACAATTATTGAAAATTGATACGCCAATAGGAAATCCGCCCGCGAACATACAAATGAGTTCCTACTACCAAATATGAAAAAATATAATTGCAAACCCGAGTAAAATATTACATCGCGGTCGATTTCCCGGGATATTATACAGGCCGTATATTGGACGGCGGCTTTTAACATTCAACAGACTGCCTTAAAAACACCTTAGTGGCTCAAAGCGATAATGTTTATGAAAATCCTCAAAAACTTTGTTTCTATACGTACTCGGTGTCTGTATGTGAACTTAATTAAACTTTTGGGGCTAAAAATATTATGAAATATGTTGAAGTAAAGATGTTTATTTCTGTTCGTGTTGAATGAAATATACAAGCTTGAAATACAACAATAATTCGTTCAGCTTGCTTTTTTTGGGATGACAGTATGTGTATTTTAAGTTTACGGATTGAAATGCTTACTTTGCGGAGCTAAAATATTATGACATGAGTGTTTATAGTAAAAAAATGTTAGGTATTTGTATTCAATGAAATATCCAAGGTTGATATACAACAATAAATTAAGTTGGGTTTAAAATATCTGTAACTTTATTTAAAGGAACATAAACATAAAATATAGTGCTTCAAAATCAGATTAACATCTGAATCAGTACCAGAAATAAAAGTAGCTTTGCATGCACTACAGTTATACAAAGACATATTATCTGAAATGTAGTCAAAATCCCTACTAATATTATAAATTCGAAAGTGTGTATGTATGTATGTATGTATGTATGTATGTTCCGTTTTCACGCTTAAACGGCTGAACCGATTTTGTTGAAATTTAATATAGAAATGTATTGAAACATGGAGACGGACATAGGCTACCATAAGTTGCAAGAACTAAACTCTGAGGGATTGTAGGGAGGGTAAAAGTTTGTACGGCACTAATTTACCTCTTGGAAGTAAGAACGCATGCGCTAATAATTGAGTGCTGCTCATGTGCCATCGCATATCTGTCAGTACTGTCACGTCATACGTCATACATAATGGCATATGCATATTGTGCACGTTGATTAAATTGTTCGCATATGTATAAACTAATAATTATATAATAAGCTTAAATGAATGAAACGATTTTCCCTACTTATATTAAAAATGCCAAAATATTTATAGAGATATAGGTATTAAATATGTATTAGAACATGGCTTTGACATTTGACTGTATGCAATGTGATTTTATTAGGTATGTATCTTTCGGTAGATAAGGGTAGATGATGTCATGGATACTGACCGATTTACTTTGTACCATATAGAGTTTCTGAAGTCTTTACACATCTTGAGACTGAAAGTGTGTTACCCCGAATTTAACGCACGCGAAGCGGCGGGCAAAAGCTAGTCTTTCATAAAACTACACAACAATTGTTCCTATTTCAACGTTGCCCATTCGTTTTCCCTATAGTAAGCCCCTGAATTAATAAACAGTTTACGTTTCTCAGTATATCTGAAAGCACGTTCGGATAAAAGAAATCTCTTAGGTCATTTGTTTAGTGAAACTCGTCCGTGACAAACTGAGATTGCTTGTGATTAACAAAAACAGGTTTATTTGTATTGTTGTTTTTAAAGGGCACTGGTGACAGTTGAAGAGTAATTTATATGAATATAAAACAGGACCTTTCTTATAAAAAAATGTATAATTTCTAAAACTATGTAACATTTTAACAACTTGAGTAATATACAAATCTGAAACAAAGATATCATGTAAGAAGGCTTTAAAATTTCTAAAACTGTGTAGGTATAATTGTAATAACTTGCTTGTAACTGACCACTATAAATAGCCTTCAACAGGCACTAAATAGATTCAACTTTGTTGTTGATCTTATCTCTGTTCAACTTTGTTTAACAATATATATATTTAATAACCCGTCTCTCAAATTAATTGAAAAATTACTGACTTCATTGAGTGTGTCTTGAAATAAATAACGAATTTTAAAACCTTCTTGAAATATGTTCTCAAATGTATCGTATGAATAAGTTTGGTATTCAGTATATTTCATCCTAGTTTAGTAAAACGGCTGAATGGGATTAAATAAGTTATTACTGAAGTAAGCTTACTTCACGACGATATTTTTAGACACAATTATTATACTAAGATGATACGCTATAACTCTGTAAATATTACATATTATGCTACAATTATCACTGCCAAAACCTTTTCTAAGTATATTAAATATTACACCTCGTTTCAGTCTACATAAATAGACTAAGGCTCCACCTACACATAACACAACAAATCACGGTAGGCTTACGCCGACACTAAGCAATTGTAGGCCAGTAATTTATTAATAGTTTAGTATCATGAGAAATAATGTATGATAAGCTTACCACAAATTAACTACACTTGGGATTTACAAGCAAGACATCGTCATCCTTGGACTTGTTACAGAAGTTTGGTTGATATACGTGTATAATTGTCACAGTATGGATGGAGCAGTTTTTTTAGTTGACAATCAAACTAGGTTTATTTATTTGCGATTTAAGATTTTTTGCGATATAGATATAATCTGCCCTTTTCATCTTGTCTGTCTGAATGGACGCGATAAACTCAAAAACCTCCGAATGAATTTTTTTACGATTTTCACCTATAAGTAGTGTGTTACCTGAGAAAGGTATAGGTGTATAATTCGCAGTGATGGAGCCAAGGTGAAGTCTATAAAGTAAAAAAAATACATATTATTATAATACATAATATATCTTAAAAACGTCTCCCACAGTAAGTCTTATGTTGCGGGGTACTTTCCAAACTTTGTAACATCAGAGACAACGCATGTATAACGCAGTTATAACAATAATATGTGGGAAATTAAATATTATACTATTAAAGAAATATTCCTTTCCGTGTGGTGATGGATTAAGAATACGGCATGTCACCATCCCATATCATCCCATGGGTGTCGTAAAAGCCGACAGAGGGAGCATATTATGCAGAGAATATCACTGTAAGAGGCGGAAAACTTGATACAAACCCTATACCAACCCGTTTGGCCAGCGTGGTATAGTGGGGCACTTCCTCTTTTCAAAGGAGAGGCCTAGTCCAGCAGTGGACTGTTAAAGGCTGATGATGATGAAAGAAATATTTACATAGGACGAATATTCGGCAAAAGCTGATCGACGAGTGGAGGCGCCTCCATAAACAGTTATTTTCCTCGGCTTTCCTAGATACATGGCATAGTTAAATTCCATATTTTCGGTACTCACTACCTGTGTATGTAGTTTGGAAACAAAATATGAAGAGCTTTCCTTAAGCTTGAAAACAATTTTGTTAAAATTTCATGATCTCTTATTATGTGCGTTATAAAATCGATATGACGATAACAGTTTACACATTACATTTTACCAACACTAGGCGCAATCAAGTAGCACCTTGCATTAATCTTAGTCACAATCATTTTCGCAGTTTTATTTTACCAGATTATCTGTAACGCTGATTTCACAATAGAGTTCGATTGTTAGTCAGTTAAATACGGTGCAAATTACCGGTATAGTAGGTATAGAGCCTAAGTCAACTAAAGCCATGCTATATTATAGTTCTTGACGCGGTCTTCGTTACGTTGGCAATTATTGGACATCGGTAAAAAGGGCGACTCTGTGGCCCTAAAGGATAAAATGGATTGTTCTTCAATTGTTAATGTGAGAATCCGTATTCTTTGAGAAAAGATTGATAAAATAAGGACAGGAATAAGTAAATCAAATGAATAAGAACAAAAAGAAAAGACATGAACTCAGCTAAATCTGTAGATGTGTATTATACGCCAGGCAGAACAGTATGTAGCTACTTGCCGTGTCGTATTTAAAAAAATAATTATTATATATATTTTAGTATATCATACTTTTATATCATTTCCTGACTGAAGAATGAAATTTATTTATTTAATTTAAACAATATTAGCTTACAGTATAGAACCAAAACGCTTAAATGCTGTTTATTATACTAATTTATTACAACATTTTATTATTATATCATTTGAACATTAATGTTTTGAGTTGCATAATCATATACATCATTAAATTATAACATTAGAATAAAATTGAATATAAAATAAATACTTTTAAAAATGGATGAAATAAGGATATTATAATTATGAATTAGGGCAAACTGAAATAATGCTTGTGAACCTATTGCCAATATAATAATAATAATAATGATCGTTGATGCCAATATTCCCCATGACGAGAATCTCGTGAAGGCCGAAAAAGACAAGGAAATCAAGTATTTGGACCTGGCTCACGAGATTGTCGACATGTGGGATGTGGACTCGGCGATCATTGTACCGATAGTCGTGTCAGTTAATGTTCTCATTGCCAAGAGCCTCGACCACCATCTCAAGAGGCTCTCGTTAGGCAGCTGGATCAAGTCCTCCACACAAAAAGCAGTATTGTTGGACACGACGTGCATAGTTCGGAGGTTCCTCTCCCTGGAGCCCTAACCACCGGTAGCTTAGTCCCTGTGCCCGGTACCGGTGGGTCTCCGTGGTCCTATTTTATATGGTTAAATTTTATTTGTATTTTTATTAATGTAATTTAATTATGTAAAATAAGACGATGAGAAAGTAAAGAATAAAGAGGAATAATAATAATAATTTTCTTTATTGTACACCAATCGGAAATACATATAAAAATTGTGATTAACACGTAATGCACAAAGGGCGGCCTTATCACTAAAAAGTAATTTCTTCCAGGCAACCTTTGGATGGACTGGAAACTGACGGATTTTGAAAAGTGTTGGTGTGTTCAGATTTTGTACATCATTAATTGGATTTAAACAATACATAGGTACAAAATACTGTTATTAAATAATGATACATATATTAATAAATACACCATACTTTGTTAATACTATACTCATATAAATTTATACATATACATACTTATAATATATAACTAAAATAAATGATTAGATAGATATTAGATAGTAAAAAATGTACTTATTGACAAAGGAAAAAAGAAATAGAAGATTAACAGTTTGACAATGTGGAGGAGAGCTAAATGGAAAGATAGTTGTCTTTTAATAATCTTTTAAAGACTGATAAAGATTGTGCTTGCCTGATGGATATCGGCAGCGCATTCCATACTCGAACAGCTTGGACTGTAAACGATTTGTCATAAAAAGTGCTGGAATGCATTGGCATTTCCAATCTTAATTTCAACGATGACCTCAGCGATCTCGAATATGTGTCATTGAGGAACTTAAAGCGTTCTTTTAAGTAAGGGTGAGTAGTAGGATTAAAGAGAATATTGTAAAGCAAAGATAGGATATGAGTATTCCGTCGAAGGTGAATTGGGAGCCACTTGAGCATGTTACGGAAATATGAAAAGTGATCATATTTGCGTAATCGAAATATGAATCTTATACAGCAATTTTGAAGACGCTCAAGCTTATCAAGTTGCTCCTCAGATCTCTGAGATCTAGATAACTGACATCAGCATAGTCAAGGATTGGTAAGAGAAGAGAATTAGCAAGCGCAATTTTAGTGGCATTCGGCAAAAAGTTTCGCAGTCTTCGCAAGTTCCCCACTGCTGCAAATAATTTGCGACTAACCTCACCTATTTGTGGGCACCAAGATAGCGTTTTATCAATATAAATACCCAGATCCTTTACGCAATCACTAATAGGTATAGGGATACCATCGAAGTTAATCTCGGGTAGAAGATTCCAGTCAATGCGTGCGATCATCCTAGGACTGCCAACGACAGTAACCTGCGTTTTGGTTGGATTAATATGTAAACCGAATCTTAGGCTCCAAGCAGATATCCGCTCTAAATCCATGTTTATAATGCGAAAAGCATCAAATAAACTATGAACCGGTGCTTGATTGTAAATTTGCAGATCATCTGCATAAAGGTGGTAGGATGACTGAAGTTGATAGGAGATAGAATTTATAAAAATGGAAAAGAGTAATGGAGATAGAACGCCACCCTGCGTTACGCCGACTGTTGTATTACAGCACGAAGAGAAAGAATCTTCAATGCGTATACGCTGCTGACGACCAAACAGGTAACTGTGAAACCAATCAATTACTGGTGGAGATATGTTAATAGAGCGCAACATACCAAGAAGAGTATGGAAATCTACGGTATTGAAGGCATTACTGAAATCAATCAGAAAGAGAACCGTCAGATTTCCATTCTCCATACCAAGCCTTATGTCGTCGGTAATTTTGATAAGCGCCGTTGTGGTGCTGTGACCAGGACGGAAGCCGGATTGGAGAGGATTAAGGAGTAGGTTCTTATTAAGAAATGTGCTAAGTTGGATATGGACTAGGCGCTCGAGCACTTTAGAGAGGAACGGGAGTATAGAAATAGGGCGATACTCGGAAAAGGACAAAGATTTGGATTTTTTAGGTATGGGAATAATTTGGGCATCTTTCCACGCTGATGGAATATACCTACTGTCAAAAAATAATTATGTCAACTTTGTGATTAGTTACTCAAATCTTAATATATAAAATCCTAGCGTTACTGACTGACTGACAGACACGCTACAGCCGAAACTATTGGGCGTAGAAAGCTGAAATTTGGCATGTATGTTCCTTGGGGACCGTAGGGGTGCACTAAGAAGGGATTTTCCGAAATTCCCACGGGATCGGCCAAAACGGGTAAATTAAAAAAAAATGCAGGCGTAGCTGCTGGCGTCCTCTAGTACTATATATGTATAATCATTTAACTCGAACGAATTCAGTTGTCCATAATATCAAATATAACAATTGAATAATTAATATAGTTAAATTACTGAAATTTGTAAATGGGTTTTAAATTTTGATTGGCAATGATGCAGTGTTGTTTTTAGGCAAGAAACTCTACACGCTATGCTTATTTCACCGTACAATCACAACTTTCAAACCAATCATGAAATCACTAACTTACACAAAAAGATACCATAATATATAATTTAGTGTTTTAAGTACGTTATATTACGTACGTCAAATATATATTAAAGTATCTACTAAGCCTACGGCTATCGAGTGGCCTACATATAAAAATACTTTAACCAGCATTTTCAACGTAAGCGGCTGATGAGATACAAAAGGGCCGACATTTATTTTACTTAGGGTTTTACCTTAGACTTTTACTAACTCCACTAAGTAGTGGAGTTAGTAAAAGTCTAAGGTAAAACCCTAAAATTTTATTGTAACAAATGGATCTAAGTAGATCCATTTGTTACAATAAAATTTAGATTCTACATGCTTTATTAAGATTATTATAAAGATTATAATCTATAATTATGTAATAAGAACATTAAGACCGATAGACAATGCACAAGTGAAACAGGGCAAAATAAGCTGAAATTTGGCATGTATGTTAATTGGGCAGTCTAGAGAAGCACAGCATTGATAGAATTTTTGAAAATTGCACCCTGCCGGGGTTGAAGATCCAACGCGCACGTGGGTGGAGCCCTGGGGAAGTCTAGTATAATATAAACAAATAACAAGAGGGATGTGAACAACTTTTTACTGTTTACAAGATCAAGATCCCTCGTCAGTTTCGGGACTTACGACCTGTTTTGTAAAGTTATACATGAGATATAATTATGTAATTTGTTAATTTCCATTTATTATTCAAAAAAGAGTTCAAGTTTCGAGAATAGTTGTCTTTTAGTACGTTCTAAAAATAATATTAAAATGATAGCAGTACATTTTTTAAAACCTACGAACACACCAAAAGTAACTACATAAGGCTACACAACTTTTATAATTCAGGACAATCTCAAGATATTGCATCGAATATTACACGCTTTCTCATATAATTAACACTGAAACAAAGTGCTGTAAAATCTATCAGAAATATTGTAGCACCTGCGTTACACGAAAAATCTTGATGATATAATTATAAAACTATTAGACTGTCTTATTGGCTCGCCGTAACTTAAGCGACATGATTCCTGCTCCGTCATTAGGTTGTTATGTCGCTTGTCAACAAAGAGGTACAGGTACTAGAATAGTTATAAGTACTCTGGACATGTCTTCTAATATATACTACCATGAAAACTGTATAGCATTTACTTTAGAAATTCAATAAAAAAATCTGTAGCTATTCATTGTAATAAAACAATAAAAAATATTTCTGCATTTGATTGAAATTACTTTACGAAAATATTGTAAATTACTCACTTCGTTATAAACTGTCTGGCTCAAGTATTGATATTCTCTGTTGCAAATGGAATCATGTTGATTTATTATAAAGCAAAAAAACAGACTGACGAAATATTTTATATGAAAACTAGACGTCGCCAGCGCCTTCGCCCGCGTCATTACATACATACCTATAAACCTTCCTCTTGAATCATTCTATCTATTAAAAAAACTCATTAAAATCCTTTGCGTAGTTTTTAAGATTTAATCATACATAGGGACAAACAGACAAAAGACAGACATTGTTTTATACTATGTAGTGATAGAAAGTAGGTCTATTATTGTTATCATTAAAAATCTATAGGAATTCATAAAATAATATTATGTCGTGATTGAAATAATATCAGCGAACATACATACTGTATGTATGTATGTTCGCTGATATTATACATAACGGGGCGAGCCTATTGCCGCACCGGGCACATTTCCAGACTCCGTGCTGCTACTGAGCATATCGTGACAGAAAAACCCAATAACACTGCCCGACCCAGGAATCGAACCCGGGACCTCCCAATCCCACGCGCACATTTATGCTGCGAGACCAACGAGGCAGTCGTATAGGGTTTGATGTCGAGTTTTCCGTCTCTACGTAAAGATGGTATTTGCATCGTGTTATCCCTTAGTCGCGTCTTACGACACCCACGGGAAGATAGGGGGTGGTGACACTTGTATTCTATGCCGTCAACCACACGGCAACCTTTATTTGGGCTAAACACGTGGCATTTGTACAGTAAGTTCATATAACGTATGAGGAATGCAATATGCAATTTTATAATTTATTTCCAAAGCCACTTCCAGTTTTGAATTAACATCTGTGTTCAGTGCTCGAGGGCATGTTGGGTAGTCAGTACATCATCAAGTAGACGTACGTTAATGTCTCTGAGTGAATAGCTCGTCCAGTTGCCTAGCGCTTGTCACGGAAATTATATACACCTACAATTATGGAACAAGGTTGTTTCTATTGCTGGCATTGTTTGAATAGTAAACTAAGGATGATTTGATAACGGTATATCAAGAGCTTTTTTGCTATTTTGTCTAAAAAAGTAGGAAAAGCGTAGCACCTTTGGCCGTAGCCAAAGGTGCTACGCTTTTCATTTTTCAGTACGCTTAACTTTTTCTACTCTACTGGCAAGACTGACAGGCTGAAGAATGCAGAAAGTAGCAGGGTAAAACACATAGCGCGAACCACTGTATACATACACATACATACATACATATCGTCACGCCTTTTATCCCCGAAGGGGTAGGCAGAGGTGTATTTCTACACCCACTTTTCGCCAGATATACTTTAGTCCCACGTAATAAGGGGCGAGCCTATTGCCGTACCGGGCACATTTCCAGACTCCGTGCTGCTACTGAGAATTTCGTGACAGAAAAACCCAATAACACTGCCCGACCCAGGAATCGAACCCGGGACCTCCCGATCCCACGCGCACATTTATGCCGCGAGACCAACGAGGCTATTATTAAATTTATGTTATTGGCCTAACGATGACAGAAACAAATATCGTGAGGATACTTGCATATTTGAGAGCTCTCCATAAATATCTTGAAATAAATACCAACTATTTTCTATCAACTGCACTTGGCTGACGTGGTACACTAAAGCCTAACTCTTATTTCAAAGAGGGCTTACCAGTAACGGAACTACTTATAAACGGGCTTGATTTTTTATTAGTTCGCTTTTGGTTTTATACCTATGTAAATGAAGCAATGACCTCCTATTCTTATTAGTTTAACTTTTGTAGAAATATTGTGGTTTTTAAGCAAGCTTGAGCTTGTGCACCAACGTCTTGATTAGGGATGAGAACGTCCTTCTAATCAGTAAAAAACACAAATAATACAGTTTCGTATTTTTCCCGTCAACTAGTTTTCCAAACATCTTTATGAGCATTGTTCTATCGGTACTGCATATATTTTTCTTTAGAGTGGTATAATGTAAAAAGGCCTAGCAGTAAAAAAGATATAAACAAATTTTTAGGTAGTACCTATGTGACATCATAATAACAAAGTAACTCTTCTTGGAATGATTTAGTAGTCTTACTCGCCTAAAATATTTAAAATCTGTTAAATTTTAAATATATTAGGCGAGTAAGTAAGTAAGTTATTTACTTTTTGAAGTCTGCAGCTAGCTTCAAGGAAACGAAAATTGACTTCTTATCAAAGCCGTAGATTCTACTTTTGTAGTTCGACACTCAGTTGGCATTAGTTCCGAACGAACCCTGCAATTTAAAAGTGCCAAATATGCCTTCTTCATTAATCATTATGCTTCCTATCTGCATATATACAATTCTCCCGTTACTGAATAACTGACAGACAACGCACAGCGTTAACAATAAAATTGTGCGCGAAATATTGGGATCTGACCTGGAAATATTTGAACTATCCGTGGATTTAGAAAACATATCCCGAAATCCAGACGGGATCGGGAAAAACAGTTACATTAAAATAACATGTGCGGGCGTAGCTACAGTTATACTCTAATTTTATAATAAAATCGATAACTTTTATACAATAAACAAAATGTATATTCAATTATCTTACCGTATCAACGACACTATATCCATCTCGAACAATAAACTTGGAGTTACAACATAATTTATGCATCTACCCTCAGGTATAGCCAGAGCTGTCTAGCGTCTAATCCTTAGTGGACTTGAGATATTACCAGTAGACTAGACAATCCTGTTCTATATTCAGGTGTAAATTACAGAGGATAGACGCTGACAAGCCTATCCATTGTAATATATTTCTTACAGATTTACGTTAGATATTTTTAATCTAGATACCTGCTGGTCTTCAGATTTATAGGCGACTTACTGCAGGAGAAATAATATGTACCTGTAACAGAATAAAAATTATGGTTAGGTAAGCAAAGTCAATGGGGATATAGAATGGTTTACTTAACTACTTAATTTATTTTTTTGCATAGTATAATATTCGTTTAGTATAATTAAGTTACGGACAGATAAAATATTTGTGGTAAATAAACGCTTGTGTAACATTTCGCTCTACAAACTGGTTGCTTTTATTTTCTTTAAGCAAAATATTGTTTTTTTTTAATTTTATTTTTTATAGACTCACGCCTGTATCCCCGTAGGGGTAGGCAGAGGTGTAATATTACACCCACATTTCGCCATGAATTTTGAGGTCCCACGTAATAGGGGGCGAGGCTATTGCCGTACCGGGCACATTACCAGACTCCGTGCTGTTACTGAGAATTTCCAAACGAAAAAACCCAATAACACTTTACCCGATCCGGGAATCGAACCCAAGACCTCCCAATCTCACGCGCACATTTATGCCGCGAGACCAACGTATAGTAAATATTGTTTTCATAATATTTTCTTGGGTTTACGCGAATGTTACACATTGAAATTAAACTACAGTTTACGGATTTTATCGCGTTATATTACTTTCACTGGTTATTTGTTATTACATTTAAACCGAAAGATCTAGAAACTACATTTTTATTACTAGCCAACGTTTCGAATTCTTTACAGGATTCATGTTCACGGCAGACTGAGGTGATATTTGTCTTTGTCTTGAGTTTAAAAGTTATCTCAAAGTACCCGAACATATTTCAACTATTGGTGTTACTATCTACGCAGAATGTGCTCACTGTGTCTTGATGTCTTCTGGTGACTTTGTCCTTTTTGGGTTTCATTAGCCTGATAACAGGGTCCCAAGCTGGAGGTACATTCCAACCATCTTCCCTATTGAAATTAGGATGTTTTTTAATTTCAATAACTTCACGTATCATTCTTGGAATAAAGCGGTGTTCTTTTGCGAGTATCTGTGGTTTATCAAATCGCAGGTAATGGTTGGTTCTTTGTTCTACATGTTCACACACAGCAGACTTCGTCGAGCGTTTGTGTTTAATGTCAGCTATATGTTCCTTTAGTCGAATGCCTATGCTTCTCTTGGTTTGTCCAATGTATGAGAGCCCACACTCACAGTCTATCTTGTAAACCCCGGCCTCTTGTAAGGGTAACTGACTCTTGACAGATGGTAATAATTGGCTTATCTTCGTTGGCGGCTTGTAGAAAGTTTTGATTGAAGCTCGCAAATTACACTGCTGCGTTGCGACGTAAAATAAGAACAAACTAACACACTTTCGCATTTAAATGATAAGGATGAATATGGAATTATTTCGCAATGCGAGATTGTGATAGAAAATATTTTCTAATGATTTTGCCTAATGACTCAATCTCTCCGATCAACAAATTTTTGATTTTTTAATTAACGTGTTATTTGGCATACCCCCCACGCGTATACGAGTTTACGTAGATGGCCTTGACTCATACTTTGTCCCGGTCGTCACTATGTGCTTTTAATTATAATATTTTATTTTATTTAAAAAAAGACAACTCCCGCATTAGGACTTAATCCTGTGTCGCGGAGGACTTTACAAACATACAACTAACGGACACAATGAACACCCAGACTCGAAACAACAATTTATGAATCACACAAAGTTTTGTCTCGTGTGGGGATCGAACCCACAACACTCCAGCGCGGTTTCGAGCGGTGAGGCTGCCGCTTAAACCACTACGCCAACCGTGCAGTCAAAAGGAAAGACGTTCTGGTTTAACTTGTTCAAAAATCAAGTGAAAAGATGTTACGGGAAGCAGGTTACACAGATTGGCGCTCTAACTGGAGTTGCAGCACGATTAGTAAGTGGCTCTATATTAAAAAAGGAAGACGACATTCACGTGGCAAAATGTAGAGTTCTTGTTAGTGGACGAGATATCTTTGGTTCCCTTTGATAACTCTTTGGCGGCATAAATGCTATGCTCTTTTGCGACCTCATGCAGCTTTGCTTCCAAAGTCTTTCCTGTTCCAGCGCCCCACGCTTTTACAATCAAATATTATAATTAAAAGCACCTGCATTTATAAAAGCGTGTTTTGTAGTGTTTTTTAAACTATAAATTTATTTTATACTTTTTGGTCTTTGATAACGAAATATTTTTAACATTTATTTTAAGTAGGCGAATGAGCCCGCATCCTCTCCATCTCCGCCTTTGCGTCTGTATTACACAGTGTTTTATCTGTCAGCTTATAAAAATCTAGCTCTTCAATCAGGAGACCACTAAGTGATTTAACGCTACTCAGGGGCACATACGCCAGTCCAGCCGCAAAAAGTACGGAACCCTAACTACACCACTGCGTGGTCTAAAATATATAATTGGTTTATTATAACCTTGAAACCTGATCGTGTTCAAAGTCCATTACATGGCCTTTTTCACAAGTGCAATCACGACTATGATACGATATTCCATCATGGATTGCCAGTGCCTATCTTCCGGTTTCATCATTAGACCTTAAAACCTAATCGTGGTCATAGTTCATTACAAGACTTTTCTAAGAAATCCAAAACACCTAAAATACGGTTTTCCATCATGAGGATCCAGTTCATGTCTTCCGGCTCCATCATCAGATCAGTTCGACATGACCATATTATTGTATTGTCATCAGAACTTCATACAACTGCCAATTTTCATTACGCTACGACCCTCGGAGATGGTTAAATTTGTTACATTAGATTCCATTACATAGTTAGTTTCATACATGACGAGTTCCCGTTCATATCTTCTGGCTCCATCATCAGATCAGTTTGACAGTACAATATTATTGTATTGTCGTCAGAACTCCATACAGCTGCCAATTTTCATTACGCTACGACCCTTGGAAGATGGTTAAATTAGTTAGCTTAGATTCCGTTACATAGTTAGTTACATACACGACGACCTAATAAAAGCGTGTGTAAAATTAAGTGTTATGGTACTACAACCACGTTAATTTTAAAATGTATCTGAGCTTCAGGGATTTTAATTCGACTTTAATGTACAGCTCCATTTTGCTTTGATTCTTTCTCATGCAGATTTTCGTAGAAATGGGTCTTTGCCGCAGGCTTGCGATGTAAATAATGACGATGCACGATGTACAGTTAATTTGCTAAGAGCGGTATTGTTATGCTTTACTCTCACTAAGGCTGTTTGGTGAAGCCTTAATGTTCCTTGTTTTGAGAGTTTAAACCTAGGTAGTGTTTTCCCAGTTTTGGTATTGAAATAAAACAAGGGGATGGCTCAGACGCATATCTAGCTACAAGATAAGGTATTTTGTAGAAACTGTTGTTGTGCTTTTTGTTATGTGATAATATATTATAGTTATATGTACATTCTCCGCGGTATCGCAGCACTTCATCATTTCAGTCACAGGCTTCCACTACTAATTATATAAACCTCTCCAAAGTCTTTCCAAACAGGCTACGACTATCCGCTTCCTGCGATACTAATAAACTCAAGAAGTACCGCACGGATTTTTTCAGCAATCACACTTTATATTGTTGAAAACCGTATTTCACCCATACACAGGTTGTTTGGTAATTCGACCTATTCCTTGAAGGATGTTATATTTTAGGTAATTTGCAACAATTTGACCCCCGTCAACTAGGGGTCCAAAATTAACGGTTTCTGAGACATCGAGCTTATAAGAACAAGCTTTCCAAAAAGTAACAATTTATAGCCCAAAAGTGTATATATTTTTTTAAATTTCAATTATATTGATGACATGGTGGAAAATTTCAAAACAATCTTTCAATATAGATATCTCAGAAACTGTTAATTTTGGGTCCCTAGTTGACGGGGATCAAATTGTTGCAAATTACCTCATATAATATCATCCTTCAATCCTTCAAGGAATAGGTCGAATTACCAAACACCTTGTATAGTGTAATTCCTGAGGAAGGTGGGTGTATGATTCACGCGGGTGGAGCCATGTGTTAATTATAGTATAAAATGAATATCACTGAGTTTAAGTGACTGCGCAACATTATACACAGGCAAGTAAAAATCGAAAGAGAAAATTCCAGCAGTGTGTCTAATTATTTGATAAATTCTTCCCATTAGATTCACTTCATAATGATTGCGAGGCATATTGTCAATACATTTTAGAATTTCACGGACAACTAAAAGTCAGCCGTGGCAATTACTGACATAGTAATGTGCCTCGTCAGCACTCACATCGAGACTCTTTTATTTAGAAATTGCCTCAGGATTAAAAGAGAATGGAACCTCATGGACTAAAGAAAGATCCATATATTGTTAGTGTTGGAAGTATAGGATCGGATCATGTTGAAATAAGTTACGTTGACTGCTTAACAACTCTAGCGTGTGAACAAGTATAATAATTATGAGCTCACCTGTCCACATTTATAAATAGCTCTTCGTTACACATAAATTAATTTAACATAATACCTAAACATTACGTACGAATATTTTACAGCTATCTTGTGTACTTCAGGCGTGGATTATTATTAAATTATAAAGTACTCTGGGTTGTTTGTGGTTCTATTTTAAATACATGTTTTGCTTCGAGTTATTTTTGTACCTCGATAATACTTCTTTTTTTTTTAATGTTCAAAGTAAAAGACGCTTCGGGCTGTTTCGAATGTTATCATTATATGTAATTTGATCTCAAATATGCCAAAGCTGTTGATTTTATTATTGATCTCAATGAAAAGTTCCTCAGCTAAGATGAACCCTTAGAAGTGTTTATTTTTGTTATTTTTCTATTTTATAATAAATATATTTTCGAAATCATTCATTGCTTTTATTTTAATGCTATTTTTTTACAAAAGAAATCCATTTTCATCTTTCTGCTATAGTAGCACACGTGACCTCAATCAACCTCAAACATATTAATACAGTTTGCATCCGTGTAATAGCTATTCTCGCAATACTCCGTGATGCATCAATGACACTGCAAATGTCTGTTGTGTGATGTGTTCAATGTTCGTGTAATTGTGAAAATTGGATCAATCGATTCACTTTATCACACGGGCTTGAGGTGTTCACCAGGTTTGGTTTATATGTATAAGTTGCAGCGGATGGGTGCGGGTGGCTGAGGATTGAACCATGTGGAGAGGCCTATGTCCAGCAGTGGACGTCTTTCGGCTGATATGACAATGATGAAGTTAAATAAGTATAAGTTCTACTTAAGTAAATTAAATAAGATGAATGTATACTTATGTAACTTTACGGTAACTGATTGTATTTATAGATCACATGGAAAATAATTTTGAATCTACCAGAAAACTCAGTTATGTCATGGCTAGCCTTAGTAAAAATAGCAATAGGTGCGTCACCGGTTAGCCTATTTATAGCGATTTTAAGGGTGAATTTATTTAAATGAATGAAGTGTCCTAACTATGAGCATAGGCCACCCAATGTGACCCACTTGACCAGAACAAGATACTTAAATATACGACTATGTAGGTTTGGATAAACAAACTCTGAATTTTGTATATTCATTTAGTTTAATCTAGTACTAAAAAGCAAGCACTATTTTGACAAGGAAATCACGGAATATTTGCTAACCGTTTGCCAGGATTTCACTTGGCAAATCATGGGTTTCCTAAAAAAATTGACACAGCAGTAAGAGACGGTGAATGGGCTGAGAAATTAGTGTATTGCCTACTTGAAAGTATATCTTTTCAATTTTTTATATTTAGTTGGCCTGGAACACAAGTATAAAAACCTTTGAGTGAAAATAATTTGTCACTATTTTTTCTAAACTCGCAAATATCTTTAATAAGTATTTTAAATAATACTGTTGTTACCAATGTTCCCTTACTATCGTACATCGAAAACCACAACGGTATTTTAGAGTAACTGGCCGTTCTGAAGATAAAAATGTATTCAACTAAATCTGGTTAAACTGGAAGACTTGACTTACAGCGAGAATAATGGAGATGTACTGAGTTCCCAAGCTACTTTATTATTCGTGGTTTGTCTTAAAAAAATGCACATATATCTTTTTGGATACTGAACGTAGTAAACGTAGTGTTAAGTGGTGAGCCAATTATAAGTAACTAGCTTTTGCCTGCGGCTTCGC
Organism: Euclidia mi; assembly: GCA_944739405.2. NCBI lineage: Eukaryota > Metazoa > Arthropoda > Insecta > Lepidoptera > Erebidae > Euclidia > Euclidia mi. The sequence continues at coordinate 11,125,421 of OX123196.2, forward strand.
GCGCGTTAAATTCGGGGTAACACATATCTACTTTCAGTCTCAAGTTGTGTGAAGACACACCTGATTATTCTAAAGAGTCAGAAGCTCTTTAAGGTACAAAGTAACTCGGTCAGTATCCATGACAAATGTCAAAGCCATGTTTCAATACAATATGTCTAATATATATCTATAAACACTTTCGCATTTATAATTTTAGTAAATAGAGAAAATCGTTTCAGCCGTTTCAGCGTAGTATATAATTATTCGTTTAGATATGCGAACGATGCACAATATGACAATATGTATGATGTGACAGTACTGACAGATAGCACATACGCAGCACTCAATTATTCGCGCATCCGTTCTTACTTCCAAGAGGAATTTTTTTGCCGTACAAACTTCTATACTCCCTACAATCCCTCCCAGTTTAATTTTTGCATCTTATGGTAGCCTATGTCTGTCCCAATGGTCCAATATAACTCTATATTAAATTTCAACAAAATTGGTTCAGCCGTTTTCGCGTGAAAACGGAACATACATACACACTTTCAAATTTATAATATTAGTAGGGATAGGGATTGGCTAAAGACATTCTCCGGATCAAATGCAACACTGAATGCGACCATTAAGATTATTACAAGAATTTTCTTAGTATTTTCATTCTGAATGTAGGCGTAAGACGTTCTCCATTCATCATGCGTGAATGGTAGAATAGCATATTATATTATAATTATAAACTTTCATAATATCAAATGTGATAACTAATTTTGATAATTCAAATCCTTAAATGCATAAAATAAGCACTAATAATTTCAGGTTTTGTTCTATATTTAACAAACGTCTCCACCTAGTTATAAAAAGTAATAAAAAGTATATATTAAAAGTTAAAAGTAATTTAAGTCGACAGCAGGCAGCGATAGTCTAGTGGAGAGACCGAGAGACTGCTACGCAGAGGGTCCGGGTTCGAATCCACGGCGCGCACCAATGACTTTTTGGAGTTATGTGCGTATTTAATTGTTAATTATCGCTTGCTTAACAGTGAAGGAAAACATCGTGAGGAAACCTGCAAGTCTGAGAGTTCTCCATCATTTTCTCAAAAGACATGTGAAGTCTGCCAACCCGCACTAGGCCAGCGTGGTGGACTATGGCCTTACCCTTCTCATAGTAAGAAGAGCCCCGTGCCTAGCAGTGGGACAGTATATATACAGGGCTGATGATGATGATGAAGTCAATAAAGTAATAAAGTGATGTATCAAGCTAAACATCTCAAACAGCTGACTACTATTTATTTTTTCACGTACTGAATTAACAAAAACTACTACAATCCCAAATACTTCAGTTGCTTTTGCAACTTATTGTTATGAGGTGGCATATTTTAAAACCGCGTAAAGATGCACGGTAAATTAGCCCAATATTTTTCCATGACCATGTGTCAAAAGCCCCGTCGAGTTTATATCACAAACACACGTGCCGTTTGGTACGATGATAAAAGCATACTTCAGGTTAGGGCACATCATTAGCAAAGACTGGAACAACTTCACTAATTGGGCAAGCCCTCGGCACAAACTGTGTGTTGTGAAGTTCTCGTGTCTACTTTGATTTTGGAGGTAGATAAAGCGAAATAATTGTGGAATGTGACTTTGTTGGAAAACTAAACTTAAGACTTACATCATTAAAATTTTATACAAATAATAATAGAAACATAAGAACTACCTTTGTAATTTTTGAAGCAGGCTATTTTCATGGTTTTCATCTATGAAAGGCATTTCATTTTTTCTATATATTTTTGGAGAGCTTTGGAGAATGAAGGTATGGTATGTAGAAATGATATTCTTGACTCCAGGATTCAGAATAATTTATTGGTAATTTAGTGCTGTTTATATACAAAATGTACAACTAGGCTGAGCCAATCCAAATGCAGATAAATAAAAATGTAAAATGATCAAAACAATCAACCAATTAATTTAAAGTACAATCGGCCAATAATATTTGAGTTGAGTTTACGTAAGTAATCCGCCAGGTGGTTCATACGTCGCGCGAGCGTTTTCCCGCGCAAACGGGAACATACTTATACTGGTGGCATAAGCGCGGCGGCTCCATTTGCCGGTCACTCGTCGAGCGAAGACGTCGTGCGTTCGCGCGTCAGCGGGCACGGCGCGCGTCGACGCAATAATATTTGCAGAGCGAAGATTTCTTGAAATCGTCAGCGTGTGCATCTTTGAGTTCGCAAGAGAAATCTTCTTGTTTCTATTTAACGTTGCAAAAGTCTATAAAACTGTTATTTTCAGAACAACAACAAAAGTCCTTGAACAGTCCTTGTCAGGACTATTATCATTGTTTCTATTTAAGCACTTAAGTCCTTTTCAGGGCTGTGTGTATCCATGTTTCTATTTACACATCACAAAAGTCACTGTAGGGACTGCTAGGTATAGGATAGCTACAGTACTCCCCTTCAAGCGAAGCGTACCGGCAGCTTGATGGTGCGACCGGAACGTGTTGTTTTGATGTCCGTTTGCGGCGGCGGCGTCGGCGTCGTAGAGTTCGCCGGCGCAGGTACTTGTTGTTTGGTAAGGTTATAATGCGGTAAGGTAACTTCGGTATCCTTGGTAACGGTAAGGTTATTGGTTTTCTGGGTAATGGTAATGTTGCTTGAAGGTAATGTGTTGTTATGGTTTGCTGGTATATTATCACTATCTTCTAATACGACGTAAGCAGGTTTCAGTCGATCGATTGAAATGTTTGCTTGTCGGTCCGGTAATTGTACACAATACACTTTGTCTGTTCGGCTTATAACCTTGTAGGGTCCTTCGTAGGGTGTCTGTAGTGGCTTACGAACTGAATCTACTCGAACGAACACGTGACTGCAATTGAGTAGGTCTTTATGCACGAAAATATTTCTATTATTATTATGATGCTCGGTGAATGCTTGAGGTTTGTTGCTATGAATGATTTCACGTAGCTTCTCGACGTAGGTATAATCCATAGCTGTAGGTGTGTATGCGCTTGATGTGAAAAAGTCTCCTGGTAGGCGTAAAATGCATCCGTAGGTTAATTCAGCGGGACTCACGCCGGTGTCAGTGCGCAGGGCGGCACGTAATCCCAATAATATTGTAGGTATTTCGTCGATCCACGAGCGCGTGTCGGTGAGCTTTGCGCGTAATGCATTTTTGAGTGAGCGATGCCAACGTTCGATGATTCCATTGCTTTGCGGGTGGTAAGGAGTAGTTCGATTTTTCTTGATACCCATTAGTTTCATGAGGTTTTGAAATAGTTGGCTCTCGAACTGTCGACCTTGATCTGATGTTAGTGTAGCCGGGCATCCGAAGCGAGATATCCAATGTTGATAGACGATGTTCGCTATTCGATCAGCTGTTATTTCCTCTGTAGGTACGGCCTCAGGCCATCTCGTAAAACGGTCAATCATAGTTACGAGATATCGATGACCTTGAACAGTTGTAGGTAGTGGTCCAACGATGTCTATGTGTACGTGTTGAAAACGATCGGTTGGCGGGAAAGATGCGATGCTTGAATGGGTGTGACGATGTATCTTGCCTTTCTGACATTGAATACAGGTTCGCGTCCAGCGGCTGATATCTGCATTCATTGAAGGCCAGAAGTATTTCTGTGTTGTGAGCTTGCGAGTTGTACGGGTACCAGGATGACTTATGTTGTGAACGTTGTTAAAAACTTCTTTTCTGTATGGCTCGGGGATGTATGGGCGAATATGTGACGTAGATGTTTCACAATATAGTTCGATGTCAGTATTAGGTATTGTTATTTTCTTGAGCGCGAGGTGATCGTTGCGTAGTAATTGTTGTATAGTGCTGTCTCTTTCTTGCGCTGTTGCTATGTCGTTGTAGTTGATAGCGGACGGGCAAGTTATGGTTGCTATGCGACTAAGGGCGTCTGCGACGATATTTTGTTTACCGCTTACGTGCCTTATATCGGTGGAGAAAGCGGAAATGAATAATAATTGTCTCGTTCGCTTCGGTGTCTCGGTGGTGGAGTTGATCTTGCTCATTGCGAATGTTAGCGGCTTGTGATCGGTGAATATAATGAGATGACGTCCTTCGAAAATTTTTCGGAAATGTTTGACGGCCATGTAAATGGCTAGTAATTCTCGATCATAGGTAGAATACTTCAGTTGCGCGTCGTTGAATTTCTTAGAGAAGTATCCGAGCGGCTGCCATGTTTCGTTTAAGTATTGTTGAATTACGGCACCGGCTGATGTGTCCGATGCGTCACAGAATAGAGCGAGTGTTGCGTGGTGAGATGGATGAGCAAGTAAAGCTGCGGTGGTGATGCTTGCTTTACATTGTTCAAAGGCTTGTGTTGCTTCGTCGGACAATGTGATTGCAGTTTTATCTCGTTTCTTCACGTTGTGTAGGTATGAATTCAATGGTGCTTGTAGTGAGGCGGCGTTGGGAATGTGATCGCGGTAGAAATTTAACATTCCTAGGAATCTCCGTAGTTCTTCTATTGTCTTGGGTTTGGGGTAATCAGTGATAGCTTTGATCTTTTGTTCGGGAGGCTTGATACCATCTTTTGATACATGATAACCGAGGAACTGAACTTCGGACTTGCCTAGGTTGCATTTAGCGGGGTTGATGGTGATACCATGTTCTTCTAATCTCTTCAGGACGGTGTGGAGGTGTTCTCGATGCTGGGTCTCGTGTTCCGAAGCGATTAGTATATCATCTATGAATGGATATACGAAATCTAGTCCTCGCAGTACTTCGTGAATGTAACGTTGAAACGTTTGTCCTGCGTTCTTCAAACCGGGACACATTCGCGGGAATTCAAATAAACCCATTGGTGTGATAATAGCGGTTTTCTCGATGTCCTCTTCTCTTATGCTCAGTTGTTGGTAGGCTCGGTTGAGGTCTATTGTTGAGAAGATAGTCTTGTCTGAGAGATGATGTGTGAAATCTTTGACGCGTGGAACGGGATAGCGATCGGGTTTTGTGATAGCGTTGAGTCGCCGATAGTCTCCGCAGACTCGAATGTCACCATTCTTCTTCGGGACGATGTGAAGCGGTGATGACCATGGACTCTTGCTTGGCCTGCATAACCCTTGTTCAATCATATTTTCAAACTCTTTCTTCACGATTTCATATCGGTGCGGTGGTATGGGGCGAGCGCGGCTATGTATTGGTGGGCCTTCTGTTTCAATGTAGTGTTGCACGTTGATAGAAGAGCTTAACTGCATTGAAGTGAGACGTGTGATGCCGGGATATTGCGCTAAAATGTCGTGATACGACTGTGACTTGTCGATGGTGTACACTGTAGGTATGTTTGAAATGCGAACTGGGGCGTTGACCTTGAGATTCGTGACGCCGTCGATCAATCTCTTGTTTTTCAAATCGACGATAAGTTGGTGATGTTTGAGAAAGTCAGCGCCGAGTATAGGTCTTGAAACGTCGGCGACAATGAACTTCCATTTGTATGGGCGTCGTAGGTTGAAGTCGAGCGTTAATGTTTTCTCACCGTACGTAGCTATAGTTGTGTTGTTAGCCGCATATAGTTGGAACGATAGTGGCGTTGCGACTTGTCCTTTCTTTCTAGGTAGTACGGATATGTTCGCACCCGTGTCGACCAGGAAAGATATGTTGGAGTTACGATCTGTTATGTATAGGCGGTGTGAGTTTTCGTGAACGCCAGAGTCCGCCTCCGCTAACGTTCGGCCTAGTTTTCCGACTTCTTATTGAATGTGCAAGGTGACGTGCAGCGTCGAGCTTGTTCTTTGAAACGTCGATGATAATAGCAGAAAGGTGATGGTGATGAGTCTCGACTGCGTTGTTGCGATGGACTTCGGTTGTAAGACGGGTAGCGGTTGCGGCGGTAACCGTTGTATTGGCTGTGCGGTGGTCTTGATTTCAATTCGGCTATTTCTAATGATAACTTGCGTAGTTCGGTGACAAGGAATTGTAGGTCGGCTGTCTGAGTTGGTGGTGATGTCGGTGAGGTTATCGTTTGGACGGCTGAGATGTGAGGTGCAGCTGGTGGCGTCTGTTCCATCATTTTGTCGGCGAGTAACGCTAACTCTTCTAACGACGACTTAGTTGCGAAGGTCTCGCTGACGGCAAGCACAGAACGTATGTGTGGTGGAAGGTGGTTGGTCCACATGAGTCGCAGCGTACTGTCTGGAACTTTGTCTGTAGCAAGGTTTCTCATACGCCGGAGTAGTTGGGTCGGCTTCTGATCGCCGAGTTCCATCTCTGACAGCAGTTTTTGGAACTGGCGGCTGTCGGACTCCTCATAGGCAGATATGAGACGTTCTTTAATCGCCTTGTACTGGTCTTGCTCTGGTGGGTTGTATAGAAGGTCGGTGATCTGCTCGATGTCTTGGCGTTCCAGCTGTGCGATTACCATCTGAGCGAGCTGGGCTTGGCTTTTCTTCAGGTCGTTGGTGGCGGCTTCGAAACTGATAAACCACAGACGTGGTCGATCACGCCAGAATGGTGGGATACGCATGGTTAGCGATATGCCACCAATTTCAGTGACGCTGTTGATTGATGTAGAGTTGAATGAGCTGGCCGGGATAGAATTTTCTTGCTGTTGTGACATGTTGAGAGTTGTGGAGCAGGGATTTGTCGACTATGTTGGTACTATGGTTGAATGAAGAATGTTGCGGTTTTTCGGTGGCTTGATGGGCAGAGCTTTTCCGTTCTTGATTTGTACTTCTTGTGTTCCGGAGAGGGTCACCACTTTGGAGAGCTTTGGAGAATGAAGGTATGGTATGTAGAAATGATATTCTTGACTCCAGGATTCAGAATAATTTATTGGTAATTTAGTGCTGTTTATATACAAAATGTACAACTAGGCTGAGCCAATCCAAATGCAGATAAATAAAAATGTAAAATGATCAAAACAATCAACCAATTAATTTAAAGTACAATCGGCCAATAATATTTGAGTTGAGTTTACGTAAGTAATCCGCCAGGTGGTTCATACGTCGCGCGAGCGTTTTCCCGCGCAAACGGGAACATACTTATACTGGTGGCATAAGCGCGGCGGCTCCATTTGCCGGTCACTCGTCGAGCGAAGACGTCGTGCGTTCGCGCGTCAGCGGGCACGGCGCGCGTCGACGCAATAATATTTGCAGAGCGAAGATTTCTTGAAATCGTCAGCGTGTGCATCTTTGAGTTCGCAAGAGAAATCTTCTTGTTTCTATTTAACGTTGCAAAAGTCTATAAAACTGTTCTTTTCAGAACAACAACAAAAGTCCTTGAACAGTCCTTGTCAGGACTATTATCATTGTTTCTATTTAAGCACTTAAGTCCTTTTCAGGGCTGTGTGTATCCATGTTTCTATTTACACATCACAAAAGTCACCGTAGGGACTGCTAGGTATAGGATAGCTACATATTCAATACATTTTTGTGTATTCCGTTTCGTTTTATTTTCACAGCTGATGTGATTAATATTCGAATTTTATAATGATTTTATGTTCAGCTTCTACCATGTGGTAATTGGTATTGTCTACTATAAATGAAGTTTTTAAAGATATTCATCACTGATTTTAGACTTTATTTTTAGACCATATTCAAATTTCTCCGTACGCTTAACAATCAGTGCAGAAGTAAACGGTAGGCAGAGACAGGCTGCTTATAGCTCCATATTATCTTATCACTTACCACATTAAAGGAAGTCCATGAGCCGCGGTTACCTTATTTCACTAAAGAAAATTCTGAATTCTCGTATATGACTAAGCTCCAGCCACAATAGTAACATGAATAGCAGAATAGCTTAAGGTGGGCTTACATTATACATATAACCTCTGGAGTCTCAGATGCAATAACTGACTACCGATATCTCTAGATTTAATTGGCATAAAGGGATTCAATTCAATTAATATGACCGACTCGGTATTGGAAGTGGATTGGACGATATTGTTCGTCATAATGCAGTAGAGTATTGTAGGACTGCTGCAATTTATTGTACTTTACGGTGGATATTTAGAATATTGAATTTCGTTATTGTACAGTCAAAAACAGCAACAACATAACTTCACGCCTTTATCCCCGAAAGAGGAGGCAGAGGTGTATTACACACTCACACTTCGCCAGTTATATTTCGGTCACTGGCACATTTAAGCGAGCGATAGTCAACAACACAAGTCGATATACATTTACCTGATTTTGAATGACGTTATAGTTTCTAATAATTATTGTTCTCAGTATCTTGTAAGATTTCTAGTCGGAAAAAGTTTATCTTAATCATAATTTATAAATTCAAAACAACTATCACAATTTGATGACTTGTAGGAATGAGAATTACAATTGCAAATGAAATTAAGAGCAATTTGTGTTTCAAAAATATAATTATTAAAGATAGGCTTGTGTTTGAATAAAACAACAACATCATCAAATAAATATACAGTGCATTTATCCCATCAAATTACACAAAAACACAGATACAATTACATGAAATAACATAAAAACATGAGACTGAATCAGAGTCCCTTACTGAAATTAATAAAGCTAGCTTATTAAAATTTCAAAAGCCATCTCAACATTGGTTCTGATAGTTAATGAATTAGTTTTCACTCCACGTCGCATAAATAGCTTATTAAAATGTCAAAGGCCATCTCAACATTGGTTCTTATAGTTAATTAATTCGTTTGCACTTCACGTCGCATAAATGATAAGTAATACTCTGTGGTATTTACTAAGTGTGTTGTTGATATTTTTCATATGTGTATATTGGTATGTAAGTTTCATTTTATTTGACAAAACTATTAATTCTGTTGGCTTTGGTAATTAGAGTAATTATCATTTAAATAACGAATTTGGGCATAACTGTACCCATTTTTAGGCCTACTACCAGCCCATTACTATCAGACATATATCGTTTGCCGCAATTACTTTATATCTAAAGACAGAAGCCTCAAAGAAGATAGCACTTTTGTGGCGAGCTGGATTTTTTTCTGAAAGTATTGTATCCGTGGCGGTAGGCAAGCGCTCAAAGCCGCCCTAAAGTATAATAATTTTTACAAATAATAAGTTATTAAGTAGAACAAATCGCTATTAGTATTATATTGGCAAAATTTATTTATATTAAGCACATCAACAACATAATTACATTATTTCATATAATTAAAAACATTTTCAGTATTCGATATAACATTATATATTATACATACATAATATAACATTATCTGATAGTCTATTTTCTGGAGCATAGACAGCTAGGTACTTCAAATTAGGCATTCCAAACCGTAAGGTAATTCGTATTCAACATTTCCTATCTATTGCCCAAAGGAGGACATAACTTCTCTCTCGACATGCAATGTGCTCTATTACAAGACGTTGCTGAAACAATTCTGTATAACTAGAAATATACCTATTTTATTTAAATAATACACTCACACAGGTGGTTGAAAGGTAATCTTCAACAAATATTTTGTTACTTTTGATGAAAACAGTATTTTTTAGTTATATGTCCCTTACATGCCTCACGTGCCGTGTGGTTGACGGCATAGAATACAAGTGTCACCACTCCCTATCTTCCCGTGGGTGTCGTAAGAGGCGACTAAGGGATAACACGATGCAAATACCATCTTTGCGTAGAGACGGAAAACTCGACATCAAACCTTATGCGACTGCCTCGTTGGTCTCGCGGCATAAATGTGCGCGTGGGATCGGGAGGTCCCGGGTTCGATTCCTGGGTCGGGCAGTGTTATTGAGTTTTTCTGTCACGAAATTCTCAGTAGCAGCACGGAGTCTGGAAATGTGCCCGGTACGGCAATAGGCTCGCCCTTTATTACGTGGGACTAAAGTATATCTGGCGAAAAATGGGTGTAGAAATACACCTCTGCCTACCCCTTCGGGGATAAAAGGCGTGACGATATGTATGTATGTATGTCCCTTACATGGAACAGTGGATTATATGAGATAAAAATCATAATATTATAGAAATTCACACACACTTTAACATTGGCTGTTTAGGAATCATAATTGAACATACATACCCACGCGCACATTTATGCCGCGAGACCAACGAGGCAGTCGCATAAGGTTTGATGTCGAGTTTTCCGTCTCTACGCAAAGATGGTATTTGCATCGTGATATCCCTTAGTCGCCTCTTACGACACCCACGGGAAGATAGGGAGTGGTGACACTTGTATTCTATGCCGTCAACCACACGGCACGTGAGGCATGTAAGGGACATATAACTAAAAAATACTGTTTTCATCAAAAGTAACAAAATATTTGTTGAAGATTACCTTTCAACCACCTGTGTGAGTGTATTATTTAAATAAAATAGGTATATTTCTAGTTATACAGAATTGTTTCAGCAACGTCTTGTAATAGAGCACATTGCATGTCGAGAGAGAAGTTATGTCCTCCTTTGGGCAATAGATAGGAAATGTTGAATACGAATTACCTTACGGTTTGGAATGCCTAATTTGAAGTACCTAGCTGTCTATGCTCCAGAAAATAGACTATCAGATAATGTTATATTATGTATGTATAATATATAATGTTATATCGAATACTGAAAATGTTTTTAATTATATGAAATAATGTAATTATGTTGTTGATGTGCTTAATATAAATAAATTTTGCCAATATAATACTAATAGCGATTTGTTCTACTTAATAACTTATTATTTGTAAAAATTATTATACTTTAGGGCGGCTTTGAGCGCTTGCCTACCGCCACGGATACAATACTTTCAGAAAAAAATCCAGCTCGCCACAAAAGTGCTATCTTCTTTGAGGCTTCTGTCTTTAGATATAAAGTAATTGCGGCAAACGAGATATGTCTGATAGTAATGGGCTGGTAGTAGGCCTAAAAATGGGTACAGTTATGCCCAAATTCGTTATTTAAATGGTAATTACTCTAATTACCAAAGCCAACAGAATTAATAGTTTTGTCAAATAAAATGAAACTTACATACCAATATACACATATGAAAAATATCAACAACACACTTAGTAAATACCACAGAGTATTACTTATCATTTATGCGGCGTGAAGTGCAAACGAATTAATTAACTATAAGAACCAATGTTGAGATGGCCTTTGACATTTTAATAAGCTATTTATGCGACGTGGAGTGAAAACTAATGCATTAACTATCAGAACTAATGTTGAGATGGCTTTTGAAATTTTAATAAGCTAGCTTTATTAATTTCAGTAAGGGACTCTGATTCAGTCTCATGTTTTTATGTTATTTCATGTAATTGTATCTGTGTTTTTGTGTAATTTGATGGGATAAATGCACTGTATATTTATTTGATGATGTTGTTGTTTTATTCAAACACAAGCCTATCTTTAATAATTATATTTTTGAAACACAAATTGCTCTTAATTTCATTTGCAATTGTAATTCTCATTCCTACAAGTCATCAAATTGTGATAGTTGTTTTGAATTTATAAATTATGATTAAGATAAACTTTTTCCGTCTAGAAATCTTACAAGATACTGAGAACAATAATTATTAGAAACTATAACGTCATTCAAAATCAGGTAAATGTATATCGACTTGTGTTGTTGACTATCGCTCGCTTAAATGTGCCAGTGACCGGAAAATGCTGGTGAAGTGTGAGTGTGTAATACACCTCTGCCTCCTCTTTCGGGGATAAAGGCGTGAAGTTATGTTGTTGCTGTTTTTGACTGTACAATAACGAAATTCAATATTCTAAATATCCACCGTAAAGTACAATAAATTGCAGCAGTCCTACAATACTCTACTGCATTATGACGAACAATATCGTCCAATCCACTTCCAATACCGAGTCGGTCATATTAATTGAATTGAATCCCTTTATGCCAATTAAATCTAGAGATATCGGTAGTCAGTTATTGCATCTGAGACTCCAGACTATGACGTATGATGTTATATGTATAATGTAAGCCCACCTTAAGCTATTCTGCTATTCATGTTACTATTGTGGCTGGAGCTTAGTCATATACGAGAATTCAGAATTTTCTTTAGTGAAATAAGGTAACCGCGGCTCATGGACTTCCTTTAATGTGGTAAGTGATAAGATAATATGGAGCTATAAGCAGCCTGTCTCTGCCTACCGTTTACTTCTGCACTGATTGTTAAGCGTACGGAGAAATTTGAATATGGTCTAAAAATAAAGTCTAAAATCAGTGATGAATATCTTTAAAAACTTCATTTATAGTAGACAATACCAATTACCACATGGTAGAAGCTGAACATAAAATCATTATAAAATTCGAATATTAATCACATCAGCTGTGAAAATAAAACGAAACGGAATACACAAAAATGTATTGAATATATAGAAAAAATGAAATGCCTTTCATAGATGAAAACCATGAAAATACCCTGCTTCAAAAATTACAAAGGTAGTTCCTATGTTTCTATTATTATTTGTATAAAATTTTAATGATGTAAGTCTTAAGTTTAGTTTTCCAACAAAGTCACATTCCACAATTATTTCGCTTTATCTACCTCCAAAATCAAAGTAGACACGAGAACTTCACAACACACAGTTTGTGCCGAGGGCTTGCCCAATTAGTGAAGTTGTTCCAGTCTTTGCTAATGATGTGCCCTAACCTGAAGTATGCTTTTATCATCGTACCAAACGGCACGTGTGTTTGTGATATAAACTCGACGGGGCTTTTGACACATGGTCATGGAAAAATATTGGGCTAATTTACCGTGCATCTTTACGCGGTTTTAAAATATGCCACCTCATAACAATAAGTTGCAAAAGCAACTGAAGTATTTGGGATTGTAGTAGTTTTTGTTAATTCAGTACGTGAAAAAATAAATAGTAGTCAGCTGTTTGAGATGTTTAGCTTGATACATCACTTTATTACTTTATTGACTTCATCATCATCATCAGCCCTGTATATATACTGTCCCACTGCTAGGCACGGGGCTCTTCTTACTATGAGAAGGGTAAGGCCATAGTCCACCACGCTGGCCTAGTGCGGGTTGGCAGACTTCACATGTCTTTTGAGAAAATGATGGAGAACTCTCAGACATGCAGGTTTCCTCACGATGTTTTCCTTCATTGTTAAGCAAGCGATAATTAACAATTAAATACGCACATAACTCCAAAAAGTCATTGGTGCGCGCCGTGGATTCGAACCCGGACCCTCTGCGTAGCAGTCTCTCGGTCTCTCCACTAGGCTATCGCTGCCTGCTATCGACTTAAATTACTTTTAACTTTTAATATATACTTTTTATTACTTTTTATAACTAGGTGGAGACGTTTGTTAAATATAGAACAAAACCTGAAATTATTAGTGCTTATTTTATGCATTTAAGGATTTGAATTATCAAAATTAGTTATCACATTTGATATTATGAAAGTTTATAATTATAATATAATATGCTATTCTACAATTCACGCATGATGAATGGAGAACGTCTTACGCCTACATTCAGAATGAAAATACTAAGAAAATTCTTGTAATAATCTTAATGGTCGCATTCAGTGTTGCATTTGATCCGGAGAATGTCTTTAGCCAATCCCTATCCTTACTAATATTATAAATTCGAAAGTGTGTATGTATGTTCCGTTTTCACGCGAAAACGGCTGAACCAATTTTGTTGAAATTTAATATAGAGTTATATTGGACCATTGGGACAGACTTAGGCTACCATAAGTTGCAAAAATTAAACTGGGAGGGATTGTAGGGAGTATAGAAGTTTGTACGGCAAAAAATTTCCTCTTGGAAGTAAGAACGGATGCGCGAATAATTGAGTGCTGCGTATGTGCTATCTGTCAGTACTGTCACATCATACATATTGTCATATTGTGCATCGTTCGCATATCTAAACGAATAATTATATACTACGCTGAAACGGCTGAAACGATTTTCTCTATTTACTAAAATTATAAATGCGAAAGTGTTTATAGATATATATTAGACATATTGTATTGAAACATGGCTTTGACATTTGTCATGGATACTGACCGAGTTACTTTGTACCTTAAAGAGCTTCTGACTCTTTAGAATAATCAGGTGTGTCTTCACACAACTTGAGACTGAAAGTAGATATGTGTTACCCCGAATTTAACGCGCGCGAAGCCGCGGGCAAAAGCTAGTTATAAAAATCATAATATTATAGAAATTCACACACACTTTAACTTTGGCTGTTTAGGAATCATAATTGAACATACATACATACATATCGTAATTGAACTTATCAATTTATTAATGTTATGCATAATTGGGTATAGGTATGCATAGATAGACAGCGATAGACTAGTGGAGAAACCAAAATGCTGCCATGCAGAGGGTATCGGGTTGGAATGGGCGGAAGCCCGTGCAGGTCAACTCATCTTTAGCATCACTGAGCTGCACTGACTTCTACTCCCTGCACCTGAGTCCGGTGCAGGGAGTGGCGAATGGTCTCAGGGGTAGCGCAGGTCGTGATGATCCCTAAGGCAAGGCTGGTGGACTATCCTTCTCGAGGTTGCCGCCCGTTCTTGGTCCAGTTCCTTCAGAAATGGATGCAACCAAAACCTCCAGCCGAAACACAAATAACAGGCACTTTACACACGCATACACACACACGTACACACATGCGCGCACACACACACATTCACTTACACATCTCTTCACCACGCCCCCTCGTGGCCGGGTGGGCTTGGGCCCGTAGTAAACAGTCACGGGTAAGAGAAGTTGACCACCTGCGCTAGGACCTGCGCAGTCGAGCGCCGTACGCGGGGATGACGGAGTCCTGGGGGGTTGAGCCGAGTGGCGCTGGCGGTAATGCGACCGTGAGGCAACACGCCCTCTTTGGTCCCGATTTCACGCTAAACGGTAGCCCCCGCTGTGAGCCGCAGCGGGGGAAATGGCCATCGTGTCCCGTCAGAGGGCCACAGGCTAGGGACGTGGGGTCCGCATCAGCAGTTGGAATTTATTTCGGCTGTTGATGTGGTGGGTGAAGGCTATACTGAAGGCGCAAGCGAGGGAAGACAGATGGAGTTGGTAACTCGGCTCCGACCTTTGACCCGAGCGGGCGCCCGATGTCGTGCTGTAAGCCAGCCTTGCGTTCCTATATCCCTCTGGTAATCCTAACGTCCGGTATGACGTTCCCTGTTGCGGGCTCCATGGAGGGTGGGAAGCCAGAGGGATGAAGTCTTTAAGTAAACGTATGGATACCGAAATCCTTTTTATTACCCCAACCGCGACGGGGACGGCGAAAGCTGTTCCCGCCGCCACAACCAAAACCATACAGATGGTCGACGCCGTGGCCCCGGCTGCAGGTGTCAAACCATCCCCCAAGGACTTGACTTCAGCGCTGGCTAACGCTAGTACTGGTCCCGTCCTTACAATCGTCAGCCCGTTTGAGATCAAGCGGGAAGATGACTCCTCCTTCGCGGGCTGGCAAGTGGTGAGTCACCGTAAGGGCAAGGGTAAGGGCAAGACCACCGGTCCTGTCCAACGCACGCCCACCACACAACCGAGTGGCCCCGCTGCTACCAGTTCCACGAAGAAAAAGAGGAACAACAAAAGCAAGAGACAGCGCATGGCAATTAGGCGGAAGGCTGAACAAGCCGCTGCTTCTGCCGGTGCTGCCTCCACTAAAACAGCTGAGCAGGTTGCCGTCGCAGGTCCCAGCAATGTGACCAGCGCGCAGCCCACGCTCAGTAGCGAGGGGTGCACGAAGGCCGGAGGCAGTACGGGGAAGCCGCCTGCCGCCAAGCGGCGGGCTGGCCACCCTGGACGGCATCCAGCCCCAGCACCACCGGGAAACGCGGCAGGGAAAACTGCTGAAAACAAGGAAAGAGGTGAGGCCAAACGTGCTCTCAACGAGACCAGCTCGCCTCGAGGGGAGCACAAGAAGCCCCGCCTCGACTCCTCCAGGATACAAGGTAAGTCCTACGCACAGGCCTCCAAGGCGTCCCTGGGTGTTGCAGTAACATGCAAACGCACAGGGAACTTGCCGAAGGAGTTGGTGGACCAGGTACTCCGGGAGCTCCAAAAGAAGATCCAGAGTGATGCCTGGTCGACCAAAACCCCCAAACGCCCCGCTCCAGCGTTCACCGGGAAACCCGTGCACGCGGATGGGGTCCTCAAACTTTGGTGCGCCGACGAGGCAACGCGTACCTGGCTGACGGAGGCAGTCTCTCTCCTGGTCCCACCACCGGGCTTCGAACTGGAGGTCAGGGGCCAGGAAGAGACCCCGAAGAGAGTGCGGTGCGGCATCGTCGTACCCGACGAACAGGGGGTCTTGGACGACGTGCGCGACGTGGGTCGCGCTCTGGAGTTTCAGAACCCCTGGTTGGAGGTTGACAAATGGTCGATGCTGCACTCTGAAAGGCAGTCAGGTGGGTGGTTCCTAGTAGTGGGCGTCCCAGTAGAACAGGTCCCGATCCTGATGAAGAACGAGCGCCGCCTCGCGTTGGGGGTAGGTG
This sequence comes from Euclidia mi, assembly GCA_944739405.2. Taxonomy (NCBI): domain Eukaryota; kingdom Metazoa; phylum Arthropoda; class Insecta; order Lepidoptera; family Erebidae; genus Euclidia; species Euclidia mi. The sequence continues at coordinate 11,141,761 of OX123196.2, forward strand.
CCGTCTACGTCAGGTTCCGGGACCCCTCAGGTCAGTTTGTCGACCATCCTCCGGACGACAACTCCACACGAGTCAAGCAGGACTCAAACACCAAGCCAGGGTGCGACGCAGAACCCGGCCTGTCAGAGCCGGCCGCGTCTGGCTCAGGGGCTGGCCCGTCAGCCGAGGGTAACTCGGAAGATGAGAGCCTGCTCCTGAGCCCGGTGCGGCGGGACGACGGGGTGGAGGCTGGCGACATCCTGGCCGGCCTAACGCAGCTGACGGTCGGGGAGGTGGGGACATCATCCAAAGATGAACCCTCTGCCTAGTGACGTCAGTTGCCTCCAAATCAACCTCCATCACAGCCAAACGGCCACTGCGCAACTGCGCAAATGGATGGAGGTTCAACAATCAGCCATCGTGCTCATCCAGGAACCTTGGATAAGGGGTGGCCTCATCAGAGGCCTCTCCAGCCTGGGAGGTAAGATTTATTCTTCAACTGACCACACACATCCAAGAACCTGCATACTGACAACTAAAAACATCAGAGCCCAAGTTCTAACGGAGTTCTGTTCCAGAGACATCACAGCGATACAAATTGAAATAACACAGCAGCCAAGGAGTATAGCGGTTGTTTTTGCATCGGTCTACATGCCCGAGGCCGAAGACCCGCCACCGTTCGACCTCACGCGTCTGGTTAACCAGTGCGAGAGAACCAAAACGGAGGTCGTAATAGGAACGGACTCCAATGCCCACCACCAAATGTGGGGCATGAACTGCAATAACAACAGAGGTAAATCACTGGTTGAATACCTATTCACCACTAATCTTACCCTATTAAACACAGGTACGGAGCCCATCTTCGTCACAAGACGCACAATTAATGAGCATGATGGGGACTATGTTGGGAGCTAACATAGTTTTTATCATGTTTATTAACGCTTAAAAAAAAAAAAAAAAAAACTATTATAATATGTAATTCGTCCTAGCGCCTTTAAATGTAAATTTATAATATCATGAAGCTCCTAACATAGTTTTTTGACGAGTTTATTAACGCTTAAAACATATTATATGTAAGCTGCGGTAAACGGTGTTGGTGACACAATTGTCAGCACCTTATAAATATTACTCTTTGTTGTCAATATGTATTGCTGTCTCTGTTTGTTTACCCAAATAAAAAAAAAAAAAAAAAAAAAAAAAAAAAAGACGTAGTCAGACAATTATCGACTTAACTCTCGCAACAGAAGGAGCGGCTGAACGCATCAAGGGATGGCACGTCTCGAAAGAGGCATCGTGCTCAGACCACAGATGGATCAGCTTCTCTATGGAAGTCGTTATACAACCTCCACAGCCACGCAGGAAACCACACAACACTGACAAAGCAAAGTATGTCCAATTACTTACAGAGAAACTTACCCTTACTGCTACGCCGACGGTACTGGGTGACAATGAACAGATCGACGAGCAGGTATGTACACTGATGCAGTCGATGCTAGACAGCTACCACGCAGCATGCTCAGAAACCACTCTATCCTCAACCCTAGGTAAACAACCCTGGTGGGGCGCTGAGCTTGAACGCAAGCGCAAGAAGGTAAGAAAGGCCCTTAACAGGGCAATGAACACAAGCGCGGACGCAGATTGGGACGCTTATAAAGCGGCCAAATCAAGCTACAAGAAATGCCTCAGATTCAGACGCACCATGGGATGGCGAAAATTCTGTGGGAGCATTGAATCTTGCCAACAAGCAAACCGGGTAAGGAAACTACTGGCTCAGCAACCGATGGTTGCACCAGGTACTCTCCGTAAACCGGATAACACATACACCACATCGGAGGAGGAGACAAGACGCGTCCTACTAGAAACACACTTCCCAGGCTGCGTCTTCACCCCGGTAATAACGTGGCACGATACACCAACAGTGGCGACCGAACACGAGTGGAGACACGCAAACACCGTGGTCACAGAAGAAAAACTCCGATGGGCCATCGATAGCTTCCATCCCTTCAAAGCAGCCGGACTGGACGGCATCTTCCCTGGGTTGTTACAATGGGGGGGTGAACCGGTCCGCAAAAGACTTCTGGCAATCATGAGGGCTAGCCTAGCCCTTAGATATGTACCGAAGAATTGGAGGGAAGTCAAACTAATTTTCATACCAAAACCAGGCAAAACAGACTACACAAATGCAAAGTCCTTCAGACCAATAAGCCTGACCTCCTTCATGCTTAAAGCCTTGGAAAGGCTATGCGAGAGGGAATTAAGAAGTGGGGCACTTAAACACCTACCCCTACATGCCAATCAACATGCATACAGCTCAGGGAAATCGACGGAATCGGCCTTACATCAGGTCGTGAACCAGATAGAAGCTGCTATACAACAAAAAAGCATCTGTCTGGGCACCTTCATTGACATAGAAGGAGCCTTTGACAAGACAAACTTCTCCAGTATAAGCAACGCCCTAGCCAGACATGGTGTGGATCAGATGCTCATACAGTGGATCCAAAACATGCTCAGCAAAAGAGTAGTGCGCCTGCACCGCGGCCCAGACAGCCTTGATAACTAAAGGTTGCCCGCAGGGCGGTGTACTCTCCCCGCTATTGTGGAACTTAGTCATCAATGAACTCATAGACAAACTCAACGCGAGATATTTTTACACAATAGGATATGCAGATGATCTGACCATTCTCACCTCAGGTAAGGTAACTAGTACAGTGTACGACCTTACTCAACAGGCTCTACGCATAGTAGAGTGGTGGTGTAATGAGTACGAATTATCAATAAACCCGAACAAGACCGAACTAGTTATGTTCACACACAAACGCGCGCTGGGTACTTACCGACTGCCCAGGCTATTCAACACAGAGCTCAAGCTGTCCACCGAGGTAAAGTACCTGGGAGTCACTCTTGACAGCAAATTGACATGGAACAGCCACATGGAAAATAAGCTCAATAAAGCCAGCATCGTCTTCTGGCAGTGCAAGAAGATGATAGGAAAACGATGGGGCCTATCCCCCAAAATTGTCTTATGGCTCTATAAGACAATAATACGTCCGATGATAAGCTACGGCGCAGTAGTGTGGTGGCCTCGGACCAACCTAACAACGGCCGCCAACAAGCTTCAAAAGCTTCAAAGACTTGCATGCCTAGCGGCCACGGGCTGCATGAAAACTACACCTACAGCGGCACTCGAAGTGTTGCTGGACTTGCCTCCATTGCACCTGTTCATACAACAGGAAGCAACGATGTCGGCGATCCGGCTAAGAGCTCTGAAGCTCTGGAAAGACACTAACACACCGCACACTAGCAACTTAAACACACTTTTTAAAGAAGTTCCTCTCACACAAGCCATTGGCGACCGAATACCGAAACAATTTGTTTTCGATAAGAAATACAAAATACAACTGTACGAGGATCTACACGAGGGAGCGGTTGGCCACAACGAGCTCACGATCTTCACAGATGGGTCTAAGACGGATACAGGTACGGGTTCAGGAGTATTCTCCGAGGACCTTTACATCAACATCGCAGCACCGCTGGGAGCCTACAACACGGTCTACCAGGCCGAATGTTTTGGCATAATCCTAGCTGCCACAGCAATCATGGCACGTGAGGTAAGGGAACGATCCATAAGGATCCTCTCAGATAGTAAGGCTGTCCTCTCAGCCCTCAAAAGCCATACTATCACCTTGGCACTCACGCTTGAATGCCACCAGAAACTAACAGAGGTAGTTAAACAAAACAAATTAACACTGCAATGGATCAAGGGCCACAGTGGCTCAAGAGGGAATGACGCAGCCAACGTACTTGCCAGAAGAGGGGCCACTTTAGAGGTGGTGGGACCCGAGCCCATTATTCCCCTCCCTTCTGGTTTTTATCGCAACCTGGTAAGGAATAGGACCAGGACCCAACACAACCAGTCCTGGATTGGTATTAAAACATGTAGGCAGGCCAAGGAGGCTCTTCACGCAGTAGACGGTAAGATAGCCAAACAAATCCTCCGGCTGTCCAAACAACAACTGCGGACAGTCACGGCCGCCTACACAGGACACGGATTCTTTAATAAACACCTATTTACTATAGGTATCACCGACAGCCCGCTGTGCAGGGCCTGTATGGCAGCAAACGAGACGGCAGCCCACCTGCTCCTCGACTGCCCTGAGGTCGCACAGTACAGGCAGCAGTACCTGACGAGATACAGCACCCTGAGGGAGGCAGTGGGCCACATCAAGAGTCTGCTGGCCTTCCTCGAAGAGCTGGGGTGGCTCGAATGAAGACACCATTCCCACCTGCACGCAAAATACACGCCAAGACGTGGAGTTGCGGAAACAGCCCGTGCCATCAAGTATCAAGTATCGGGTTGGAATCCACGGTCCACGGCGCGCACCAATGAATTTTCAGAGTTATGTGCGTACTGATTTGTTCATTATCGTTTATCCAGTGCCTCGAAGAGCACGTTAAGCCGTCGGTCCCGGCTGTCATGAAGATCTTTGTCAGTCTCTAAATAAACTAAAACTAGTCTAACCTACGGAATATCGCCATCCCTTCGGGTTGCGGAGGTCAGACAAGCAGTCGCTCTGTGGAAAAGCTAATATTCAGCCAAATCCGGTTAGACTAGTAAGCGGACCCCAGGTACTTACTACACGTGTCAATGGCAACACTTTAAATATATTTGGCCAAAAACTCGGCCACTCGAATGGCATTTGGCCTTGCCTCAGGACCCCAGGTTGAAACAGGGATAACGCTAGGTGGATGACGATGCATAATTAGGTATATCACTTTTACTACTAGATCAACCTTTGCTCAACAATAATATATTATAGTTCTGCTGTGTTAAAAAAATACAATAGTATTTTTTTTCAAACAGGTTATTAAAAACATTTTTTTTTTGGAAAAGCAACCATGAAACAGGACACAAAAAAATTGACGTCGAAGAGAAATAAGAACCAAAGGTGAGAGATCTTATTTTTCGCACGGAGAATGAATTTTCCAACCCTTCGAACGAAAGTGGGTCTCAGAGGCCGGATTGTGAATCTACTTGGAATTTCATTACAAAATTTCGTGCAGGTCTTGTTTCATAAATGCCGTGAAAAGAACGATCGACACAATCCACTCCTTTTATTGATGGATACCAGTATAAGGTGATCTATATTTAGACGGAAAGCCTTTGGAATAATAGGTTGGATTATATTGGATATTTATAGCCTGGTGCGTGACTGTGTTTACCAATAATATTGACTAGAGAGACTTTCCTCCTTTTGTAATATTAAAATGTTATTGGGATGTCATAACATCTTATATTATACTTGAAACAAACGATATTACTGAATCGAATATTGAAAATTAAAAGATGATTTTTTTATAACAGCAATAAAGATATTAAACATAACTTATAACTAGTAAAAGTATATTAAGCGTTTTAGATTAATACTAAGCCAGTAATTACCGACATTAGTAAACTCACTTGCAAACTGCTAAGTTTGCTCTAAAATTCCCAAGAGCTTATGCTATGATATTTTTTACAATTGATCACCGAAATCGTTTATTATTCTATTTTACAGTCACTGTTATTAAAATACAACGAAAACCTCTCAGGGTTTATCTGGGAGACTAACAAAATAATAGTGACTGTATAGTAATTTATATCCATAACTAGCTGACCCGGCAAACGTTGTTTTGCAATTTTTTTTTTTTTTAATAGATGTTGGCCTATTCTCATAGATACCGGATAAGCACAAAAAATTTCATCAAAATCGGTCAAGCCGTTTCGGAGGAGTATGGGAACGAAAACTGTGACACGAGAATTTTATATATTAGATAGTGAATCGCTCCAAGTTTAAACAATTTCAACTACAAATATCCATTCAAATACTAAAAGTTAGCATTTAGTAGAGAAGTAAAATATAACATTCCAAAATCCAATTGTGAACATTACAATAACATTAATTTTATCGTGCTAAATATCCGCTTTTGTGACTGCTTTAAAATAAAACAAATGGTGGTCGTTACAAACCGTGAATACCGAATGTTAAAATCCTACAGTTATCTATTGTTATATATTGTTTTATCTACTACAGTGCACATTGTTATGCTTTTTGTTGATAAAATCCAATTCATGTGCTGTGAAAGAAATCAATTTTAAAAATACTAATTACTATCTTAAATAATCATACTTTCTAAGAATATCTATGTACATAAAACTAAAAATAAAAAGTGAAAATATATATGTACAGGTGTGTTTAGGCGTCGTAGAATGCCTCCGCATCAATATCATCGGGTAACGTGCCTAGAAGGCTGGCAGCATTGACACGCTGGATGGCAATGCTGAGTCTTTGAGTAAAGAATAAACCAGCCTTCTGGTCACGTAAGACGTCGACTAACCGTTTAAATATTTCTCGGTATAAAGAACGAGCGCTCGGACCCTATGAGCCTAGCGTTTCCACCCCAAATGGCTCAAATACGTAGTTAGCTACTAGATTACTGTATTTGCGCCGTTTGAGGTTTTCCGCAGATGCAGCAGCAGCGCCAGCATGGCCTCCCGAGCTTGGAACATGGAATAGCGCGAGTGTGTCTATGCAGGTTGCGTCCCACACCAAAGATCTACCCATTTTCCATGGCAACAATCACATACCGTCAGGTCTCTTCCCGTCGTCGCGTACCAAACCATTGGTTCAAGTACAGCTGGTACACCAGACGCGACAAGAGCACGACGAATTATGTCATTCAGATGGGCGTGACGGGGAATTCTACCAGCGCTTCTGCTGCAAGATAGCCCATGGTGTCCGAGGCTATCGACGTCTTCTCCACAATGACATCGATGCGGAGAAACACACGGAGCACCTAAACGGAGACAAGTGGCGATACGGAACGTCTCATCATCCAACATGGTTCCTGTGTTGGACGATGGTAGTGCCTGAAGCTATAGACCGGATTCCAATTCCCCCACAGCCAGCAAGCGAGCACGCTCTGTAACATTAAAAGATGTATCCAAAAGATTTTTCCTCACAATGTTACAAAGCGGCGCATCCCACTGTCTTTGGGAGAATAGGTTGGTGGGCAAATCAGTGTTTGGACAGGCCATTTTCCAGGCGTTTATAGCTTCGGTTTTGCACAGCACTTCTGAGTTAACTAGTGTAGGTGATAATATTTTCCTAGTTAACTCTTCCGTGCTGTGAACCGAAGACAGGAACGCCAGTAAACCGACACTGGAAATTTTGCGAACGCCGAGCCCACCCAAACGTATGGGTAAAGATGCTTGTAGCCAGGCTCGGTCGTCCAAGTCCACATTTAGTATATTTTTTAAAGTTACTTGTATAATTTGGTCGATTTGTCCTAATAATATTATTTTTTTCCAAAGTTGCGATGATCTTAAGGCATGGGTAAATTTTGGGACGAAAAGGCAATATCGAATAATATATAAGCCGAATGTATATTAATTTTGAATAGGCGATCTGAAATTTCACAAAAAATGTATCTTTTCTTCTAAGAAAGAATCAAAAGCTTCTTCAAATACGGGCGAACCTAGGAGGCGTAATGAACTCTTTTCAATAACTTTGATGTTTGGTGCCAAATGATAAAATTTAGATACTATCGAAAGGTATTTTTTATAGAGTCTGTTGTATTTATAAACAACTCACACTTACTAGAATTTAGTTCTAAGCCAATAGATGCAAATTTATTTTTAATAAAAGCTAAATCTTGTAAAACTATGTCTAGATCTCCTCCTAGGGTTCCGTCGTCTAAATACCATACATTAAATTTAAAATTAATTTGCCGAATAATAAAAAACTACTTAAGAAGTATATCGCCAGCCACCCCAGCACTTGCACACACAAGATCTTTTAGATGCTGTGGTGTCAAGGCATCGAGGCCACCTGCCGAGCCACTTCGGAAGGAGCAAACCGCTGCTAACACGTCCTTGGCCGTGGTGATCAGATGTTCTGTTTCACTGTCGGGAGCTTCAGGAAAGGAAAGATCATCAATGGGCGTTGGATGCTTGCTCTTCAGACCCGCAAACGTATAAAATAAAAGATATCTAAAATTATTTTAAATAAAATATGTACGTGGTGGCATAATAAAGGAACTTATTCTATCATTATGCCAGTATCCAAATAAAAATGAAAATCATTAGGACATAGTTTATTTTTTAGACATGAACATTTTTTTTACTTTAGATGCAATTTTATTCATCATTCAGAGCTTTGCAGACATAATAATACTATAGCACCATACACACGTCAAAAATTTAATAACTGCTCCTAAAACCGTGGCCTTACTGTATATAGCTCACAAAGAATGGTTTTGGCTTGCGGACTCAGCTAGTCCATCCCTCATACAATTTTAATGAGACCCAGCACTAATTAGAAACGTTCTTTAACTCGCCAAGGAATTATATTTTTTACTTTTGAATTCACGTGGGTGCACTCTCTAGAATTTTTAATGAGAACTAATTTGTTTTAAGCAAAATCTATCTTAATTGGGTGCGAATAAGAGAAGGACACAGCTTAGACGAAGTTCCCTTTGTCTTTACAAGGTTTTTGAGCCCAAATATTTTTATTCTGCGCGTGAATCATTTTATATCTTGCGTCGTTCCTTGTCGGGTAAGTCTTTTGTTGTTTAAACTGGCAAGCTGATATTTCATAGTTGTCCTTTTTATTGATAACGAGAGAGTTAGGAGATAATCACTGTAAGAAAACATATCTATTGCATCACACAGACATAGAAATTCACAAAGAAATCTCTACAAACATTAATCACCAACTAAGAACACGGAAAAAGCTCTTCCCCACAAAAGAGGCCGTTATAAATGTGAGCGTCATTGTTTTACTTCGGATTTATCCAAATTGTTTTTGTCATGAAAAATTCAATCGTAGAATTTGTTTTTGCGCCTTCTGTGGGGGGTGAATCCATTTGGAAATTATTAAGTTTTAACTGTGTGCGTTCTGTGGTAATGACTTTTTTATTTGTTTAGGGTTATTTCCTTATGGTCGCATAGTTCGGATGCCAAGATGTAAGATCAAAATGTTTTTGTTGTTTGCACGTATTGGTGTACGCGGTGAGTGTTGTGGCCTCGATCTAAAAACGATACCACACTTTGTGTATGCCACAGATTGTTGTTTCGAGTCTAGGTGTGTATTCTGTCCGTTGATTAAATGTTTGTAAAATAAAATTAGGAGCAGAAAATAAAAATAACAACATAATTATTACAGCATAAATAATATTGTTAAATAACGCTTATAAAAATCGAATATATCAAAATATACATACATACAGGTTCCAATTACTGAAACGCTGAAGCTTTTCTTAATACTTAGGCTTTGGCAAGCGACCGGAAGTGTTTAACTGTTGAGAAGTTATAGCTGTTTAAATAATGAGTACCTGCTAATTGGCTGGTACGGAATTTATAGAAATGCATCATTTTCCGATCCGTTTGCAGATTCAAATTGTTTAATGAAATTTTATTCGGCCTGAGAAATTCCATCATTGAATTGCCGGCGTTTGCCGTTTTCATTCAAAGTTAGATACCCAGTTTGGGTGACGTAATCATTTCAATTAAACAATTTTCGATTAGATTAGGCCGATGGCTGTAAGAGAAGTAAGGTTCTGTGGTCGCGGCCACGCACCGGACGTCGCAGTAGAAGTATGCCGTTAGTCCCATAGGGAGCAACGATCCCAATTAGATCGTTGTTCACGAAGTGGATGCGATTCTGAATGAAGAGCCTTGTGGCAGTCTTATGAGTAGCAGTGTACATCTTTTAGCTGAGATGTTAATTAAGTTAATCGAGTAATATACCATTCATTTTGAATTGTCTTTCAGGATGCATACCACGTACCTTGGTTTGAGTAACCGCAATTTCGGCACTGTTGCAAGCAGTGTTAAAGTTCATGAAAAGCCGCGAAGTTTAAATTCTTATTAGGTCATGTTTTAAAAGTTAAATTCACTTTAAACGTAGCGTACAAGGGCTCTTTAATTATAAACCGTAGCTCATTAAAGTCAATTTGTGCATTTGATTCCTGAAAAGGGTGAGCCGTCTAAGAATGTTTAAGAAATAAGCTTCGCTTAAGTCATTTGTCTTTTATTATTGATGTGATTAGTACAGATCGTGCGCATTTTATATAAAATACTGTCGGAAAAGGAACGGATTGTAACGATGCTCTTTCGGATTTTGTACTTTAACATTACTCACTATCAACCGATTTTTAATGACATGACATTTTTACGGGTGCACCAAAGTTCACCTAAATTTTCAACTCCTATAATTGGAAATCCGAAAATGTTCTCCCTAACATTTTTCATCCTAACAATCACAAATCCTAACTACTCTGTCTCTAATGTTCATAATTCCGAAGCATTCAACTTCATAATGTCAGTAGCAATAAACATCTATTATACTTTTATTTGTTTTCCTATATTTTCTCAACATAACCATCTTTTACACTATTATTCAAAGTCATATCTTGTTTGTTTAGATTTCTTTTTATTTATAATAATCCTTAATATATACATGAATGTTGCGTACCTTTAATTTCACATGACATGTATAACATATAAGAATAATAGTACCATGGTACAAATACACAATAGTACAATGGCCAAGTTCCAGAAACGAATCGGTCCTATACATAATTATTTGTTTAGGTTAGGTTAGAACTGTGACCTCAACGCACGAGCCGAGCGAGCGAAGCGAGCGTGCCGCGGCAGCGGCCGCCGAAGTGCCAGAACCGAATCGGTTCCATAGTTGTTGGTTTAGCAACGGTTACAACTGCGATATAAACTCCCAGGCCATAAACATAACCGTAAATGAGTCGTGTTTTATGCATTTCGGTTGGAGTTTCCGTTGGGCGCTACGGCGTGAGGAATTAAATTTTTTTTTGCCAAAAAGGTGTTATTTGGTGGCTCAAGAGGGAATGACGCAGCCGACGTACTTGCCAGAAGAGGGGCCACTTTAGAGGTGGTGGGACCCGAGCCCATTATTCCCCTCCCTTCTGGTTTCTATCGCAACCTGGTAAGGAATAGGACCAGGACCCAACACAACCAGTCCTGGATTGGTATTGAAACATGTAGGCAGGCCAAGGAGGCTCTTCCCGCAGTAGACGGTAAGATAGCCAAACAAATCCTCCAGCTGTCCAAACAACAACTGCGGACAGTCACGGCCGCCTACACAGGACACGGATTCTTTAATAAACACCTATTTACTATAGGTATCACCGACAGCCCGCTGTGCAGGGCCTGTATGGCAGCGGACGAGACGGCAGCCCACCTGCTCCTCGACTGCCCTGAGGTCGCACAGTACAGGCAGCAGTACCTGACGAGATACAGCACCCTGAGGGAGGCAGTGGGCCACATCAAGAGTCTGCTGGCCTTCCTCGAAGAGCTGGGGTGGCTCGAATGAAGACACCATTCCCACCTGCACGCAAAATACACGCCAAGACGTGGAGTTGCGGAAACAGCCCGTGCCATCAAGTATCAAGTAAGGTGTTATTTTTGCAAATCGTTTATTTTCTCTATTCTATTGTATAAAACACCTAAATATAAGGCTAAAGTGTCTTGGTGTTTTTTGTCTCCGACTAACCTTTTGTCGTAAAAACGATGTGGAAGGGATCCATAGGTTAGGTTAGGTTAGAACTGTGACCAACTACGCGCGAGCCCAGCGACCGAAGCGAGCGGTGGCGCGGCAGCGGCTGGCGAGCGCAACCTCGAAATCGGTCGCGAAGTATTTTTTTCATAGTGCCCCCAAGATGACACTCTGACCCACTTGGTAAATGTTTCTTTCTGAGTATGAGTGAAACAATTATTTTTATTTTTTATTTATTTAAACTTCCTGCAATACAATTTGCACGAGGCGGACTTAATGCCAAAGGCATTTTCTACCAGTCAACCTTAGGGTGATGCAGAGATGATAGTGGCAGGTGTGCTTTAGAGACTAAAAACAAGAGAACTAAATATAACAGTAGAATGATGGTAATACATATTTGCGAATAGAAACTCCTTATACATACATATATATAACATACATACATATGAATAAATATACATGTAAAAATATATTTAATAAGTATATATATATAGGTATATAATATAACATATATAAATATATATTATAACCATATTTATTACATACACATGAATATTACAATAATGAAATCTGCTAATACATAGGTAATAAATAAGTACTGCTACTGAGAAGTTACCGATTGTCCACGATATAACTGACGAACCTTGTACTTGAACGTGTCACGTGTATTGGCCATCCTAATTTCAGGAGGGAGAGCATTCCAAAGTAGGATAGATTGGATATAGAAAGAAGAATGAACTAGATTAGAAGTGTGGGATGGACAAAGAAGTAGAAGATTATTAGATGATCGTAAGTTCTTAACATTATTGTTAATTATGTTTAGGGATAAAGGGTTATGATAAAAACAGTAGGAGTTTAAATATATTTACATTAATGATATTATTAATTACAATTTTCCTAAACATGAGTGTTATGAACATCGCCGGTTGCACTACAAATAGTATGAATGAAAAGTTTAGAATGGAAAATTTTAGGAAGAGTGATCATTCGGATTACAAATCATAAGGAAGAACAATTTCGGGTAAAGAATTTTAGGTGAGCCAATATGGACCCCATTTTTACACATTAAATTTATTGGCTACCAGGTGAGCTCATAACTATTTATGCAATTGAAATCTATGTGTTTTGAGGCTGTTTGCACCCTTTTACCAGTGTCCGACAAGTAATCCTATCTCTGTGTAAGACCACTCATGCAGTCCATTATTTAACTTAATTACGCACTCCAAATGACAAGAGTATTTTCACGAAACACAACCCCTAAACGCGTCAAATCTTATAAATCACTAATCAAATCTAATAAACCACATCGCAGCGCACTAAATAAAAGTGATCCGTAAAACACCTGCTCCACCAAGTTTGGGACAAAATGGGATTAATTACTTAATGTTTAAAACTCAACAAAACGTATTTCAAGCATGTTGGACCCGAATAACACACTGTCTACCATATGGTGCTGATGACCGTAAAACAATGCCTTTAAAGGGTTGTGTACATTAAGCGAGCCGCGCCGCAACGTTTCGACCAGAATAGAAGCGTAGGATTTTAGGAGGATAACTTCCATATGAATTTTACATAACTCATCATTTTTCATGCAAAGGAAACAATTTATTCATGAAAATAAATAAAAAGAGTGCCTTATTCTGGTAGCGTAACTAAATTTTAAAACTACTCAAGCAAAAGTCTTATGATTTACGATAAGATAACCCAAATCGCTTTGAAAATGGATGCAAGCAGTAATAATAGAATAATATTACACTAGTAAAATATACGTTCCTTGTGCGTTAAATGTAAGCCTATGTAAAGATCAAATTTTTACCTGAAATGAATTAGTATACTAATGTACGTATGTATAAACGTAAACGGGAAAGGCTCTCGCTTTTAACTTGTGTGAATACCTGGAGCGTAACAACAAACACTATCAACCCTCTTTCGGCTTCCTAAATAACGTTATAAGAGAATCTGGCAAGTGGTTTACTGAAGTCCAGCGCCCAGCTTTGAGACAAAAAACAGACACAGAAACACAGGTACTATCAACAAAATTACATGTACTTTAGAGATGATACAGAGAAGCAAATGACATACCTGCGTAGCAGAAACTTCCAAGTTTCTATGACCCTTAACACGATTACATGTTGAATAAATTATCACACAATATGTCTGTTGACGCTTTAATGTCAATAAACATAGGCTAAGGGGTCCCTTAAAAGGAATATACAAAACTCTCTACCCTCCAATATAGTGCAATTCAGATATAGCTCCAGACAAACAAAACTACAGATTTTTCTTTTTCGAAAATGTTTGTTCATAATTTAGGGCAACTAACTACATGCAACTGGAAAAGCTTAGTTATTATGGAAAATGTCCATAATATAGAATACCTACAATGACCTACTACGTTATAAAATAATTCCAAACGTTTTAGTAGAGGGAAGATTAGGTTCTTCAACTTCTTAATAAATTATAAAATTTCAAATTACCTTAACTTTTATTTCACTGCCCTTCTTGGTTAGTTTGTGTAGTACAAATCATGAAAACTGAGTAAGTACAACACCCATTTGCTGTGGTACAATATTTGGAATATACAGATACACAGTAGGGTATCATAATATGCATGAATATGATTGATGTTTGCATTAAGTTTACGATTGACACTTCCATATTTAACTTACTATTAAATGTCAATCAAGGGACATTAACAAAATAACACAACCCGTTTAAACGGTTCTGTTGTAAGACGTTTTCATAATTATTAACGTTCAAAGTATTCTCTTTTGTACAGATCCAAAGTTATTGGTAGGTCATCTGTAAGATAGATAATATTTGGCAAGTTAAAAAATATATAAAAATATTGTTAATATCATTTAGAAACGCAGTTTATATAATTATTATATCTTTTCAAACTTTGAAAACAATAAAAATAAAATTTAATAGCTTCGAAAAATAATAAAAACTACCCGTTCACACATGCACAAATTATCCCTTCAGTTGATAGCCCAATAAATCGTATTCCTTTCTTATGAACGTTTAGAATTAATTAATATTTCATGAAATTTCGCGAACTATGACTATAGTCGAAATTCAAATAAAAAAATTAAGTTAGCTACATTCTTTGAAGTCTTGGTCATGAGGCTAAATTCCTTTAAACTTAATGGAAGACACTACTACGAAGAACGCGCAATGCCAGGCCACGTAACGATATTAAAAATGTATGTCCCTGGAAGCCTTGGGGTATTACTGATGCAAGAGGGTGATATGAGTAAATCTTCTTCAAGTCGAATGAGCGTATGTTTAAGCCTGATAATAAACATACTGAAGCCCGTTGTTGTGGTTTTAAATTATTATCATCCAATTTTAATAAAATAACACTTTTAACGTATTCGCCGAAGTAGGTACACAGTACTAGGTACACTGAAATGACAACGGGTCAGTAAGAAGGTACCAATCCGAGTAATGAATAATTTTAAAACCATTCGACCTAACATTCATATTTATGTTTCACTAGATGAACCGCGGTTACATTATCGTTATTTAGGACTACTGCCCTGAGCGTGATGTTAAGTATATAGCCTATAGCCTTCCTCGTAATCACACAGAAATACATTTTCAAAGCAGACCAGTAGTTCCTGAGATAAGCGTGTTTGTTGGTTTACCAAACAAACAAACTCTAAAGCTATAGATAAGTATAGATAAAGGTTCAAACCATCAGAATTTAGAGGAAAGTTAAAAGCGCGTTTGTTTGAATCCATACCAAAACATCTGAGTTATATTGAAGGCGTATTTCACCCTTTTTATATGCTAACATGATTCTGACCCCTTAAGTAAGTATAAACATATGTGCAACTGGCAGTTTCTCAACAAAACTTGACATTACTTTTCCTTCGTTAACATATTTTATAGATCTTTCATCTCAACGAACCTTTAAAAGACAGCACCAATCTCTCCCAAATTATCATAGGCCTTAATCAAATACGACAGGCTAGTCCAACGACTAAGGCGCTGGGCTGTCGACCGAAAAGTAGGTCGCAATATAATTGCATTATTGAATCCACTCTTAGTTCCTGACAGGCATTCAGGTTAGCTGGACGGGTAAGCGAAAGGAGCAACCTACAACTATACGAGCAGAAAGCTACAGAATCTTTTGTTCACCCTATAAATTGCCATATTAAGCAATGATTTTTATTACTACATTTGAAGATTGATCCCCGAAGGGGTAAGCAGAGTTGTATTACTCACCCACAATTCGCCAGTTATGTTTCTATCCCAATGTAATAGGTAGCGAGCCTATTGCCATCTACGGGGCATATTATTAAGCGAGCGATAATTTAAAATTTATAATACACACATAGCTACGTAAAGTCAGAGGTGTGTGCCTGGGTATCTGAGGGATCCAACCCAAGACCATGGTCTCGGCAGTCCGTTATGTACACAACTGGGCTATCGCCGCCTTTGTGTTACATGTTTTACATAGTTATTTAATTTTCTATATGCTGTTGGTCTTCCTAAGATTCAATAAATAAATTTAACCTGTACCCATACCTATCGCTATAACTTTTGGCCACAATTTATTCTATAACAGGTTGCAATCACCAAAAGCTAATCCTCAAACTCTTGTTTCCACAGCCGCTACACTGTACAACTTTCTGCAGGCGAGAGAAATTTTGCACAAAGAGTAACAAGCTTCGTATGCGAAATATAGCGGCTTAATATTCTTAATATTCTTTATGAAAATTTCTTACTTCAATACTTTCTCCGGCGTGCTTCCTGATTTCTTCTTACTAAAGCAATATGCACATATAAAGCGTGTTTTAAAAATAATTTCTGTTTTTTAAATAATCCTGTATAGTATGGTAAGCGTGGTATTCTTGATCAAATTGTTTTGAATTCACGTTATTTTAGTATTGATAAAGGATTATGACGGTAAACTGCAGGCAAAAACACAAACGACGCGCCATTTTTTCTAAATTGAAATCAGAAAAATCCTAAGCCTTTAACATATCTTATGATTCTATCAAGTGGTCTTCATACCATCATTTATAAGTAAAATTTGCTGAGAACTTAATGCTGCCCTAATTTGTAATTTAAAACGGTAGCTATAAAATAATTTTATTGCTATTATAAATAAGTAGCTATAAAATAATTTTATAGCTTCGACGAGCATGTAGCAAAAATCTAAAATTTAAGCAGAAATATTTATATTTTGGTAGCACTCTGCGTCCAACTTAAAATGCGTCACATAAAAAACATTTCTCGGTGAAACTTTTTTATTTATCGGTATCTAGGAGGAGGAAATCGTGTCCCAATTGGCCGTAAAGCTCGGAAGAACGTGAAATGGTACAACCAGGCGAAGTTTCATTGAAACGAAGGCTGCGGTATTAAGGCGAGCGGGGCGGGTAAGATAAAGATAGTTCAGTAAGCACTCATTTGTACCTTTTTGTTCTCCGTGACAGCGATGAGCGTGACGACTAGCGGTATCATCGCCCCGCTCAACACTCCGCTATCGCTCACTCACCGCTCATTGCTCCCGCTTCACTCATTGCTTTCTAAAACACGATGGGAAGGTCTTGACCGTCTTGACCATATAAGTGATATTTTGTAATTGAGATTGGTAAACGTTGAATTTAATAACCAATATTTTAGTTAATCGCAGTGAAGACAAGCTATGAAGTGTTTCTTAATAGTTTAAAGGCGGGATTGATGAATTTATAAAACGACTGAATAAGTATTAGGTACATTCGAACTTTATTTATAGCACGGAAGAACTCTGGAGGCTTAGTTTCGTTGAAACGAACTGCCAATAGGTACCAGTGGGTGCATAGCGGAGTAAGTGCTATTCTATAAATAGCATTCTTAAAATGTGATGTTCGAATCTGTCCGTGGGGATGTTCGAGCGAGCCGACGCCTCGGCCTGGGACCACGTCCGGGACCTGGCCCCTTGGCACGCTCACCCCCCGGACAAGAAGAAGCTGCCGCGAGACCTCGTCGCTACCCCCGACCACGCTGCGGACGAGCCGGCTGCCCCGGGTAACCGTCGTCCACCCCTAACGTGACAACCTTTTTAGCCCTCTGTTGCAGGTGGCCGCCCCTTTCCGCGCGACATCTGCGCGTATCGCTGCATGATACCCGCATCATGCGCGCGCGCGGACGACCACCGCAACAGCGCACGCCTAGGAAGACACACTCCTGACCACGACGCCGGCGTCTAACCAGACGCCGGCACAACACCACCATCATCACACCACACAGACCATCGCAGGCCGCATGTAAGTCGCCGTCCGCGTCGCTGGCTTCACGGAGCTGGGCCTCCCTCGGTTCGCCGGGGGTCTCACCTGGCTCGTGTTGACCGCCCGGACGGCGTGAAGATTTGGCGGCCTGCGTAACACGCCTATCGGTCCAACCGCCTAAGGGCAATCACTGCCCGCTCCCAGGACCTGCCTTTATCAAAGGGCAGGAGAAATAGAACCCGCTTGGGGGGGCACAACCTGCCCCGAACAAGCTTCTGTACGCCCTTTACGGAGCGTCGCGAGGATTACGTTGAGGGATGTTCGAATAAAATAAATATATTATTATAATTGGCAATGTAAATTACCTGCAATATCTTTATCAAAATTTGAAAGCGGTATTGAGAATGGATTCGCGTTTCTCAGTGATTTGACGGTTTGACCTACAATCGTGACAAAAACGGGCTCGTTTTTTTTTCACATGGATCCCCAGAATTCAAATCGAATTATATGGGAGTAAGGCTGATAGATAACATGAAAAACAGTGTGATACGAGAGAAGAAGATGTGATGGTTGAATTGATGGAAGTAATGTTGCGATGGTTTGGACATTTGGAACGGATGGATGAAAGAAGAAATACGAAAGAAGTGTATCGTGTACGAATGGAGGGAGATGTCGGTAGGGGACACTCAAGACGGACGTACGCCAACCAAATAGGTGACATTCTAAAAAAGGGCCAAATTAAAAGTACCCATAACCGGCGAGCACGTATGATGAGGTTAATGAATGTCGAGGAAGCGAAAGAGGTTTGTTTGAACCGGAGCATTCGGCATTCCATAGTCTCTGCCTACCTCAATGGGAGACAGACGTGACGATAGATGACAGATAGATATTGCAAGCGAGAATAATCTCAGAACTAGTGCATCATTTTAGATACCAAACGAACGTAACCATTTACTTACATACATAGTCATTATAAACAAGATTATTTCTAACTAACACTATTCAAATCAAGAATAATTCACCTTCTCTGTTACAACGAGTCCGACTTCACAAGAAAACATTTTTCGCAGCAAAGAATAACCTGGTGCTTATATATTGTCTTAGGGTTCCGTTAATACCTACAAGAAAACTCTTACAGTGGTACCATATCTGACAGTATCTGTCATTGCGAATACATCAACTCCATGATCAACTCGGTGACTATACGAGTAGGTACCTACAAAAGACCTGAATTTAAAGGGGATTTACCAAAGATACAAAACCATAACATATCAAAAAGGTTAGATATCGTTAGTTCATTCGATCGTTTGGTTTTTCGTCTATTAAATAATATTTAAAGTTTCTCTATTTGCAACCCACCTGTAAAATATCAAAATATTTTGCATTAAACATCAATAAATTACCAATAACGCGGAAAAATATGTAATTTACTGAATTCAAAACGAAAATTTATTGTATTGCAATTGCGAGAAGTAGCTCGAATCTCTATTTAAGTATTAAAAAACTTCTTGACAAATTCTACCAAATAATTAACGAAATATTTAATGTCAAACAACAAATTGTAATTTTATTTCATACTTAAAATAATTTTAGGAAAGCCCTTCTTAGTGCACGCGTACGTAACGATCCCCAAGGATCATACATGCCAAATACCGGCTTCTGGCGCTCAATAGTTTTGACTGTGGTTTGTCTGTCAATCAGTCAGTAGCGCGTAGAATTTTATTTTGAAACGAATATGATACTAGTATAAAGAATATACATATCGATTTTACTTAAAGTTAATTGTCTACGACGTTGCTGCTGTAAGAAAGATAAAAAAATCCTTATTGACTTGAAATCATTAAAATGTGTTTACGCCCGGGGCAAGCGTCAAGAATTCATAAACAATTCCGATTACTCTTCGTAAATGCTAACAAGTACACGACATCTAATGAGCACATAAACATACTGCAGATAGCTATATGCCTACGATCTCAAACCGTTCAAGTGACGTCTGCGAATGACTTTTCCTTTTATTTGTAAGTGGTGTACGCCGTTTTTATCCCAATAAATAAATAATAGTACATTGTTCACCGAGAGAGGAAAGGAACCGATTACTAACGACGGAGCAGTTTGTGACCTGAAGGCGCAGCCTAGGGCCACAATACTCCCGAGGTAGGAATGGGACTTTCACCCGAGCGCTACACAGTGCTTTATACTACACCTGTGAGGAACATTTTAAGACTCGTATTGTAGAAAGTATTTAATACCTAATATGAAATAATTGGTCATAAGTTTGGTTGTATTTTTTCTTCGATTTATCCGATAGTAGGTTTAAAACAGCAGTTTCCGCAGATGCTTTTAAGTAAGGCGGCAACATCCCTTTCACTGCTAGAAGTCGACATTTTACTTTATTTTTAAAATAAAATCAAAACGTAAGACACCATGTAAGACACAATTTGGCTTAGAATTTGACCGATATTTCGCGCTTCTTTTGTTTTTTTTTTATTCTTCACAAAAGGATGTCAGTGGCACGGAGATTCCATATTTAAATTATATGAAAACTCCTTGGGCAGGCGCGCGCCATAGATAAGATAACACATGAGAAATGAAAATTCATACAACTTTCTCTCCCGCTAAAACATGTTAGAAATGGATTTTCATACATTTTTCCTCCCGCTTATTCAGGTCAAGGAAAAGGCTAACGTTCTCTTTTCATTTTCAGGGAATATTGACTACTGTTCCGATCAGGTGTAGTATAAATAAATTGGTTACACCAGCTACTTTTCACAGTGACAAAAGTCATCCAACCTGTATGAAGTCACTTTGCCGGTACGAAGAGTTCGGTTGGCCGCGGCCAAGCTGATGAAAGTTGTAATAATACTGTTGTTTGAGCGCAAACCTGTGTCGATTGAAGGTAACTGGACTTAGACTTACCTGTAACAAAATTAAAAAAAATATTTATATGGGAATTTATAATTAACCTATATGTACTGACGTGGGCATCCGACAGACAACGAGTTAAGAAATATGAATCTCATTTCAAGGCCTTTAAAGTTACCCCGGTGCCCTTCCCTGTAACTTCGGGATCTAACACGTCCATCAATAAGTCGAACGATCAGAAGAGGTGTGGTAACACATTCGGCTGTGGAGCTGCGCAGTGTCTCTGAGACGTAAGGTTAGTATTAGTGTTGCGGGATTGTTAGACGTCAGATCATTATTAGTGTGTATATTTCGAAGTGTCTGCAAGACGCTGACAATACGTCACCTCATGATAGTCATGATATGTATAAATTTTTAGATGAATCGATCAAGTAAAAAGTTTTAAAAGTAGCCGCAAAAGAAAAAGAGCGGTTTCTTATACTAATTTGGAGTTCGAAAATAGCCTACAGTGTTGGTTAGGAACTGAAATTGAAGGTCATTTTAGCGACCTTGACGATGATCAGATTGACCCAGATTTCTACCTACAATCTAATCATAAAACGGATTCGGAGCAGTCAGAAAACCACATAAATTCTTATGTACATCAAAATGGCGGGTGTACCTCAAAAAATAGTGGTTTTATATACACGGAAGCAATGTGCAAGCAATATAAGGAATTTAAGGCAATGTACTTTTTTAAAACTAGAGTTAGTTCAAAAAGTTTGTGAGCCGCCAGGCTGATATCAAAATGGCGGTTGTACTTTTATTCTGGGCATATTACTTACTATCTAGGTATGAACATATGAGCGTAGCAAAGTTTCGGCAATGTTCTTGAACGTACCAAAAGCAGAACCAGATGCGGCAAAACGTTTATTTTGAAAATAAAAAAGTAAATTTAAGCGCCTAGTCATTTCATAGTGGCAATCACGACGAAATGTATAGAAGAACGTTTAAACCGCAGGGGTCTCCTGCAGTGCAATGTAAATGAGATGACTATTTGTTAATTTTCTTTTTATTATTAAATTGATACAATGTATTATAATTTTATGTAGGTACTTATATTGAGGATAAATATAGAAAATATTTGATAAATCATAGAACTAAAATAAATATACACCACTATTTTTTATTTAGTACGAAAACTTTAAGGACTGATTAGCAAAGATATTATTATCATATATGTGACGTAAGAATTTCATAATATCAATAAAGAGCAAAGTTATTATCATTTGTTTATTGTAGAAAATCTCACTTAAATCATAGTCATATTTTACAATCCATTCACTAATTTATTGATAATATTCCATCCTGCTCATTCGCATTCTCTCTGTCGCACTTATGATGTAGGTAGCCATAGAAAATAAAATGAAGAAAAATAATAAATAGTAGTTATTTTTTAATTTTGTTAATTCTACCCTCTCCTTCATACTTCATTCGGGCATAGGAACGGTAAAATTTATCATTTTACAAGTAATTAAATACGGAGGTATGTAATTAGAAAGCAAACAAATATCAAAATAAAAGAAGGTGTTCTGGAGTAAAAGAAAAGAGTAATTTTGGCGTATTTATGAAGTTAGAATCATCTGCTATTTACAAATATTATTTTATCATCATCATGTCAGCCTAGAGACGTCCACTGCTGGACATAGGCCTTCCTCAAGGTGTGGGGAGAACACAGACCAATTTTGAGCCGCCCGCATCAAATTATTATTTACTTAAGTACGTATTATTTACTAAACTTACAAGTATTTCCATTGTCCTTCGAAATGTCCACCACCGTTGTCAAAAGCATCCAATATGCACTGTTTTAATTGTTTGACACTGATCGGATCACTTTTGTACACCCACAATAAGATGTCCATGGGTACACAGCTGCACTCGCGATTTTTCCTCTCAAAAAGTACGTACGAAGCATAGCTACATACTCCCGTGATATGAAGTGATATGATAGGCAATCGCGTCGGGCAAACGTAGACAAACAATTAACTTTTGCAACGAAATTAGATACGCTCACTTTTGCTAGCAATTTAGTACTGTTTGTCGCATCGTCGGGGCGTGGCGCAGGCGCAGAGGGGCGGGCGGGGAGGGGAATTTATCAATGGTTCATTTTACTATGATACTCGTAGTACTCGGGTCGGTCATAGTATTAGTATTGCATTTACCAATTATCACGTATTTTTGTGGACAGTTTTGAGACAGTTTTGGGACTTAGTGTTTTTATTTTTTAACTACATAAATATGATCAGTTAAAGATACTTATTGCTGTGTTAAATTTTTTGTACTAATTAAAAAATAGCGGTGTATAAACCTTCATGGAGTAGGTATCTAGGCGCTACCGTGGCAAAATGAAGAATTACAATAGACAGATAGCGTCGGACATATCTGACGGAAAATGCGTAGCGTATTATCGGGCGCGTAACGCCAAAACCGACAAATCACTACATAGCATAAAACAAAGTCTGTTTTCTGTCTGTCTGTCCCTATGTATGCATAAATCTTAAAAAATACGCAACGGATTTTAATGTGTTTTTTTTTAATAAATAGAATGATTCAAGAGCAAGGTTTATGTGTACTATAATTGACGCGGCGAAGCCGCTGGCGACGTCTAGTATATAATTTTAATTAAACATTAAGGCGAGCTCGCAGTACTTTTTTAAAATTTTTGAACGTCTGAAAGTCCCATGAACTATGATATTATTAATTAATAAAAATTAAAGTATAAAAGTTGAACATACCTTCTACTAAATCGTAAAGATAGAAACACGATTTGGAATGATTGGCTCGATAAAAAGAAAATCAAACCTGGCACTAAATCACAATTTTAAACGTGTACTGCTTAGAGATTCCATAATGAATTTATATGAAAGTATTATCAATAGAAACAGCTCTTTATTTTAAAATAAATGGTAAAAACAGATTTCGTAATTTCGTTATTATTTTTCTCAAGCAAAAAAAATAGTCAAAATGTTGGCATTATATCGCTCGTCGGCCTTTCATCAGTGCCCGCCTAGGCGTGATTGAAGGCGGACGTACGTCGTTGCTCCGAAAATCCCCCTCCACCCCCGCATTTACGTTTTCGCAAAAGTACAAAGAAATTCGTATTCCAAACTCAATCGTTCAAACCATAGACATACTAGTAAGAAACGTAGACACGTTACTGACAAGGTAACCGGCGCTTACGAGTGGCACGCGAAAAGCGTACGCACACTAATATCAATATCTCAAAACGACACACTAAGAATTAGATAAGAAGTGTAAGTGAGATAGCACATCTAATCGATAGCGCGAAAAAGAGATAAACATATACTCTCTGTACCGACGGGCATTGTGAAATCATGCTGACCGTTTCACAAACAATAATTTGACTCAGATGCGACATGATCACTTTGTCTCTCTTGAGTAAATTCAATTTGCCTCAAAGTAAATTTGATTAATTGATTTAAGGTAGGGAAAAGGTGGGTCTTTTAAAGCTTAACCGTACTCCTGGCTGAAATGCTCGTAGTGTTGTACCAACGTGCTACGTGGACATTAAACTGAACAGTGTTATCTCTCGTATGATAATGACTTACTACTTACTGTATCATGTAAAGTAAATATATACAAGTAACATAGAAGGTATAACAGTTGCAGCACCTTACAAAAGTTTAATTGTTATGTATTATTAAAAACCTGGCGATGAAAAAGAGTGACTGTGAGTTTTATTGCCCGTTCTTTCTCATGGTTCTACGCCCTTGCTTTGCGAACGTGGCAGTAAATGTAGAAGCATACAGTAATAATGTTTAAATTTGATGTTCATAAGTGTCACTTTGTGATCTAAATGAATAAAGGATTTTGAGTTTGAGTTTGAACTTACGTTTTTGTATTTTTAGACAAGCGAAGACAAACGCTAGTACGATGATATAGTGCAACAAGGAGATAAATCTTAATATATAAAATCCTTGCGTTACTGACTGACTGATAGACACGCAACAGCCGAAACTATTGGGCGCAGGAAGCTGAAATTTGGCATGTATGTTCCTTGGCGACCGTAGGGGTGCACTAAGAAGGGATTTCCCGAAATGCTTACGGGATCAGTCAAAAAGGGTAAATTTAAAAAAAATGCAGGCGTAGCTGCTGGCGTCCTCTAGTTAGGGAATAAAACGTTTAGGTATTACTGCTAATGGTTATAATGCTTTGTATATTATAGGTATAATCTGTGGTACTGTTGAAGACCCGTCATCATCATCCTAGCGCTGTCGGATCATTCCCACTAGTTCTATTGAACAGTTCTATGATAGAACTAGTGAGACGTTTTTTCCCGCTAGTTCTATTAGCACAACTTGATGAGAAGAATAGAATTAATAGGACACAGTTATAGGAAATTTTCCACTAGTTCTATGTATGTTTTACAAGGGTAGTGTCACAACATCGCGCTCACATATCCGAATAAAATATGTATGTATAAAAATGTGTTAAACGAATGAACGTCTACAAAACAATTGAACGTCTACGAAACAAATGAACGTTAACAAAACAAATGAGCGTCTACAAAACAAATGAACGTCTACAAAACAAATGACTACCAAAAAGTGATCAGCTATCGATAGTGATTGCAAAAAACGGGTGCATGCGATTTTCAATCTTATTGACAATTCATGACAAACCCTTTTTTTTGTTTTCTCGCTTTCTGGCATTATTACGTTAGTAAAATTGTAAATTCTGACTAATGTCAATAAGGTTGAAAATCGCATGCACCTGTTTTTTCCAATCACTATCGATAGCTGATCACTTACTGTAATTCATTTGTTTTGTAGACGTTCATTTGTTTTACACCTTAAACAAATGAACGTCAACAAAACATATTCATTCGGATATATGAGCGCGATGTCGTGACACTACGGATCATTCCCAGTAGTTTTATTGAATACCCTTGTAAAAACATACATAGAACTAGACTGGTACATTTCCTATTACTTATCCCATTAGTTCTATTCTCCTCATCAAGTTGTGCTAATAGAATTAGGACAGTTCTATCATAGAACTGTTCAATAGAGCTACTGAGAATGATCGCACAAAATAGTAGAACTTGAAATTAACGAACAGAAATTAATAAACTTATTACACAACAATATTATCTGGGAGTACGGGTAAGCTTTAAAAGACCCACCGTACCCCTAGGGGTACTGCCAGGGGTACGGTGGGTCGGCAGCGAAAACTGTGCAGTACAATCTACTTAGTTGTTTAATACCAACTATGGTTATTGTTTGAAAAAGGAGAAAAACAAGAACAAGTGAATGGACTTTGATCATCCGTCAATGTTTGTAACTTACGTATGATTTTGTATTTCTATAATAATACTATATTGTGTTGATTCAGCCTCAAATCAATTTTATTACTTGACAAAAACACACATCAGTATTTTATTCTTACGAATGTCCCATCTGGATACTTTTTTTAGTTTGAACACGCACAATACTGCTTCTCTTTTACATTTGCTAAATGCCAATTTTTTTATTCACTCTATTATTTGTGATACTGAATTTATTATAAATTGTAAATAAAACGTTGTAATATTATAATACTCATGAATGAGAAGTGATTCCACAACTTTTAGTCATTTTTCTACTATAGTTTGTGCAAAATCTCATTACACACGACGGCATTTTCAAATGTAACGTACACATACGCGAGTAAACGTGCGATCGCTTCCGACCGCAGCACGTACGCGACTAAAGCCAAATGAGACATTTAGCCTGTTTTTAATGTGCCACTTTTGAAGTTCGCATAACTCATCTACGGTTTTTTTTACTACTATATCTATGGTTCAAACCTAATCCAGATACACTCGAACAGAATTGACGGCACACGCAGACACGAGTCGACAATTGTCAATTGTAGATAGAACTGCGTTCGACAATTTCACGCGTACTGGGTCCCAATTAGCCTCGGAACCTGATAATAACCTGATAATGCCCCTGAAAGTACAGCAATAGCGAGAAAACATGTGAAAATCTATCCATAAAGATTCAGCATATCTGAGACTCAGCAGACGTACTAAGCACCAGAGTGTTTTGTTTTCTCTGTGGTAATTAAAGTCTACAAATAAAAATTGAGTGTGAACATAACCACGGTCCATACTTACATAGTATATAAATAAAACATGTCTACCTATTTCACTCAAAGAGTGTGCTTAATCAATACGATTTGTCAGAAAAAGGCTACAGGTAATTATCTAGTTTACGAGTTTGATATAAGTTTACTGCAAGTTTTTGCACGACTGAAGTAACCATGAAAGATTTTCTTTAACATAATTAAGTAAAATCCCGAAGCACGATAAATACATTTCGATACTACAGTCAAGTAACTTGCAGCTCAGTACACTAATTATAATTATCAGGTTAGTTTTCCATCTACCTATTCGAATTGAAAATAACTGCACTAGCACGCATCTTGATTGGGACTATCAATTCGTCGACGATATATTCAGTGTCGTAATCAAACGATAGTAATCTCACAGACATGGCTAGGACAAGGCTCAATTCAATAGCGATACATTTGCTAACTCACTGATCGTCGGTGTTTAAACATAAGCATTTCCGACAGACTCTAGACTCACGTTTGCATCCCCGAAGGGGTAGGCAGAGGTGTAATAATACACCCACATTTCGCCATGAATTTCTGGGTCCCACCGGCGTTATAGGGGGCGAGCCTATTGCCGCTATTGGGCATATCACCAGACTCCGGGCTGCTACTGAGAATTCAGAAAAACCCAGTAACCCTTTCACCCGACCCGGGAATCGAAACCAGGAGCTCCAATCAGCAGTCGCATACGCTATCCACTGGACCACGGAGGCAGTCTATAATTCATTGAAAAAGAAACCCGTTGCCCGGTGCACTTAATAAATATTCGACTTTTTGTACAGGATCTACACCCAGACAATGATAGTGTCATTCTCGGTTTACGTGATTTTGGGTCTATGGATGTTATGAGTAATATATATACAAAGTATGTCAATAACAACGTTATAACGTGATTTATGGATATAATAGAGAACGAAAGTGTAGTTGTACATTAGCTGGATTTTAAGCTGTTCTGTCAGTACGAAGAATTTTATAAATATTTGAAACATTTAGCTAGCCACTTTTAATGTTTGTGTTTTTTAAATATAAATTTTTAAAGACAACTCCCGCACTAAGACTAAATCCTATGTCGCGGGGGACTTTACAAACATACAACTAACGGATACAATGAACACCCAGACTCGAGACAACAATTTATGAATCACACAAAGTGTTGCCTCGTGTGGGGATCGAGCCCACAACACTTCGGCCCACTGTCAAGCGGCGAGGCGGCTGCCACGGCGTTAAACCACTACGCCAACCGTGCAGTCATTTTCTACTTTGTAACGTCATCCTGAATTTAAATTGAATTTTTTAGCCAGAAATCTTATAAAAATACGGTTGTACAAATTATACGACTGTATTTGGTCAAATATTCATTAACATTTTATTTAAAAACGTGTCCTGGTTGGTAGATTCCTAATAGTAGTAGCGGCCGTAGGGGAAGGCAGATTCGTAACCGACGGCTCCAAACTTGGCGAATCGGTAGGGGGCCGCGTAAGGAGCGGCGTAAGGAGCAGCATAGGGGAAAGCAGGGGCAGCGTAGGAGATGGCAGGAGCAGCGTAGGAGATAGCGGGCGCGGCAGCGATGAGAGCGGGGTCCTTGCGCACGACGGCGTTGAAGCCTCCGGCACCAGCGGCGTAGTCGACAGTGCGGCGGGTACCGTCAGACTCGAGGAGGGAGTATTGTCCAGCCACGTTGTTGTCCACTCTGTTCTCGAACTGGTGCTTGAAGTCACCGGTGTAAGGGTCCGCTACGCCATAAGAGAAGCTGGAGATGTCGGACGCGCTCACAGCGACGGCCAGGGCAAGGATGGCGACGAACTGTAAAATTAAACCTCACAATGTAATCCCTACTAGTAGTATGTATGTTCTGTTTTTACGCTAAAACGGCTAAAACCAATTTTGTAGAAATTTAATATAGAGATATATTGGACCATGGAGACGGACATAGGCTACCATTAGTTGCAAAAATTAAACTGGGAGGGATTGTAGGGAGGGTAGAAGTTTGTACGGCACAAATTTACCTCTTGGAAGTAAGAACGCATGCGCTAATAATTGCATATCTGTCAGTACTGTCACGTCATACATAATGTCATATTGTGCACGTTGATTAAATTGTTCGCATACAAATTATATAACCTAATAATTATATAATAAGCTTAAACCTCTGAAACGATTTTCCCTACTAATATTAAAAATGCGAAAATGTTTATAGAGATATATTGAACATGTATAAGAACATGGCTTTGACATTTGACTGTTTGCAAGGTGATGTTATTATGTACTTTTCGATTCAATTCAATTCAATTCGTTTATTTGCATAATACAGGTTAAATTATAGATCTTATACTATTTTACAGTTTCACCATATTATTACCATTCGGCGTGCAAATGTTTTAAATAAAGTTAGTAGTCTACCTTGAAATAATAAAAATAATTAAATTATATAATGAAAAATAATTATGGTAATTCGTGTTCTTACACACTTATTTCAGAAAGTTATAACTTAAATAATATTAATTAATACAAAAAGTTTCCTAAGCCACACGAAACCTCTTACAGACAGTCCAGCTGAGGCACGCCGTAACTTGTGGCATGAAAAGCATGCTCCTCCTGAGTCTTACATTGTGCCTGCAGAGGAGATTCCCCCAGGGCAGGACCTGCCTGGTCCACCTGGAAGTCCCTAAACTGACTCCGAACACAAGTGGGTCGCTGCAGATACAATCTGTATAGATGGGGCTATGTGGCTGAGGACTCTGTCCGGTGCGACTGTGGAGCGACAAGGCAGGACATGCCACACTTGCTTTCTTGCCCCTCCTGTCCGATTAAATGCTCTTTAGCTGAGCTGTATAAGGCCACAAACAACGCTATAGCTGTAGCAGGAAACTGGTCGTCTGTCATGTAAAACCGTAATTGATACGACAAGAAGAAAAAGAAGAAGAATACAAAATGCATATTATGTCATACTTAAAATAATGAATATGGTATTTACTTAAAATGTCAATAAAACTATATTAATTATATAAGAATGTCAGTGAAATAAACAAAACAAAAAAGACAAAACAAACAAAATTAATTCTAATAAAATTGTATTATAGTAAAATTAAAAGTTAGATAATGGATAGGACATTAAATATGAATAATAACTTTAATTTAATTATTTTCAAGTTATATTAACATTGTCAAGACAACACGACAGACAACGATAGATAACAGTAGATAATGTCGTGGATACTGACCGAGTTACTTTGTACCCTATAGAGTTTCTGAAGTCCTTAGAATAATCAGGAGTGTCTTCACACAACTTGAGATTTAAAGTAGATTAAATTTGTGTTCCCCCGAATTCAACGCGAGCGAAGCGGCGGTCAAATGCTAGTTTACTTTATATTCACAAAAGTTCTTCATTTTGAATCACAAAAAGATTAAAATCATGCGTAATTTGAATAAACTAAACTATTGAACAATAAGAAAATATTGGATGAGAAAACCGATTTTGGAAGATTATTGCATTTTCTTGCTTTCAAAATTATTTTAAAACATACAAATATTTATCACATAGGCACTTTATGATTTAAAACAACTTCAAATTAGAAATTCATATGTATATTTAAATGAAATGAACTAATTTACCTTCACAAACATTTTGTTTTCTGTTGTAGTTGTGACTACGTCTGATGATACAATGATGCAGATATCTTGATCCTCACCTTTTTATATCCTCGAAATATATTCCAGTTATGTCGAGACAGGAAGTATGGGCGCAAAAAATTACCGTTCTCAATGCAAATTGTAAAACTGACAAATTGTTGACAATCTCAACTTTCGTAGTCGTAAACGAGACCTTGATTTTTAATGACACATAAGTTGATAAGTTGTACTAGTGAGATAAATGTTAAGCCAGAAGCTTAATAGTTGTATTTACCAAAAAGGTCAGAAGTGTAAAAATCACAGTTGATTTGGCACGAGTTACTTTTGTGCCACTTTAAATACTGAAATTTAACACTAATGACTATTCTTTGGTAATGGTTAACGTTTTTTTTTGTATTAACTGTCTGTCAGATCATGTGAAATTGGAATGATGTGCTATTTTTTAAAAGTAGTATTACTATAGTAAACTTAACATTGAAGATATCGTTAGGATAAGTAAGTTATGTAAGTATTGCACTTATAACTATACTGCTGGTTTAGTGGTTAAATATTTTACCGTATTTTAGATACATACTATAAATTATAAAGGTATCATAAACCTTTAACATACCATTGTCGATTGGTAACACGCTAAAAAACTGGCCACATTTTTTGTACCACATATAGGTCAGTCCTCTAGTCTAAATATGCAAAAAATATGTTACTTTTTATGCTTATATCCTTATGTGATTATAATTTAGTGTGCTAGAAGCATCAGTGTATAATGATAGAACAAGTTTTATATGTTGCGAATGTCCTGGCCAAAATCGTAATGATTTTCAACATCAGCTTCGAATGAACAGCATATTATAATAAGTAACATTTTTCATTCTTGAAAATACTTACTGTCGCCTACAAGAACTTTGCAAGGACTACTGATTTTTGCACTTTTATATTTTTTGGTAACAATATTATTGTATTGATTTCGTTTACTTGCCTAATTACAATTCTTGTATCAATTTATATAATTTGTACGTACCAAATCAATACTACCAACAACAAATACCACTGTCTATTTCAAAAACAATTTATATTTATTAAATTTTCCTTTCGTCGCCTTTAAATGGAAGGTTTTTCGGCCGAGTGAAGTATTATTGGATTTTTCCTCAAGGAGGCGCATGTCCCTTAATGGTGGCATTATGTCATTCCTTGTTATATTGGATTCGACTAAAATGTGGATGTATAAATTTTTTATTGGAACTAACTGTTCCAATAAAAAAATTATACATACATATATAAATTAGTTTGTTTAGTGCGATTGCCAAGTCAATCTTTTAATTTAAAACATTAAAGATTTTTAATGAACTGACTTGGTATTACATGGATCTCACAACTTTTTACGGTAGCGAGACTTGGTTTTTTGACAAGTATTGTTTTTTATGGGATATGTATGTTACAGCCAAAGTAATAAATCCAGATATTATAATTATATACTATCTAGGCATTGTATATAATATCTACTCAATTTGGACAAAGTAATAATTGCCAGCGAATTAATCAAATTAACTAGCTACTTTATATAATAAGTACTCTTGGATGAAGTAATATAATAAGTGAAGTAAAGCTTGTAAAGTTTTATTTAAATCAGTTCCGTACTGGAGATCGATATGTTAACTTGTCGATTAACCTAGAGAACCATTTGAATAGGTTATGTTAGGTTTTCTTTTGACCCTGCACCTAAATTAAGCAGCCCTGCGAAGCAGGACTGCGTCAATTTAGCTTATTAAACATCACCACCTGACTCTACATTTCATTATTGCGTGACTTGGTGATCAAGCCACGCTGTATCGAAATGGTAATGTTAGTAATTTGTATTGATTACTTTGATTTCTTTTGCCTGGCGTTATGACACGAATTAGATTAATTAATCACTTCATCTGGATGTTACGTCTAAGCAATTTAGTAATTATATATATTGACTGGTCATTATGTATAATTCTATATTAATGACTATCATTAACTCATGGCTCTAACATTTTTTTTTTATAGTCTCACGCCTGTATCCCCGAAGGGGTAGGCAGAGGTGTAATATTACACCCACATTTCGCCATGAATTGTTTAGGTCCCACGTAATAGGGGGCGAGCCTATTGCCGTACCGGGCACATTACCAGACTCCGTGCTGCTACTGAGAATTTCCTAACGGAAAATCCCAATAACACTTTGCCCGACCCGGGAATCGAACCCGAGACCTCCTAATCCCACGCGCACATTTATGCCGCGAGACCAACAAGGCAGGCTCTAACATATACACGGAAAATTCATCGTAGCATATTTTATTTGGTCGTATTGAAATACCTATTTACTCAATGTCTTTTATTAAACTTACTTTCAGCCATATATTAGTGTTTAATATTTCCAACGATTGAAATAAAATCTCAAGGAAGCGTATTTTTAATTATTTACTAGGTTGAATACATTTGGTATTATTAGCATATTCACTTACATTCCTAGCTATTCAGTTAATCCAAGCTTGTTAAGGGCGGGCAGCGGATTGATGCATCGGTCTATGTGGAGAGTCTTGGGGGAAGCTTATATCCAGCAGTGGACGTCTTTCGACACCTTAATTATATCTCCGGGCGCCATCTAAATATGATACAATATTGGTCGCTAATAATCAGTAAACCATCACACATGAAAGAATAAATGGTAAAACTGTTGTAAATATACATGAAATGGGTCTCAAACTGCTGCATCTGTTAACATCAATCGCGTCCATTTTAAACAATAAAACAGAAAAGACTGTGCGTGCGTCGTCCGTACGCCGCGCCGATCATTCATGGTGATTGACAACCGAATTTTACCCTCGACATTTTTATTGTATTGTCACCAAATAATCTATTATATCGAAGAGTTTATTATTTATTGAAATTAAAGCCTTTTTATTTGCTTTCACTTTTTCAGTAAAAGTAATAGGCATGGTGGACCGACGACGCTGGTGGATGCGGGCGGCTCACGAGCGGTCGGTCTGTATGGAGAGCATTGGCAGAGGACTATGCTTAGCAATAGATGTTTTTGTATGATAAATGACGAAAGCCTTTTAACCTGTTTTACTACAAGAAAAGAACTAATTAAAGCACTAGATTTAGTGCTATATTTGCACTTTCGTGCAAAAGAAAATTCTAAAGAATTTATGAGACAGTTCATCATCTAAAAAAATCCTCTGTAAAGAGATAGACAACCTGGATATAGGCTTCTCCAATACCTCGCCACTCAGCTCAATTACCGGCTTCTCGTGCCCAGTCGCTGGGACAAATGAATACCTAAGTCCAGTTCTGAATTTCCTGTTGTTTGACTGAGTGCAATTTCGGAATAATAAAAAGCTTGTTCTGAATTCGCTTTGCGGTTGCATTGAATATTTGGTGTTTTGATTTTCAGTTTCCATTACTGTGTAATAGATTGATTTAGCAATGTTAGCTACGTTGGAAATATTTAGAGTTCACTCAAATTGTTTTTGTGATTGCGCTTGTATATGACATGTTTTGATTGATGAACTACCTACAATTTTAGACTAACGCGTTAACGCGTTTGTGCTAACCCGTTTTTAGAGTTTTGGTATTATGAACTGACATGATTCATGATACCATAAATTATAATTTGGAAGGCCAATTATTACATACATACATACATACATAGACTCACGCCTATTTCCCTGAAGGGGTAGGCAGAGGCATATTAAACGCCCACTTTTCGCCAGTGTTTTGATCCCACGTAATAGGTGGCGAGCCCATTGCCGCTTATCGGGATAATTTTTTGCCAGAGCCTCGTCCGTTGATCGGCAGGTGCACCACTTGCAGGTGAGGTTGGCTTGGGACCCTAAGTTCTTGGTGGGAACCCTATGCACCCAAGGCCAGTTATATTTGTTCAAAATGCAATTTCGATCTAGTCTCGGTGTAATATATGGTATTCTCGTAAATTAATTGACACTTGAATATTATCGCGACTATATCTTAAATTGAGCAGTGTAGACGAAGATAAAGTTAATCTACCTATGCTTCAAATTGGGCTATAGTGCCATTAAGTGTAGCTGAATACCAATGAGTCCATTCAGAATGAAATCGCAAGAAGCAGCCTGAAATGAAATGGCGTAATTTAGTGACTAAAAAAGCCCTAATATCAATATTTTAAACACGGATAAAACATCAAAATAGTATATGTACATTAAAAGTCTAGCTATCTAGGAGAACATTTATAGCGAGCACAGTGCACTCGTATAGAAAAATCATAAAAAATAAAACATCCGCATGTTAATGTTTGTTTTTTTATTATAAGTAAGTAAGTAGGTATTAGTATTTTGCAACCTAGCAAGGACGGTAAAGTACACTATCAAGCACTAAAACCACAAAGATTAACGAATATCTAAACTACCGAAAAACAGCCTAAATGAAATGCGAACGAAATTAAACATTAATACGAATACGCGAAGTCAGTAGCTCAGCTCCGTCATTAACAAGATAAAAAGTTTGTAGGCATTTTAATCTCACGTATTTGGACTTAATAAAGTTAAATCCAATCCTAGAGGATTATAATTATTATTACGGTAACATTAGATATGGTTCGGCTTTACACCGAAACCGTAGGGTTCTAGGCGACTTGGGAAGGATTAATGGAATGGACTGTATTAGGGCGAGTTCTGGGTCGCCTAGAAAGAGGAATAAGGGAAGAGGAGATGGATACGGGAGGAGGTGATTGAGTGGGTATAGGATATTTCAAGGATGGAAGGCACTTACCTTATACAGCCTTCTTCGTTTCTTTTCCTCCTGGTGTTTCGTGATGCAGCTGATTGTTTACATTTCAATTCACCGTCACTCCCACTTGCGAGCGGTTTATATAATCACATACAACGGTGCGGCGCGGTACGGTATCGAGACGGCGTTCTCAGCGGGAGGAATGTTCTCGACTCTTACTCGCGTCCACGATCGCGTCGACGAATCGGGCGAAGGCAGTGCCTCTTCCAGGGAGAGGGAAAGAGAGGGACGGAAATATGATATCGCTCGCACTAGACAAGCGTGGAACGATTCATGTTGATGCGATTCGTTATAGATAGGAAGGTAGATGGCGCTACCATATCCCCCCGGCCCTAAAGGGTTGCCTTTAAAAAATAGAATTGAACTTAGCTATGTTGGGTGTACTACCGCATAACCCATCAATAGGCTAAGACAGCGACATGACAATAAAATTAATCTAAATTAACTTTAGCGAAAGCTACAAACGCAATAATAGCGAAAACTACTAACTAAATACTTAAACTAAGAGGTAAGTCCAACTTCAGGCTAGATCTCACTGAGTTGGAAGCGGACAGAGACGTACAACAGGGCGCACGTAACTCCCCTTGGCGGTTTTCACGGTAACAACGCGAGTTGTACCGTCCTTGGAAGTATGCAATTTCTCTACGATGGCTAACGGCCATGAAAGCGGCGGAGCATTATCATGTATTATGACGACCAACGTACCCTCCTGTATAGGGGATGCAGGACTATTCCACTTGGATCTAGCCTGAAGCTGGTGTAGATATTCCGCACGCCAGCGCCGCCAGAACGACTGCACGAGTTTATCCAGCAGAGTATGTCTCTGGAGCAAGCTTGAAGAGTCTGCTTCAGGAGCCGGAAATGACGATAATGGCACTGTGTTCAGAAAATGTGCAGGGCTTAACGCGGATGGTTCTGCAGGGTCACTACTCAATGCCGTGAGCGGACGCGAGTTGATCAGTGCCTCGACTTGTGCAAGGACAGTTAAAAGCTCTTCGTAAGAGAGGATCTGTTGACCTATAACCTTTAAGAGATGCGTTTTAATTACTTTGACCATGCTTTCCCAACATCCACCGAAATGCGGTGATGCTGGTGGAATAAACTTCCAGTCAATATGATTTATGGAAAGTTCTTCCTGAAGACGAGTACGATATTCTTCCCTGAGAAACTTATAGAGGTCGCGTAAATAAGAGCTTGCGCCCACAAAACAAGTGCCGTTATCCGTGTACAAACACTGTATAGGGCCGCGCCGTGAGAGAAATCGTTTAAGGGTTGCCAGGAATGACACCGTGCTTAAATCTGTCGCAACTTCAATATGCGTAGCGCGCGTCGTTAAGCATGTAAAAATACATAGCCAGGCTTTACGGCTTTTAACACCTCGACCACGCACTGGCGTATACTGCAGTGGTCCTGCGTAATCACAACCGGTGTGTGTAAACGCTTTAGCAACCTGGTTGACGCGCTGGCTAGGGAGATCGGCCATGGGAGGGAAAGTCGGACGCGGACGAAATTTGAAACAGACGTTACATTTATGTATTCTGTGACGAATTATTCGTCGAGCGGCTAAAATCCAATACTTATGCCTAAGTAAGGACATAAGCAACTCCGGACCGGCATGGAGGTGCTTCTTGTGATAAAAATCAACAAGAAGGTCGACAACATGATCATGTCGCGGCAGAATACAAGGATGTTTGTAGTTATAAGGTTCATCCGAATTCGACAGACGACCCCCAACGCGTATGACGCCATGTTCATCGAGAAACGGCTTGAGTCTAAGGATAGCGGGAGAACAAGGTACATTGTCCTTTAAATTTTGAATGTCGTTACTAAAATGAACAGCTTGTACAGCTCGTAGTAACTTACATTCTGCGAATTTGAAATTAGTACTTGATACAAAAGTCTCATTGGGTAGGTGCCTAAGAAACCTATAGACATAAACGATGGCGCGGAGTAACTTAGACCACGATGACATGCGTAGTGCGAGTGCATAGATGGGAGACTCCGCAACCTCAGCAATCACGGGATAAGAAACAGACTTCCGCTCGGGTACATCTTCGTCTTCTGCACTGTGGTCAAAGGGTTGCATGGGCCATTCTGACGGATCATGGGAGATCCAAGAAGGTCCACGACGCCACAATGGATGATGCAGAAGATTAGGTGGAGTGACACCACGAGACAAGCAATCTGCGGGGTTCTCAATACCCGCGACGTGATTGAAACAAGTAGCAGGAACCAGTTCAATCAATTTGCTAACGCGGTTGGCGACAAAAGTCTGCCAGCGATGAGGAGAAGAATGAATCCAAGCGAGCACTACTTTGGAGTCGGAAAATGCGTATAATTTATTAATGGGGTAGTGGGGCAAAACTGTGTCTTGAACCTTGCGGAGCAACTGAGACAGCAGAAGGGCCGCGCACAACTCCAGTCTCGCAACTGAAACGGTTTTAACAGGCGGGACCTTAGACTTGGCACAAACTAACTGCACCGAGTAGTTAGAACCAATGCGGACTTGCAGATATACGACTCCGCCGTAAGCACGCTCGTTGGCGTCAGCGAAACCTATCAAGTTGATGGTACATCCATCTACCAACCCAAGATGGCGCGGAATAGTAACTTGATTGAGCGCGGTAAGCTCAATACAAAACTGGCCCCAAGCGGCGACAATATGGTCAGGGGGTGTTTCATCCCACTCACACTTTGATAGCCAAAGCTCTTTGATCAAGAGCTTGGCGTACAAAATTGTGGGAGCCACAAAACCCATTATGTCCCATAGTCGAGCCACTGTGGACAGCATAGTGCGTTTGGTGCACTTATCATCTGGTGGTGAGACGTCAAACCGAAAACTATCGCAGGATTTGTCCCAGCGTAAACCGAGAACCTTATGCGGTACAGACTTCTCAAACTCAATGTCTGGAGAAGCCTTATGAGAATCTGGTATGCGTGCGAGAACCTCCTTAGAGTTGCTTGTCCATTTGACAAGATCAAACTGGCCTCGCTTGAAAAGTTGAATAAGCTCTTCACAAAGCGAAATTGCTAGCGGAGCGGATATGACACTACAGGCAATGTCATCCATGTACAAAGCGGAAGTGGCAACAGCCGCTGCGGCGGGAAAGTGATCGCCTTCATCAGCGATCAACTGGCGAACAACTCGTAACGCGTGATATGGGCTAGACTTGAGTCCAAAGCAAACACGATTGAACTGATACACAGATAAAGGTTCTTTCTTGTCAAAACGATAAAAGACCCGTTGAAATCTACGGACAGATTCGCGAACGCCGATATTGAGGAACATTTGGCGGCAATCAGCTGACAGAGCGATTTGGAAAAGACGAAACTTTATTATGATGTTAAATAAATCACCCTGTAGATTGGGGCCGGCATGCAAAATGTCATTAATCGACTGACCCGATGTAGTCTTACAACTAGCGTCTAAAACCACACGAAGTTTAGTAGAGGTTTTATCTTCGCGAACTACGCCGTGATGCGGGATATAATATGAGGGCAGAGAGTTGCCCTCGTTGTTTACAACTACACTCAAAAAACCTTTATCTATGTAGTCACGAATGACGTCATTATAGGCGCTGCGTAACTTAGGTGATGCATCAAGTTTACGTTCCAAACAATGGAAACGTCTGAGCGCAGCAGCGTACGAGTCGCCTAACGAATAAGGGTCACCACAGAATGGCAACGCCACAACGTATCTGCCACTGTCGTCACGAACAGTGGTAGCGCGGAAATGTTCTTCATACTCGAGATCTTTATGGCTCATCGAGGGCGGTGCGGTAACCTCTTCAAGCTCCCAAAATCGCTTGAGAAGAGAGTCAATATTGTTTTCTTGAAGAACAGAACAACAGCAAGACGTAACGTATTGAGAAGAATGTAATGTAGGTACGGTACCCATAATTACATACCCGAATACCGTCTCAATAGCGGGCGGGAAGGTATTTTGCTCACTACGTACCACTTCAGTAAGTAGCAAGTGCGGGAATATTGCGGCTCCGATCAAAACATCAATGTCTGCCGGATTCGCAAACTCCGAATCCGCTAGTGGTAATGACTCGAGATGTGTGAGGAGCGACACGTCCACATTAGCGTTTGGCAACGTGTCTGTAATACGTTCCACGATAAGTGAAGAAATGTTAAAATTAATGTCCCTATTAAAACGCGAATGTATTTTAATATCTACGGAACCTTTGCAATGTTTTTCTGATCCGCCTATCCCTCGGATTATTGAGTTCGTATTTTTAAAGTTATTCCATAATCCGAGGCGTTTGAACAATTCTAACGTTATTAAATTGGTCTGAGATGCGCTATCTAGCAGACAACGTACCATGTGCGGCGACCCATTGACATCATATATGATAACTTGCGCTGTCGCTAACAGAACAGTCTTAGACGCCATACATGGCGGCCTAGCACTGTTCTGATCACTACAAGCGCGCGAAGGCTGTCCGCGCGTGCGTGCCGCCCGCGCAATGGATGTCGTACACAACGATATCTCATTATTGCGAGGCGTGGAAGGCGCAGCTACCGTGTTCTGCACTTGCGTGAGTGTGTCAAGGTTAGCGGCTTGACTTGACAACCGGTTATTTTTATCAAAATGTAACAGTGTATGATGTTTTTGTTTACACGTGCGACATCTCGTTCTACTGGAACAATTACTCGTTTTATGTTTTATGCTTAAGCAATTAATGCAAGCTTTGTTATCTTTTACGCTTTTAAAACGAGCAATTGGATTTAAATCATTAAAGGTGGGACACTTATAGTAATGGTCGTGCACTATATTACTGCACAGACACTTCTGTGAATTATTACTATTAGATTCCGAACATGTTACGTAAGATTGTGGATTAGAGACTGAGTTATTATTACTATTTCGCGATTTATTCAACCTTTGTTTGTTGTTGTTAGTGTTAGACGGGCCAGGTGAACCAGACTGCGTATTATGAAATATTTGACACTGATCTTTGATGAACGAAATAAAACTGTCTAGTGTAGGTATTTTATTATTGCGTTCCGTCATCTCGAATGCGCGAATTGTATCAGTGTCAAACTTTTTTAAAGCGAGTTGAAGCAACATAAAGTCGGAAAGATCTTCTAATTTTAAATTCCTAAGAGAATTAACCGCGGTTACGAAGTTATCAATAAACAGCTGGAATTTCGAGACAGACGCGTTGCTGGACAGTTTGAGATTTAAAGCTTGGTCAAAGTACGTAGACGCTAGAACGCGCGTGTCTTGATATCTGTCAAGTAGTGACTGAAATATGACCTGATAATTCTCAGCACTGGGTGTGACACCTGCAAATACGGACTGGGCCTTCGGTGACAGTTTACCTATTAAATAGAACAACCTGTCAGCATCTGTCAGAGAACCATTATCGTGCACCGTAGACTTAAAACTCGCATAGAATAACGGCCAATTTCGTATATCTCCGTCAAACGACATAATCTCGATTGGCGGTAATCTCGGTTTGCGGGCAACGGGCTCTGCTGAACATTTATCCTCCAATTGCGATTGTATACGCTTAATAATACAATAAAGATCTTTGAATGAGGTATACGCCTGATAGTTCGGTTTTTCATCAGGATTGATAGAAAGTAATCTAGCGTTATAATCGTCTAACAACTTATGAAAATCTGTTCGAATACTATCTACTGTTATACAATAACTGAGAAATGCTTCGCTATTACTGTCAGACATAGATGCGGTTTTTGATCGTTCATAGATATTTTGAATGCGCTCAAATAAAATATTGCGTTTTGCTTCTAAGATTGTCATCTCTTTGTCTTCCGACACGCGTGACTTCTTTTGTGGTGACATGCTTACGTAAGTATAAGCTAATGAGACCGAAACAAAATAAGAATGTCTAATGTATCTATTATTTTACCTAAGTAGGCAACACTTTAGAGCTGAGGAAATAAAAGTTGATTGAAATATGAGATTTATAAGACAACTATGATAGTTGCAGAAATAATAATTTAATAAGTAGGTAGCTACATAAAAGTTTACCTACTAATGCGGGCGGAAATAACCATGTGACGGTTATGTGAATATATTAGGAGTATAGCTAGGTGCTATAACTGCCTAGGTATAGCGGTATAACGTATAAAACGTAAATGAATCCGCCTCGTATGGATCAAAAAAATGGTTCGGCTTTACACCGAAACCGTAGGGTTCTAGGCGACTTGGGAAGGATTAATGGAATGGACTGTATTAGGGCGAGTTCTGGGTCGCCTAGAAAGAGGAATAAGGGAAGAGGAGATGGATACGGGAGGAGGTGATTGAGTGGGTATAGGATATTTCAAGGATGGAAGGCACTTACCTTATACAGCCTTCTTCGTTTCTTTTCCTCCTGGTGTTTCGTGATGCAGCTGATTGTTTACACTTCAATTCACCGTCACTCCCACTTGCGAGCGGTTTATATAATCACATACAACGGTGCGGCGCGGTACGGTATCGAGACGGCGTTCTCAGCGGGAGGAATGTTCTCGACTCTTACTCGCGTCCACGATCGCGTCGACGAATCGGGCGAAGGCAGTGCCTCTTCCAGGGAGAGGGAAAGAGAGGGACGGAAATATGATATCGCTCGCACTAGACAAGCGTGGAACGATTCATGTTGATGCGATTCGTTATAGATAGGAAGGTAGATGGCGCTACCAAGATACGATACTAATTAAATTTTGCGAACCTATTTTTAAAGTTTAATCGTGTGACCGGCAAGGCCTCTTTTAGTTTCGAATTTGGAGTGTTTTGGAGTACCTAATATTACGTTAATCGGTGCCACTTCGTTTGAATTATTCTTAATAGGGTATAACCGCGTGGACGGCAATTTAAAGTTTATTATCCCTAATATAATACTAATACCTATTATACAATTTAAGACATACTCTAACAGTTATGTACAAGCTCAAATAAAACTCAATGTTCGTAGTAGTGTAGAAATATTCGATATGATTGTGTTTTTATCGTTACATATTTTGCGAAACTTATAAAGAAGCCTTTAATAGAATGATAATTGCACGAACCTATCGATTATTCACCTGTGACTAGCTCACTGCCGCTTCAGCTTGTTAATTCATTGAGCCATGTTGACTACTTAGGTTTCCTATCAGATCACTGCACTAAATCAGTATATTACATATTTACATGGGCCACCTTTGACCGCCGACACTCAATAGTGCGGAGTCACGAGTGAAGAGTACTATACCTACATACCAGAACTAATATTTTACACATTCAATCACAAATAAATATTTTTGTAGCGATATGTAAAACTGTATCGTGTGATTTGGAGCTGAAACCAGGCTTCCCTGGCGCTATGCCCAAACTTATTTAAAAAAGATCAATAATGTTACCTCGACGCTCTAGACTTGAGACTGTTTCTTTTTCCAATTATAGGTTTACCTATCTTGTGATATTCTATGACGTGTATGAAAATTGCCTTAAAACATGATGCTATTACTGTATTTAGGTCTAGGTTTGTTGCTAAGAATATATTATATGGAATAAAAGACGAATTAGACATTATTGTGTCTGTACCTTACCTGGACGGTGAGAGTGAACGGATTACTATTTTTTTTATATATAAAGATTACTTTCGTACTAGATTAAGATTTATCTATAGATTTATCTCCTATTTCGCAAGACTTTTAGTTTAAGCAACGTACATAAAATAAACCCAGATTCACATAAAAAAATTGTGTAAGATACAAAAGCAACCCGGTTGGGAATAGACCACACAAATGTGTCGCACTTACAGTGACGTCGACTAAGTCTTACTCCACCATGTCATTTGCTCAGCAGCATTTGTCAATATTATCATCAATTTCCGTTTTTTTTGTGTAGTAATTTTGGCTATTCTGCAACTGCTAGGCTCAAAGTTTATAGTCACCTAAAATAACTGCAGTTAGTTTACCGAATTTAGTTACTTTTAAATAATGTTAACTATCAAAAGAGTATATATTATTATTAAATATATTTAAAGAATTACATCGAATTGCAAATCCGTTACAATTTCCCTCACAACCTACATTTAAACGCACCCACAACACAATTTTGTATGAATTTAATTATCATGGCTGTAGTTCATTTTTTTTATTGATTCACGCCTATATCCCCGAAGGGATAGGCAGAGGTGTAATATTACACCCACATTTCGCCATTAATTTTTAGGTCCCACGTAATAGGGGGCGAGCCTATTGCCGGTACTGGGCACATCACCAGACTCCGTGCTGCTACTGAGAATTCGGAAAAACCCAGTAACCTTTTCACCCGCCCCGGGAATCGAACCCATGACTTCCGATCAGCAGTCGCATACGCTATCCACTGGACCACGGAGGCAGTCTATAGTTCATTGACGACCGGTTGGCGCCGCGGGAGTGTAAGCGACTGCTACGCCGAAGGTCGCGGGTTCAATTCCCGCTCAAGTCAAACATTTGTGTGCATGAACATGGATGTTTGTCTTGGTCTGGGTGTTTCTATGTATAATATGTATGTATTTACAAAAAAAAAGTATATATGTATGTTTATCCATTATCTAGTACCCATAGTACAAGCTTCTGCTTAGTTTGGGACTAGATGGTGTTGTGTGAATGTGGTAGAATATTATTATTATTGAAAAAGAAACCTGTTGCCCGGTGTACTTAATAAATATTCAGCTCGATTTAAAATGCAAAAAGCATTTGATTTACAGTTGCATCGTCTTATGCAGAATGACATAAAAGGAAGGTTTAATAACATTATCTTTCGGAATATAAAGTATGGAGAAAAGCCGGGTTTGTTGCAAAAAATTATAAATAACATGGGCGAAGCCTTCGAGCTGAGGTTATGGCCATGAAAATAA
Source organism: Euclidia mi (assembly GCA_944739405.2). NCBI lineage: Eukaryota > Metazoa > Arthropoda > Insecta > Lepidoptera > Erebidae > Euclidia > Euclidia mi. The sequence continues at coordinate 11,185,807 of OX123196.2, forward strand.
ATATCACATTATACGCACTTTTTAATAATTTAGGGCAAAATCTAAGTGGTCAGTATATTTAAAAAAATACGTAAGTTTTAATACTCCATATATTATTTTGTTATTTCTGGAACTTATTAGCGGGTGAGTTTGCTGATTATGAGCAAGACTTCGCCTCTCAGGCTTGTAGGCTGGTGGGGCAAAGGGTTTCTGGAGTGGGCACCACGTACCAGACAACGCAGGAGGGATAGGCTTTACACGAGTTCAACCAACCGCGATGATCTGGTAAAGAGCACGATTCCCGCTCTGAACCAGATCGTTGGTTGCGGGCGGCTCAAGATTGGTCTGTGTGAAGGGTCTTGGGAAATACCTCCTATAGTGGACGTCTGAAGACCGAGATGGAGACATCAAGCTAACAAAATATAAGTGTTATCTTTTGTCGTCAAATTAATATTCCTGTCCGCAAAAGAGGTCGGCGTCCTGGACGATTCATCAATTTCGTGGATAATTCTTAAATATTCATGATTTAAAAATACTTTTGTGGCAATATACAGAAGAATTAACATACTTACAGTAAAATATTGAAGAAGAAAAAACATCCTCGATCAATGTAATATGGAAGTGTTGAAAAATAAAAAATACAGCAATTCTCTCAGATCATATGAATTAAGCATGAGTAATAAATTCCAAGGGGGTTTTGATAAAAGACCTGTATTTGTATCATGTAAATTAAATTGAATAATATAGAAAATTGTGACCTGCAAGTTTAGAATAAATCTTCAAGTAAGAACTTTCTATTTAATTCATTAAGAGTTACATATTCTGATGAAACATATATATATGTTCAAACAAATTCACCTTCACACACATAGAGAAAGCCATCACTCTTTGTCTCACAGTGTATCGCGTTTCATGTTAGTAAACAGCTTATATATATATATATATATATATATATATATATATATATATATATATATATATATATATATATATATATATATATATATATTATCTCATTAGACGGAAAGAAAACTGGTTTTGGATTGTGTATCCAATTGCAGCTCTCCGTGTGGTGACGGATTAAGAATACGGTTTGTCACCACTCCATATCATCCCATGGGTGTCGTAAGAGCCGACAGAGCGAGCATATTATGCAGAGAACATCACTGTAAGAGAAGGAAAACTTGATACAAACCCTATACCAACCCGTTTGGCCAGCGTGGTATTCCTCCTTTGAAAGGAGAGGCCTAGTCCAGCAGTGGACTGTTAAAGGCTGATGATGATGATGATGATGATCCAAATGCAGGAGTCATTTTGTACTGTTTATTGATAAAAGAACATACGTAATGCGAAGTATTCTCGGCGGTGATATCGGTCCACCACAGGTCACTGCTAACTCGCAGCTTTTTACTTTACTTTTTTATGATAGTAAGCATTCTGAAAAGGTAAGACTACACACTTACTTTGGTGTCCAATTGTCGTGACGACTGTGTTAAAATCCTTGTTCCACGTTGTACTAAGTTATTATTAGGAATAGCACCAATAAATACGTTTTCTAAGGAAAGCAGGAAAGAAGAAGAAGCAACCTAGAAGTCTACAGACTTAGGTTGTTTAGAAAAAAACACTTTTGATAAAATTGAAATAGGGCTACTATTAGACATCAAAATATTATCATGTGAAAAAATATACCCGTGCTATGTTTAAAAACCTCATAATTATTTTATAACGATAAATTTAATTAAAGCTGTGAGTTTGATGATAAAATGAATTGTTTGTACGTTTGTGGCATGTCATTTTGTCATCCGATCGAGTTAATATTTATGTGCTATATCTCCAAAATCATTTAGCTATGTGCATACTTTATATATATTTACTATATATAGACTGTATTTTTGGTGTTTTTAGCTATGTTAAAGTTCTCATAATATATTTCCCAGCTCCGTAAGCGATTATGAAACAAATAAAAATTGCAAAATTCCTTCACATCATTCATGCGCCGAAATGTGCAAATGGCAATAAATGCGACTTTGTGCGTAAGCCTTTAGATTATATTATATTAGCCTTTACGGCTCGTAAAAATACCAAAATCCGACGACGTAAAATGCATTGTGTAATGGAAGTCTAAGCGTTGGAAGATTCACTTGATTCTAAAACCGATTTAGAATTTAATATTATGCACCAGAAAAAATCATGTGTTGCTCGGGAACTAACAAACATTCAACCACCAAACAAATAGCACACAAGAAGACAGACTCTAAACAATAATTTGTGGATCATATTATGAAGTATTGTCTCGTGTGGTGCATTGGACCGACAAAATATGGCGCAGTTTTTAACGGCAAGGTGACTATTTAAATCAATACACCATGCGTGTCAATATGAACTTTCAGAATAATATTATACTCAATGAATACGAAGACTATGTCAAAAGTTTCAACTGTTATCATAATATTATCATTTGTGAAAGTTGTACGAACAGAACCTGAGTTCTCTATTATTATAACAAATATTTAATCATAATAATGTATTTCATGCGATCCTTTTATATACATCTGATTATAACCGTAGATTAATTCTTAAACATAATTATTTTATAGCATACAAGAACTGAGAAAATAGTGAATATAATATTTTTCTTCAACAACCTTCAAGTTGCAGAAATGTGGACCAAAACGCAAATAGTATGTGTTTGACGATTACAATGACATTTTTTGACATTCCTGGCTCCTTGCTCGATTTTCCACACGGGGCAAAATATTGTATCATCCGCAAATTGATTCAGGTCTGGGTGTTCTTCTGTGAATAAACTACTACGGTAATTCTTCAGAAATCATTATCCATCAACCAAATATTCTTCACTCATTCAATAGAACTCGACGTAAGCAGCAAGAAATAAATACTGAACCATATTTAAGTCAATTAATTGACTGAAATCCCTTCATCATTTTATGAACCGTATTGCCATGCAATTGCAATCAGTCATTGTATAGTTTATATTCAAGATAGTAATGATACAAAGCCCGCCCACACCTAATTTGTTAGTTTGCAAGCAAACTAAAAGTAGGAGATTTATATAGTATTTTGTAAAACAATTGATACAATTGCGAAAACCCTTTAGCTGGTAGAATCTGTTTTATATGTGGATATCTTAGTATATATTTATTATTGCTAAAAATAATATATTTCTATGAATCATGCAGAGTATTTTAAGCGTATCTTAGTTCATACGATGATCACTTAGTCTCAATACTTATTAACCATCTTCAGTCATATGTCTCTTGGAAATTCGATTAAACCCTGCTAGTACCTAAAACAACAATAACTTAACTTTCTTCTCGTAACTGCAGCAAATAGTTATACCAAAATGTACTTTATATGTCTTGAGTTGTGCTTCAAAATTGCTCGAAGTGGAACTATGAATGTGAACCATGATGTCTTTATAGTGCACGATAACAAGTTACAAAGTTTGTGCCCGAATATGGAGCTATGTCTTGAAATAATTAAAGTGGGCTTGGGAGACAAACTTCTATTATGACTTAAAGCCTACAACAAAGGAGTTCCTTGTGGTCTTGTTTTATGTTCAGGATTAAGGAGAAGCATACTAAAGTTATATCACCTGACTATAACTAGAAGATTAAATTCTACTGCTTCATGGTTTAAATATGTCTACATACTCTACCCTGCGGTTTGCCTTCCTAGTTTACTTGTTTTGTGTTGAATATTTGACATGCCCGATGTAGGCTGTCCATATCATTTAGAGTGGATAAGGTCTTTTAAAATAAGGTCTATTTATCACAATTATTATTCTCGCCATTTATGTATTTTACTGCTGTGTTTAAACGTGATGTGGCTAAGCCGAATTAAAAATTAAAAAAATAAGTAAATATGTTAACTGATACAAAGCGATACATTGTTCAAATGCCCGATATTGAATTTTCACAATAAAACAAACACAACAGCAAAGGAAGGCTAAGATTTACAATACTAGTTCTGCTATACCTACAAGCTTTCAGTAGTAAGTATTTTAAAGATTTGTCCACAAAAAAGCGGTCATATTTCTCTTAAATCTCTAAGACTTACTTTCAATGTCGTTTTAAAATAAATCAACCTAATTTGATTCAATCAACCTAATTAGACGTCGTCCAACAGTTTTTACCTAAAATGTCTCTGAGATTATAAATTGTTTTAAAGTTAATTAGAATCAATCAAAGTTAAAGTTAATTAGAAAAAATCTATTATAAATTGTTTTAAAGTTAATTAGAATAATTAGAATCATCAATGTTTGATGTATTTCGTATTAAATTTCCATCGAGATGATTAGGCTGCGGTTTGATGAAAGGGAGACTTAGATTTAAGACCTGGCTTTGGTCATATTTTTGACGCCTTCATACTACCTCGGTCATAGTAAGTAGTTATCAATATGACTTATCAATGGTACAGCCAAACTGTGTAAATGTCTCATTTTTACAAATAATAGCCAAATTCTTTCTTTATTGTCTCGTGGTATGCAAGCTTCAGGGAATAGGAATGTAATGACAATGTTGTATCAAGGAGCCACTTTTGTACCCATCCTTTTGGTTTTTAGAATTATGAAAATCTTGTATATAGTGCACCTTGTTTATAGTGCACGTGCAATTGGTGCACCTGCCGATCAACGGACGAGGCTCTGGCAAACAAAATATCCCGATAAGCGACAATAGGCTCGCCACCTGTTACGTGGGATCAAAACACTGGCGAAAAGTGGGCGTTTAATATGCCTCTGCCCACCCCTTCGGGGAAACAGGCGTGAGTCTATGTATGTATGTATGTTTATAGTTCCAAACAGATTGATAGAAGTTGAGATGTCAGCAAAAAACACTGTACGAAATAGTTTCACCGTATATACCTAATATGTAAATTAGGAAATCCAGCAGACACACGCCAACTTTCACTTTGAAATTACATTATGTATACCTATCTATGTCGAGAGAAGTTACCCTTGAGAAATAATTACAACGAATGAATCAGCAGAAGACACCAAGATTAAAGAACGTTCCTTTTGGTGATTAGAACCCAAAGTAATCTAACAAAATCGCGTCAACATGTCCTTAAAATGGACATTTACCCAAAAGTAATATACCTTTATGTTCTCAGAAATGATATAATTTCAAATAAGGGTGAATTGAAACCGTTGATAGAAGATAATTGTTAAAATCTTCGACTGTCGTTGCGCAGATCTGTGCGAGACACAATCGATTTTCTATTGTGTCTGGTATTGCGGCATTCAAGAGGTTAATAAAATAGATGAATGAACACTAATGTTACAATCCATAGCTCCAGACTCTGCCCGCAGTAACATGTATGACTGGTATAAAATTATAAAACGCGACAGTGAATTTATAATTTTATACCGGTAAACGTAGCGCCTTAATTAACGCGCTAATTGACGCGTTAATGATCCTGCTACACCTGCGTCTTAACACGTTGACAGTCCCTGCATCACATATGATACAAATTGATCTTTCACCATAGGTCCTTGCATCACATATGATGCAAGTAGGCTTACAGACTGTACGCCTTTTATTGGCGAGGACGTCTGAGTTAGGGAAATAAATATTATTAGGACGTCTAGTACAGATATTAAGAAAAGTAAAACACCAATGATCCAACACATTTTTTTTACTGAAAGAAAATAATGCAAAGACAAAAATTAAACAAAAATTCAATGATTTCGTTAAAGCATGGGATACAAAATGGCTTATTACATTGTTTACACTCTGTGTGTACCTGAGATGATTTCTTCTGAGCTTCTTTTGTGATGCTGCCAGCATCCTTCAATTTCTTGTAGCAACTAAGACAGCGTTTTCTTGCAATTTTACCATTAGCTTTTCTAGGTATATTGGTAATTTTATGCGATGAAGCCATTAGAGATCTTGATGGCCCTGTAGTGAGTGCAGCTAATTCTCCAATTGCCAATAATTTTCTTATTTTGTATTCATGGCCAGCTAATAATTTAATTCTTTTGGTTGGATTTAATTCATTGTTAAGGAAGATGGCGTTCACAACTCCAATAGACAAAACATCTGCTGTTATCTTTTTGTACCAAATACAGGTCTTTAGCACAGGAAAGTTGTAGCTTGCTAATCGATCCGCTAGATCTATTCCTTTATTGCCATTGTTGTAGGTAAGTACCATCTTTGGTTTCATAATAGGCCTTAACCCTCCCGATAGTTGCATTTGATGATCACGCAGCAAATTGGCATCACTTAATGGCGGGAACTCATTTTTGCTAACTATTTTGTGCAAAAATAGATACGCGATGCTCGATTAATCATGACTGATGTTTATAATTATTTTTCGGCAACTACCGCAAGAAAACTAAAATTATTAGTTATATGAATACCCACATTTTTTGCATGGACGTCCCTGCATCATATGTGATACACTAAAATTAAGGACGAGACGTCCCTGTATCACATGTGACACATGCTGAAAATAACTGAAATATTACAGTGACGGAGATTTCTAGAATAAATTTATTAAATGTGAAGTGTTTCCAACTACCTTCAATAAAAAAACCGCGGGACGCCACGGGAAGGTTATTGGATTTGGCCTGGACAGTCAACGTGTTAACGTGTCAATTAGCGCGTTAATTTAGACGCTACGTTGATGTGTAAATTACTAAAAGTCAACGCAAATTTTTAACGCGTTAATTAACGCGTAGTTGGTCATTGCCATTAAGGCTAACGCTAACGCAGGTGTAGCAGTAGCATGAGACGTATTTGAAGCAGCATTAAAACACAAATTTGCTTAAAATTCACTGAAAAAAACTTAATAATATAATGTTATAATGATATTTTATTAAAGTCAGGATAACTTTGTAGCATGCACGTGGCCAGTAAGTACCTACGGTCATTTACATAATTTCTTTTAGCTTTATTTTCCATCTTCGAACTTACAGTATGTGCATCTCATGTTACTGAGAATCATCATCGTCCTAGTACTATCCCGGTTACATCCAAGACATTACACGCCCTGGAGCCCGAGGTCTACTTACTGGTCTAACCAAATATGACGGAATATCAACTTTTCTACAGAGCGACTGCCTCCTGACCTCCACAACCCAAAGAGATAGCGATATTCCATGGTTTAGACCAGTATCAGTTTATTTGAGGGTACTGACTCCCCGTAACAACTGTCAAAGATCTTCATGACAAACGGGACCGACAGTTTAACGTGCTCTCCGCAGCACAGGGCAAGCGATAATTAACAATTTAATACGCACATTACTTCGAAAAGTTATTGGTGCGTGCCGTGGATTCGAACCCGATACCCTCTGCATGGCAGTCCGTTGGTATCTCCACTAGGCTATCACAGCCGTCATGCTCATGTTACTGAGAATGTTACCTTAGAACTTCTCCTTCACTTCGTATCTCAATACTTTTAAGCAAAACAAACGTCGCATCACGCCGACAAGTGAAAGACTTACGGCCCGGTCACGGCCTACAGCGGTGGGCGGCAGCGGCGAGCGTTTTCGGTGTACATGGCGCGTTTACTGTGACGCGGCGCGCGGCCGCCTCAGAGTAAACGCGCCATGTAGGTACATCGCCCCTGCCGCGCCGCTCGTCGCTTAGACCGATCTCTTGACCAGAAATCTGAATATAATGTAAAGAAAGCGAAATTGCATGGATTTTGCTGTGCAATAACTGCAAGATATTTGGAGTATATTGATTCAAGCTGAGCTTTTTGATTCAAGTTAGTAACATTATAGACCATCGCGACTTTCCCGATTGATAACATTTAAGCAACATTTAATCTCACAAAAGCAAGTACACTCTCTATCGATTTGCTTTCAAAGTCAGAGTCAGATGCGACAGAAATCTGCCATGACCCGTGAGAGATGGAACGTAGGATAAAAATCAAAATGCGCTTTTCGAGTCACAACGCAGCCAATTTCCAGATTCCAAGCTACTGCACAATGTAACAGAATTTCACTTGTACATACAACCTTCGAACTACCAATCAAAAATAAATCAAACCTAATTATAATATACTATATTCTACCTGGGAAACAGAATTATATTCCAGTAATTATATTCCATTATCAAACCAATCGAAAGTCCTCAATTATTTTTACAGTCCTTGTATTGAACAAATAAACGTGACTTCCGTTGAATAAAATTGCTTATGTTTTGATTTATAGGTTAGCCTTTCAAACGAATTTGAAGTAAAGAGTTTATTGGATTAAAGAGTTTACTAATTTTAGTACCCATTGTAAATATATTTTTAAAATATTACAAGCTATTCTAATTTTCATATCTGCCATAATTATAAATTCTGGAACTGACGTATGAAACAACGAAAATTAAGACGTAAACTTAAAACACTGGCAAAGCACGAAAATCTACACAGACGGCACTTCTTAAAAGCTGACAAAGGAACGGATAACGATTTAGGATGCGGAAGGAACTCTTAGAGGACTAAAGGCTTTGAGGGCAGGCTTAGCTAAAAAAGCGCGTGTCCTCTTTAAACAATCGGACTCTAGGCCCAAATTAGGAGAGCTTTTAATACGGGTACAAGTGTTTTTTATTTTGCGTACTTACTTGCTTTTGTTGTTTAAATTAATTAAAGACCTTGCTTTTAGTTTCACTTAAAAGTTTAACTCAGGTTTTAAAAGTTTGCCAGTAACGCACGTATTAATGAATACCGCACCTAAAGGATTTGTTATTGGGTATTTCTGTTAAAAAGCCATTACCCCATATAAGTTCATGAACTCAAAACATATTGTCAGCAAAATATTAATACTCTTAATATTAGGTATGCCACTGTCCAAATTTTAATTTTATGAATAAATTTACCTTACAAGAACTAATTTGATTTATTTTTACTTCTAACAAAAATACCTTTCTATAATACAGCCGGTGAACAGAATAGAGATAAATTTATCTCTAAACTTATTAGTACTATTGACATCGAGATAGCGATTTCTCCAAAGAGTGCCTCAGGGGAATATTGTGGACCGAAACTATAGATCTATGTAGTTCAGCTTTATTGTATTACTGTTCTAACATAAGTTATAATTTAATAACAAGGATGTGGGACATCTGTTAGGCAAAGTTTGTACATGATGTTTTGATAGCATATTGGTTTTGATTAATTATAAGTTAGTATAGTGTTCCAGTTATGATTTGTCGAACAGTATGGAATTATCAAATTATGTTTTAGTTCCCTCAATTATTTTCGAAGACATTCGCCTGTAGCTTGGGCTTATTATTTGTAGTCTAACTAGATTTAATACCTTTCACGACTGGTGACTATTCCATGGCTTGGACTAGAGTCCAGCAAGTTGATGTATACTGCAGTGTACAGATGTTACAGAGACACAACAACATTCAAATACATGACAGCTAGAGGACCAATCGTAGAGCCCATTCTTACTTAGAAATGGATGTCAAAAGAGATGGTTATGTCTATGGCAGAACAATTTGTATAACACTGTTCAAATTTAGATGGACCGAGAAAACAGACAGATAATGCAAATGGCAGTACAATTTATATGACAATGTTTAAATTTAGACGGACCAAGAAAAAGGGAACGGGCTGTTGGTTGGTTTAAATTTTATTCATAAATTACACTAATATTAAGTAATTGAGATTTCGAAGAAGGTTTAAAAGAAAAAATGCCAACATAATGTAAACATAAGTAGATTTCTGCATTTTAAAGAAAATGTCAAAGAATTAAAATGACAAAATTGTGTCGACGGTGCACATAGTGAAAACATAATATATAAATGTGTGCATGTATTGGATTCAGGTTAAAATACTAATCAACAATAATGAGCTCTAACAAAACTTTGTCAAATCTTTTATTTGTATATTTCAATTTTACTACAATTACCATGATTGACTATGGCAAATCTGTTCTACTTTTAGATATCTAGTTTTAAATAGAATATTATTGATTATACATTAGACACATCATACCGAGGAATTTAGAAACATGGCAGTTCAAATCGAATATTGACTTGTTCAACACATGCACCTAATGAGAAGTTTATCAAACTTACAAATCTTAGTGTCGATCTCGTTTAATATCAACGAATTTTACGCTCCATTATTATTTACATTACTTATGAACTCCATATCCAAACAATTAAAATGATAGTCTTCACTAGTAATTACAGAAGTTTCCCACAATATAAGACACGTATTACGTATATTGGTGTTGTAAAAGTTTGACGACACTCGGCTCATAAAGTAAGGTTCAGTAGCAATTAGTCGATAGTTCATCAGTACCAGTAATAAAGTGGCTTGTCTTGAGACAGACGCCAAGTGACGAGCGAAAGTCAAATACTTTAAGAAGTGATAAAAATGAAACGTCAATAAAAGACATGATCTTAAAATAAGTTTCTGATGAGTATAATAATTACGTTGCTGGATAGTTGTATTAGCTTAAACAGTGAAGAATCTGAGTTAAATGATCTTAGATAATTTTATATACCTATGTGCCAAATATACAACAAATTTGTCTGACGATATTTATTATTTATTTTATACTTTATTGTACACTTAAGTATATAAAACATTTTAAGGAATTATAAATGAAATACAGTACAATGGGCGGCCTTATCGCTAAAAGCGATTTCTACCAGGCAACCTTTGGATGGAGATATTATTGGTAGGAAATAAATGGTGGTTGTAGAAGTGTACCAGTACCTATGTAAAAATTTGCATAGACTTAATATATATATATAAATATATATAATATTGTGATGCTTATACAATAATAATATGCTTAAATACATGTATATAAATATATATATACATACATATACCTACATAAATACTTATACATACATACACATATATAATACACAAATACATAATAGTATATAGTAGTGAAACAGGAAATTTTATAATGCTAGATAGTAGTCCTTGACTAAACTTTTGAACCTGCTTACCGTCTGAGCCTGTCTAATATTTAATGGTAACGCATTCCATAGGCGGACAGCAGTGACAGAGAAAGATTTATCGAGAAATGACGTGGAATGTACCGGCATTTTTAGTTTCAAATTTTCTGATGACCTCAAATAACGATTATGCGTATCATGAAGGAATTCGAATCTTCCTTTAAGGTAGGAGGGAGTTGAAGGGTTGAACAGTATATTGTACAGCAAAGAGAGAATATGATAATATGATACTGTTAATAATAAAAAGTAACACGCTATGAGACAAAACAAACAGAATAAAATTGTGTGTAAAGTCATCCCGTGTACTTGAGGACAATCTCAGATACCAAACTCGAAAAACTCTTTCTTAAAATAATTTATTTTTGCCTAATAAAGTAAGTACATCATACATCTCGGACAAACTACTTTCCGGTTAGTAATTTCTGGTTAATTTATAACATGTCGACTACTAAAATAGAACCAAATTCACGCAAGGGAACTACGGCCTAAATAATTCGATATGTAACCGAAAAGCGACAGTTATAAGACAAAGGATTATTCAAATTTGTTCCGTGGTTATGGAGATTATCGTGAATAAACGATATAAATAAAGTCGCATGACGTTTACGAATTTCATATCAAAAGGTATACTGCTGGAAATCAATATTTTACATTTATGGTTTAGATACTATAATAATATATTATTCCACCACATGCACACATCACCATCTAGTCCCAAACTAAGCAGAGCTTGTACTATGGATACTAGATAATGGATAAACATACAATTATATACTTTTTTTTTGTAAATACATACATATTATACATAGAAACACCCAGACCAAGACAAACATCCATGTTCATGCACACAAATGTTTGACTTGAGCGGGAATCGAACCCGCGACCATCGGCCTAGCAGTCGCTTACACTCCCGCTACGCCAAGCAGTCGTCATAGATAAAAAGAAAGCAATGGTTTTGATGTACGTTAATGCAAATATTGTTTCAAGGATAATAATATTATAATACGATTGTCATCATAAGGCATAATCTAAAGTAGAAACAGTTACAGTTGGAAGAAAGACGAGTTTGGTGAAGCTCACAATAGATTACTGAGGCTTGAACATTGAAGAATAAGCTATAGCGTCTTTAGACGAATCAGTTTTTTTTTTTAAACAGACAACTCACGCGCTCGTACACAATGAACACTCGGACCCCGAAACAAATTTATGGATCACACAAAGTGTTGTCTCGATGATGGTGAACAAAATCATGCTTCGTCATACAACCTATCGCAGTATAATGCTGTACATAGTTCTCCTAATTTACGTCAAAATACTTATTTTCAGCTTAGATTATATTTTGCGTACGTATTATGCCAGCAAAATATAAATCCATAAACAAAATGTTTTAACATTTTGTCTTGAAAAAGCACTAAGAATATTATAGCCCAAGCTTTTGTCTTAGACCACCATCTAAGCATCACATAACATAACGTTCTTAATACACTTTGTCACACCATCCAACACGTCGCGAATAAACAACACGTGGTAAAGACATAAATATGTTGGACGAAATAACGCAATATTAGTTTGTAGTTATTATTACTTGCAGCTATTTATAGACTGACTTCGCGTTGAGGTATATTATAAGTATCTTGTAACTCTTCACTAAGTATGAATGTAACGTATGAAACACCGAAAACTATATTTCGTAGCTGTTCTTCAGTAAACTATGTATGAGCAACGAAAAATGTGAGTACCTTTATCTATCGAAGCTTATCGCGGCACCAATATCCGCCCCTAAGCATTCATTGCTTATGGAGGAGCAACTGCTCCCAGAAATGCACTGCTGTCAAGTACGGACAAAATCTACGTCCTTTCCTACAAGTTGGATCGCAAAACAGGTCACAATTGAAATCGAACCTTACATAAATATTTAGCGATCTCCCAATGCCTACAGTCTAGGCTGGAGTTGTCGATCTGCGACTAAGAATATTTATCCAACGCTAGACGTAATTTGCTTCAGCGTATTTTGCTTACCGTTTAAGTAAGAAGGATTAACTTACTTACCTTCAATTCCATTTCCATATCTCGCCTTAGTGCTCGGCCACAGTGAAAGGCGGGCGCGGGTGCGGGCGCGATGCGGGAAACTCAAACATATGGAGCTCTATAGAAGTGTCCGTAGTGGGCGAGCGGGGCGGCGAGCGATACAGCGCGGGGAGCACGCGGGCAACTCAAACCATAGAACTTTCATACAAGTGTCCGTAGTGAATGTGCGGGCGGCAAGCGGGAAACAATGCGGAGCGTGCGGATCTCAAACTTTTATGAGCAATAATATTATGAGTAATTATGAAATCAAATGCGAGTTGAACTCGCTCCTCAAGGTTAACGAAGTAGAGGGATTCACTTAACATAAGCATAACGTAGCCCCCAGCCTATTATCACTATCAATTTTTGGCCAGCAAAAATAACTTTGGTTTCTGTAGTGTTTGTGTATCGATATTGTTTATTGATATTGAGCACCAATAGAATAGAATAGAATAATTATTTATTTGCTAGAAACATGGTAGATACAGATGGTACCTACAGTTATAGTTCAGTCATTTAGTACAGCATGTTTCACCTCTCAATCGGCATGCAAAAATTACACTTAAAATTACATAATGCGAGCAGTCAAACTATTTCTGTTAAAATACACTTGTTAAAGATACCAATTGAAATGTAAATTGCTTTAAATTAAACTTTATAATGTTAATCAATTACATAATAAATTAGAGGGTTTTGCGAAACAAAATTTAAATTTAAAATCTCCATAGGCAGCCCGCTAGTATAGGACAGATATTTCTTTTGTATATAAATCATAAAGCGGTTCACAGAATACATCTACTTACCAATTTTGAAATTTGTAGTCTTAATAGTTTGGCATAAAGTGGCTGTGACATAGAAACGGATACATAGACAGACATGGCGAATTTATCAGGGGTTCAGTTTTAAGCCTCCTAGTCTTTGGCTAGGGAACCCTAAAGATAGGTTACTTACATATCAGTCAATCTTCAGAAATACTCTACTAATATTGTAAATGCGAAAGTGTTTATAGTTATATATTCGGTATATATAATGGTAGATAATGTCATGGACACTCACCGAATTACTTTGTACTCTATAGAGGTTCTGAACTCTTTAGACTAATCAGGAGTCTCACACAACTTGAGACTGAAAGTAAATTAATGTTACCCCGACTTCAATGCGCGCGAAGCCGCGGGCAAAAGCTAGTATTATATAATGTTGAACTTAAAAATGCAAAGTATCTACATAAATTCTAATTTGTTTTATTTATTTACATTACCACATATCTCTTTTTAACCCTTCCAGTCGTTCCTGAAGTTACTAGAATTTTCCAATTTTTATTCAAAATATTATTTTTATTTTTAATATTTGCCAAATATATATAAAGATTTTCCAAATATCATAAAAACCAAAATTATTATAACAGTTATGAATGTGATTTGAACCCACGCCCTCAGACCGTGAGGCGGTTGTATTATCCGCACGGCTACAGCCTTGTTTTCAGTTACTTGCGAATTTGGTAAACAATTGACATACATAGTGTTGCTATGGTGAGTGTTAACGTCATCTAACTGAAAATTCATATTAATGTAGCCGCGATCCTAAATTTGACAAACACTGTACACCGCACCCGCAAACGCGCCACTACGGACACATGAAGACGCGCGCGGCCCGCGCGCGGGCTGCCCGCGCTACTATGGCCAAGCACTTACTGTTTGTGTGCGAAATGAATGCCGTTCGGCACATTTATAACCAGTTGCATTTTCAACGAACATAAAAGATAAGGCACTGGATGTCCTTTGAAAATAGATAAGTGCCACTTTGGTTGTCATACATTTGTATTTTTCCGAGAAAAGATTAAAAAATCATTCCTAAATTTTTTTTTAAGAATTCGTTTTTACCCTGGAATCTGTGCCATGAATCATTACGCCGTCAGTGCCGGCTTTCATAAATCTTATTAGGAAAACATAATGGCTGTCAAAGATCTTCAAAACAGAACAAGCTGTATAAGGAAAGGGGAGATGTCTCTGACTGCAGCTTTTACCGAGGCATATCGCTTCTTTCTAGTGCGGGTAAGATCTTGTCACACATTATCAATGCCCGTCTTAGCCAAGCAGCTGAGAATCACTTACCAGAGAGTCAGTGTGGCTTTCGTCCCAGTCGAGGCACTGTCGATACCATAGCTGTGGTGAAACACCTCCAGGAAAAAAGCTTAGAACATCAACAGCCTCTATTCATGTGTTTTTTTGACCTGGAGAAAGCATTTGATAGAGTTCCACGGCAGGCGTTTTGGCTTGTACTTGAGGACTTTGGGTATCCAAAGAAGTTTTTAACCTCATTCGTTCAGTTTCACGATGGCATGAAAGCAAGGGTTCAACATGAAAACAAACTTTCCGAAGAGATCCAAGTTACAAGTGGAGTAAAGCAAGGCTGCGTAATGGCACCCACTCTTTTCGCAATTTATTTTTCTGTAGTCATAAGAGACGCACTGTAACATAGTCGGGCCAAATTCAACTTATTGTCCGGTCTGATAAAGGAGTATTCAAAATATCGAGGTTCAGAGCTAAATCGAAAATCTAAAAACACTCATTATTGGAGATTCTATATGCTGATGACGTGTGCCTCAAGTCCAATGATATAACTCAGCTCCAAAGCTCGTTGACTCATTATACCAATCTTGTCAACGTTTTGGGTTGGTTATCAGTGCTTCCAAAACTCAGCTCCTCAAGCAACCACCACGTGGATGCGAAGCTGATAAGGCAACAGTGACTCTAGATGTAAAACCGCTGGTCATATATATCAGACATGATAACACCATGGCTACTGAGATATCATCGCGTATAGCCAGCGCCACCGCTAACTTTGGACGACTCAATGATCGAGTCTGGAAGTCCCATGACCTGAAACTGGAGACAAAGATTAGCGTCTATAAAGCGCTAATCCTTCCGGTCCTCTTATATGGCGCAGAGACATGGTGTCTATATAGATCGGATATAAGAAAATTGGACTCATTTCACCTTTATTGTCTTAGATCCATCTTAAGGAGAAAATGGCAAGATCGCGTGTCTAACACGGAAATCCTGCGTCGTTCCAAAGCATTTGGTATGGAAGCTCTCCTTATGAAAACCCAGCTCAGATGGTGTGGATACATGTTTCGCATAGAAGACCATCGCCTGCCCAAAGCTGTATTCTATTCTGAATTAGCTGATGGCAAACGCAAACGGGGTGGACAATATTTGCGATATAAACACGTTTTCAAAAAGCATCTAAACACTTGCGACATCAACCCTTCAAACTGGGAGGAAATCGCCTCAAACAGATCGACATGGCGCTCTACCATCTTTAAGAAGTTAAAATCCTTCGAAGAGAAACGTCTCCAAGACCTTGACGTAAAACGCCAAATACGTAAGGATAGACCTTAAATCTCCTGCGTCTATACCTACAATGCCGCAGGCCAGTTATTCTGCCATTCCTGCAACCGGACTTTTAAGACTAAGTTTGGGCTTGCGAGCCATATTAGAGCGCATGCTCGAAATTAAAAG
This sequence comes from Euclidia mi, assembly GCA_944739405.2. Classification (NCBI taxonomy): domain Eukaryota; kingdom Metazoa; phylum Arthropoda; class Insecta; order Lepidoptera; family Erebidae; genus Euclidia; species Euclidia mi. The sequence continues at coordinate 11,202,323 of OX123196.2, forward strand.
GAATAGCCTTCGGTCGCCGTTATCGAAATCGATAAGGGGGACTACTACCTTTGCATAGTTGATTGCACCAATTGGACCAATATTCAACTTTACGGTAAAGTGAAATGTTTATCAGTAGTAGAGCCTTGCTGATTTTGCGTGACATGCATGGGTCATACTAACCTCTCATCGTCGTAAAGTAACAGAATCTCTAATGTTGCGTTCTATAACTAAAACTCCAAGAGACGAAACTTTGTATATTTTTAGGGTTCCGTACCTCGAAAGGAAAAAACGGAACCCTTATAGGATCACTTTGTTGTCCGTCCGTCTGTCAAGACCCTTTTTCTCAGGAATGCGTAGAGGCATAAAACTGAAATTTATACTAAATACTCGAATCTACGGTTCCATAGAGCTGTAAAAACATCAAACTTCTAATCCAACGCAATCAAAAGATACAGCCGTATATGCTGCAAATTGCAGCATATTTTCAAACTCGCATTGGAATCAAAACCTACAGGATACTTCCCGTGAACTCAGAATCTTGAAATTTGGTACGAAGCAACGTCTTATATCACTCATAAGGGAAAAATTGCGAAAACTGTAAATTTTTAGTTACAGCATATAAAAAAATATTTTTAATAAATTTAAAGTTACTACCCCTTTCTCTTGAACGCGTGGTGGTATTAAATTGAAATTCATATCAAATACTCAGGTATATAACACCGTTACGCTGCAACAAAATCAAGCTTCTATGTCAACGCAATCAAAAGAAAGAGCAATACAAGCATATTTTCAAACTCGCGCCTACTCGCAAGTGAATCAAAACCTACAGGGTACTTTCCGTGAGCTCAGAATCTTGAAATTTGGTACGAAGCAACGCCTTATATCACTTATAAAGGAAAAAATGCGAAAACCGTATTTTTTAGTTACAGCATATAAAAAAATATTTTTAATAAATTTAAAGTTACTACCCCTTACTCTTGAACGCGTAGAGGTATTAAATTGAAATTCATAGCAAATACTCAGGTATATAACACCGTTAGGCTGTAACAAAATCAATCTTCTATGTCTACGCAATCAAAAGAAAGAGCAATATAATCATATTTTCAAACTCGCGACTACTCGCAAGGGAATCAAAACCTACAGGGTACTTCCCGTGAACTCAAAATCTAGAAATTTGGTACGAAGCAACGTCTTATAGCCAAGATAAAGAATGCGGAAGGCTGAGGACCGTGTGCTGTGGTGCGTGTTGGGAGAGGCCTATGTCCAGCCGTGGACTGCGATAGGCTGATTGAGATTGAGATTTCAAATAATTACATAGTCTTCAAACCTTTTTGCTAATTATTCTGTACTTTATAAGTATTTTTGTAACAGATTTCTAATAGTCAGTAAAACTTTGTAAATCAATAACTTTGATAAAAAATCTTACCATCATTCAGCAGCAGACTTTTGCAAGGCTGCTGCAAGGCTGGTATAGGTATTTAAATTATATTATAAAATAAGCGATATATTTTAATATAAAATAAAGGATGACTGATTAGCTGATTACAAACGACAAAGACCCCTTTTTCTTTAATTTATGCTCCTCCAGCTTTCCATACTGTAATGTTATGGATTTCATTTGGCAATAAAAATACCATGACTATGACTGGTGAACTTTTACTTATATACCTACAGGTTTTTACGGAACCCTCGGTGCGCGAGTCCGACTCGCACTTGACCGGTTTTTTTCTTATTAAATACGAGTTCAATACTGCTCGAGACAGCCGTTTTACAATGTTTATGTTGCTATCGGCCGCTCCTAATATTTAATTTAGCCATGGATTTGTCTACTAGAGACACACATGATGATATAATATTGTCTACGGAGCTTATGTCAAATGTGTACCTATTTCTAGTAGCCAAATCTAACTTAAAGTCAAGACAACCATAACCAGTATGGTACTACGATGCATACGAATATTATTATATAGAACTGATATTATATAAGCCAGTATCTCACACAAATTAATGTTTACATAAATTCCCGGTTTTATAGCGCCATTACATGAAATCAAAGGTTTTACAACATATTTACCATCATATAAGTACATTTATAGCTATCATACGCCATAGTGGAGACATATAAAAATATTTAAGGTAGTAGGGTAATCAATTTTAGCTGTGCTTAAAGATTTAGTGCCGTACTTATCGGTCTTTATGATGGAGACAGATTGGGGAAGATGGCCACGGAAATAACGTAACAATGAATACAAAATTTGAGTAACGCTTAAGGCTGTAGACTGTCGGCTTTTGTGATGCTGATGAGAGAATTAATTGATGAAATATTTCACAAAGTGAGGCAAGCCTCATAGCTTATGATTTGGTTAAACAATCAAATGGAAACCAATTAAATTCAACATTTATATATTTCGTTGCGAAACAATATAAGTCCAATCTTCTCAATGGTACTTTGGAATCCGTTTCTGTTTTTGTCACATGCTACATACAAATAATTATATAAAAGCATTCTGATAGAAGATGAACCTTTTTCTAAGCCATATCAACAAGAATAAATCAATTAAAAATTCCATTTAATCCAATGAAAGCAAAATATTTAATACGTAGAATACCACTACAGGTATTCTATGGAATATTAAGTTTCATTTGTGACAGAAGCCACGTGGAGGAAAGTATTTGAAATGTGCATGGATTGTAACATGTTGAGGATCTTGTGGAGAGCTAAAGAGCGAAGTAAGGAAGTACTGAAATCGCTTGAAGTTCTAAAAGGAATAAATGGGTCGTAGTCAAATTTATATGAGCATTGACTATAATTTTATCTTGCTTGTTTTCGTTGATTTGTTCGGATGTCGCTTATTTTGTGGTGAAATTCACCTGAAACGACATTATTATTTTGTTCAGTGAGTGAAACTGCCGGAGGCTCAATCTCCGTCTCTCCTGTTTTCATCACCTTCCCACTTCCTATTTCCCCACGAACAGGTAGCGGTTTGATTGTATTTTCTTAATGCAGATTTTTCAACGCTAAGAGAAAGTCTTGTCCATCGGCGGCAGTTACCACTTACCATCAGGTAGATAGCAGCCCCGTCCACCACTTATATGGGCAATAAATAAACTTCTAATGGATTTTTTTTATAAACACTGCGTCCCATTTCTGATTCTGCTAAACAATTTCGTCGTTGAAGTTTTAGTGCAACTAGCCAGTTTCATTACCATTCGATAAATTGCGAATAAATTACATGTCAGATAACATGATAAAAATTACGGTTCAGGGCGACTATCTCTACTTACAGGTTAATCTGGTAAAGCCAGTAACCTGACTTCGTGCTATCTATATATGCAACCGGTAGCACGTTAGGACGATGCTGATGAAAGACTATTTAGTGGCGGTGAATCTGGCTTATTCCTTTTTGAGTTGATCGAAGAAGAAGTTTATTGCTGCGATTTGAAGATGAAGAAATTGAGGCAAGTACGATATTTCACATAATATCTCATTTTGTAGTTATAATAGTATTTGTAACAGCGAGTCAGGCGTACACTCAAACCGCACAATACAAGTAAACAACAACTGTCTTCTCACAAATGACTCAATTTATCGCGGAGAGTATGTGAAAGACTATTGAAGCAAGTTTTACGCTCAAACTTATATTAGTTTAATGAGGGAAGTTTGTCAGGCTATGAATGTTGCAGTGTTTTGACGCCGTACCGTAGCTCTTTCATTAACAATACATACTTGCTTAGGTAATTTGATGATACAAATTAAATAAGCAAGTATGTATAGTATAGAGTTTTATATAGAGTTTCAGAAGTTAATTTATTAATATGAACTAACATAATCGAAGATAATTTTTAGTTCTGCTCAGGTGTTCTACAGAGTTCAAGGATTTCATTCTTGTTTGACTATACAGTACTGTACTCTACTCCTTGCAAAAGTGCCCGCTTAGATATCAAAAGCTAACGTGAGCCAAGTACACTTGTATTTTTAACAGTTTAGTACATACGGATTTAGCAGAATTGATAAGACTCGTAGCCGTTATTATCAGATTGGCTGTAATGTGATGCTATCATAATAATTAATAACGTATTTGGTATTGTGGTTTGAATTTGCACAGGGTAACGAAACAAAAAGCCGTATTAATCGTCAATCATACGATGAAATCACTTTTAACAAATGTTTCCATTACAACTCCAAAATGAAAATGACTACTAGTGCTTTATTTTGTCTGATGATGTTAACTTGCACAACCTAATATTCAGGAGGTATGCAACATACGTTTGAAATAGGAAAGCAAGTACTTTTCTATGTTGTTACAATATGGAAATGATTTAGATATGAACAACGAATTATTCGGTATCAGAATATTGCGTTTAAGGCACATATCACCTGTATAGCGTATTAGAAACCTTTTTTTATTGGTACGAAAGCTTAATTTGTAATCACAAGTGCCAGCATCTCGTCTGGAAGGTACTCATAGCCTCGCAGGAAACACACAATCGGAACCGGTAGTGCACGATTCCCGGTCACCCTTGTAACCTATGATTTAACAATACAGTCTAATAGCGAAGGTACAGACAGCAACAAAAGTCACTATAAACTTCTAAAGCTTTGCTAAGTCCATTATTTATAAATGAATATTCATTTATAAATAATGTTTGAGGTAACTTTTCTTCGCCTAGAAGTTCGCCAAGATATTCAGAATAATAATCTTTAAAAAGTTTGGATTATTCCGAATTCTCAGTAGGAGCACGGAGTGATGTGCCCGGTAACGGCAATAGGCTCGCCCCCTATTAGGTGGGACCTAAAATGTCATGGCGAAATGTGGGTGTAATATAACACCCCTACTTACCTCTTCGGGGATTCAGGCGTGAGTCTAAATAAAGTAAAAAAAGTCTTGTTAATGTATATCAATTTATGTTGCTGACCGTATACTATCTATACTTACGTGGGTAACAGATACATCATTGCGTTTGCGGCAAGAAATTTTAAATAAGCTACAGACAATGCTAGTGCCTTTGCAGTGCACAAATAAGCTAAAGGTATCTTCTTCTCTCTATAAAAATATAAAAATAAGAAAAGACAGCCAAATTGAAGGTAATGTCAAATCTAGCTTCACTTATTTTAACCAGTTTTAATTTTTAAAGTACGCTTTTTTGACGGTACAAGTAAAGACGTTGCGTATAATTAGTATAGAAATTAGTTTGACACATAACATATCCATGGCAGCTATAAGCTAAGCGATAAGCTGGTCACATTTGGCGCAGAACCATCTACCATGGAATGCGTGTCAGGACACGTAGCCCTACGGCTAGGTAGAGTGGCAATTTACGCAAAGTAGCTGGCATCGGCTAGACATGAAGAACTGAAGATCGAGCTCAGTGGCGTGCTATCGGAGAGGCCTATATCTAGCAGATGACTTCAACAGGCCGATGATGATAATGTCAATCAATTTTGGGCAGTAAACAGCGAAGTACCTTCTACTTTTTAAACAATGTAGTACTAACTAAAACGTACAACCTTCGAAGACGGGCGAATTATCTTATACAAATACATCTATAGCTAACTGCGTTGAACCATTTATTGGTACCGATGCTCAATTCAATCGAAAGCTCGTGACAGTTTTTAAAATGTTCAGGTCGTGTTACTAAATTGTTATAGAAAATTTACTTTTACTCATTCTCGTTCGGTCTTCCCTTTTAAAGATGGCAGTTTTAAATAATGATGTTTACCCGAATGAGTTCGAGTAATGGACGGTTCTAGTCTGTATGTTAAACTTCCATGAAGATTTTATGATAATTAGTTGAGTTTGGATGTGAGTGAGGAAATTGATGATGTATTTGACAATAAATTTGGTTTATTCATGAATTTCATAGTTTTATGCTGATTACTATAAATGCACTTTTAGGGAAAAATTAGTAGTTACAGACATGTGGCAATGAGTCATTTGGTAGGCAATTACTTTTTTGAACATTACTTCTTATTTTACTAACTTTCTTATTTGTTTCTAAAGACAGAACATTTTTCCAGATCTTCATGATTTTCATAACCTAAAGTACGGTAGCTAAAAAGGCATTCAAATCAAAAGTAAGCAACTAAAGGTCAACCTATATTTACTAAAGGTAAACATTTGTAGAAACTGGAAGAACGAGCGAGAAAAAGGAGCTAAACTGAAAAAACAAAGAATAATGCGGTAATCGAGAAATAAAAGCTATTAAGAACAATCACAGCTTTCAGAACATATTGGTTTACTCAGATTAGTAACAACACCAAAATAGTAAAAACTGCTATCGTGTATAATATGACTGACCTTGTTATAAGAGTGTTCGGCATGAGAACCTTGTCATGTGTTGCTATTTTGTCTATGGCTATAAAATAAAATTAATATAGTCGTATGACGTCAAACTTAAATAGCATGATATTGTAATACAATAATATAAAAATTGACAAAATTAGTAAAAGTGCCCAGCAGTGGGACAGTAAAGTTTATATAATATATGTTTATACAGATCTAATGATGGGGTGTGAATTTCCTATCCAGAAACAACCAGTGACATTTTAGCTTCGTAGGTCGAGTAGACTTGATCTGATATTTAGTCAATGAATGAATGTCTGACCTTTTGCTTTTATAAATAAAGATGTTGTTTACAGTTGTATCTCATGCACTCTGTACCAAACACTCTAGGGAGGCAAAGTACTAGACCAAGTCTATTTATATTTGCAAATTACTCTACGCTCCTCATATGTTCTAAGTATGACGGTGTTTGTCCGTCTATTTTCAGAGACATCATTTAATTTTGCCTGCAACAATAGTGGTAATAGAAGCATTCTTTTAATGTGATTCTGTGATGTCATCAGGTAATTGCTTGAATTACACAATGGTTATAAGTTACCTGAATATAAAAAACGACGAGTGTATTTTTTTATTATTCTATACTTAACAGATTACAGCGATTGTGGATTTTATGTTTTTTAATTTAGTAAGGTCGTGATATTCTTAGTTACTGATTAGAAAAAGACGTAAATGCATTTATAAATAATATAACCCTAATAAAAACGGTTCCAAGATTAAACGTTGTCACTTCTGAAGAAAGAAGAAGCATAACGTACTAGCTTTTGAATCGAGTTATGTGTTATATATGTTATGTTTTCTTTATTAGATGAGCTTCTTTATGAGCGCACAGCAACTCAAGTAAACGCTAGTTTACTTAATATTAAAGCTAAAAATTGAGCAGTATTCTATGGAGAATAGGAGAAGTAAACCGGGTTCTATAAGAACTATTAACTACTTGTGCTTATAGCTAGAGATGATTCCTTGTCTCCTTAAAATATAATGCCATGGCATTATATTTTGATTTAGTAAATAAATATAAACGAGCTCTACACTATTGTATAGATCAAAGTAAATGGATATTATAAGAAAACTAGAGGACGCCAGCAGCTACACCTGCAATTTTTTAAATTAACCGTTTTGGCCGATCCCGTGGGAATTTCGGGAAATCCCTTCTTAGTGCACCCCTACAGTCTTCAAGGAATATACATGCCAAATTTCAGCTTCCTGTGCCCAATAGTTTCGGCTGTAGCGTGTCTATCAGTCAGTCAGTAACGCAATGATTTTATATATTAAGATATTGCAAAAAAAATCACTCTATGTTGATTTACGTGAGCTTTTAAACAGTGCTGTAAATTCGTTTGCGTATGTATGGTTTTATTAATATTTCCCATAGATTCTTCAGAAAACGAAGTCTTATAGCATATTCTTTTTCTAGTCAATTTAGGGTTGAATTAAAAACCACCTTCATTGTGGCTTGAGCAGCGGCAGTTTTTTCATAATCAGTACTGTACTTTAAAAGTTAGTTGATGTCAGTTAATTTGTATGTAACTATTGTAACATAACATTTGTGTTACTATTGTGTCATGTATGTAAATGCTTTACCATTTTTATTTATTTACAAATAAAAGTTCAACCACCCCATGTCAGTACGTAGTCACGTATTATATAAAAGGAATAACCACACAAAATGTTAGTCAATAGAGCGGCCCAAATTCATCTTTTGAAGCGCCCTCGGGACCTGAAAAGGCACGAATCTTCTTCATTTTATTTGCAAACAGCTCAACAAACACATAATAGCCTTCTGTACTGGACAGTAGTGAAGAAAGTATGGATACGTAGTTATTTTAAGTTGGTTTAATAGACCCAATTACAAGCACGTCTTTAGCTTTAATAACTTATTTAAGGTTTTGAATAATTAAATGACGTATTAGATTTCTATTTAGTTACTTTGACGTTTTGATTATTTATAAAATCTGTGCTATTATTAGTCGTTACGGATATTACACCGTCACTTTTACAACTTATTTTAAAATGACTGTGATTCAATGTATATAATAATAATAATAACCCCTCTCCTCTGAGGCAGCCGTTATCTCATCATGAGACTAACGCAATCTTGGAGGGCAGAGTAAAAGCTTTCACACATCACCTTGATCTTGTGATATAAACAAAAAATGTATCACAGGATGAATAGAAAGCTTACAAACCGCAGGGCAGCTTTGTGGCGAGCTGAATGTGTGTGGCGACACTGCGGTCCCAAATGCTTCAGAGAGTTCGGTTAGGGCCTCGTCTCCGGCTTGCCTTTATTGGCTGGTTGGAGTGGATGCCCAAGAGCGCCCGCAGGACTCTCAACTCTGGCTTGCCTTGGCCAGCCGGCAAGAGAGAAGTCGCAAGAGGTACTAGCTTGGGGGTGGAAGTGTCATTCTCAAGGGCGTAATTACGGAGAAACCCGCTCCGGGTCTCCGTTGCCGCGATTGCGAAACCGGTGCCACACCGCTCGACACCCCTAGCTACTCGCACCGGTGTTGCCCTCTGGCTACCTGTATGGCAGACTTTGTTTACCTTGGTGGCTATTTAGAGAGGGCCCATCTAGTGAGTTGGCGAGTCACCGTCTGCCCCTTTTCGACGTACTATATGAGTACTCAGGTCAGACGCCGGTTTTTATCCATAGTTTCCATTTAAACCAGTCCATTTAACACCCATCACAATAGCCCAGATTAAATGGCCTCTGCGCGTTGGACCTATGTCTCCGTCTACGCCTGCCAAAGGGCCGGTTATTCTTCTTACATCATAAGTTTGAAGAATAACCGTGAAAGAGAAACAAATAATAATAATAATTTATTGATACCAAAAATATTTTACAAACAAAATATTAACAGTAACCGACTTTGTTTTACAATGTTGTACATAAACTTCTGTGTCTGAACTAGATGGAAAACATCTGTATTTCAGACATCAGCGCTCTGCCCTGGGATAAGTCACAAAATATACTAATACACCACTATTTTTAATTAGTAAAAAAAAATTAACGGGGCGCTAAGTATCTTTAACTGATCATATTTATGTAGTTAAAAAATAAAAACACTACATCCCAAAACTGTCTCAAAACTGTCCACAAAAATAGGTAATAATTGGTAAATGCATAACTAATACTATGACCGACCCGCGTACTATGAGTAGTAACAGTAGTAAACTGCCCCATTGAAATATTACCCCCTGACCCTCTGCGCCCGTGCCACGCCCCGATGTGACAAACAGTGCTAAATTGCTAGCGGAAGTGAGCGTATCCATTTTTTCGTCGCAATAGTTAATTGTTTGCCTACGTTTGCCCGACGCGATGGCTTATCAGTTCACATCACGGGAGTATGTAGCTGTGCTTTGTGCGTACTTTTAGAGTGGAGGAATCGCGAGTGCAGCTGTGTACCCGTGGACATCTTTTTGTGAGTGTACAAAAGTGAGCCGGTTAGTGTCGAACAATTAAAACAGCGCATATTGGACGCTTTTGATAAAGTGAAAAGACAGAAGCGTACTTCTCTCGTTAAAAAACAATTTAATAAAACGTGCCAGTCTGTGTATTGACAATGGTGGTGGTCATTTCGAAGGACAATGGAAATACTTGTAAGTTTAGTAAATAATACCTACCTACTTAAGTAAATAATAATTTGATGCGGGTGGCTCAAAATCGGTCTGTGTGGAGAACCTTGAGGGAGGCCTATGTCCAGCAGTGGACGTCTCTAGGCTGACATGATGATGATAAAATAATATTTGTAAATAACAGATGATTTTAACTTCATTAATACGTCAAAATTACTCTTTTCTTTTAGTACAGAATACTTTCCTTTATTTTGATACTTGTTTGCTTTCTAATTTCATACCTCCGTATTTAATTACTTGCAAAACGGTAAATTTTGCTGGTCCTAAGCCCGGATGAAGTATGAAGAAGGTAGAATTTTGAAAATTAAAAAGTAACTACCTACACTTATTATTTTGCTTCATTTTATTGTCTAAGGCTACCTACATTATAAGTGCAACGGAAAGAATGCGTATGAGTAGGACGGAACGTAAGTACTATCAAGGAAGTAGTGAATGGATTTTAAAATATGCCTTTGATTTGGGTGTGATTTTCTACAAAAAACAAATGATTATAACTTTGCTATTTATAGATATTATGAAATTCTTACGTCACATATATGATAATAATAGCTTCGCTAATATCTCCTTAAAGTTTTTGCACTCATTAGAAAATAGTGAAGTATAAGAAGGTTCACTTAATAAAAAAAATGAACTTCTGAATATTTCATAGTTTACATAAATTAAACTTAATGAATTATATAACAGTGATAAAAAAATGAGTAATTTGTGGAGTAAAAGCCTCCCTTTGTGTTTAGTGTTGGTGTGAGTGTATGTGTGTATGAGGGTAAGTTATGTTTTACTTTAATATATAAAGTAGCATCTCAGTTTCATCGTTGTTCAGCTTCATTATATATTCTGTTACCTTACTTTTGCAGTTATTTTTATTCAAGTGATATAAATCTAGAATTTCATTTAGTTTCTTATAAAGATAATATGTAGCATGTATGTGACTGATTTAGAGCAAGTCTTAAAGAATTTGAGAGTATTGGAAAGTGGTTTGCAAAATATCATCAAAATGGGTTCAAACTACACTAGATCGGTAAAATTGTAAGTTGAAAATAAACATCTTTGCTTAGTTATGGGACATAAATTATTAGGCGTTTTGTATTACCTTTAAATAAAATATAAATAAGCGATCAATAAACCACATTAAAATGCTTTGAAATCTTTAAAAAAAAAATGAAATTATTGCAGTAAAGATATATATATATATATATATATATATATATATATATATATAGATAGATAAAAAATAAATACCTACTCAGTAATCTAGGAAGATTACTGAGTAGGTATTTATTTTTTATCTATCTATATATTTTAAGTGAAAGATTTTAATGTAGGTTGGATAGGAATCCAACCTACATTAAAATCTTTCACTTAAAATGCTTTTTATTGGAACGTTGATTCAATTATAATTTGATAAATTCGGCAACGTTAAAAATGTCTCTGGAGTAGTAATTCAAATTTAAAAAAAGTTATAACAAGATTAAGTTTCTTGTTGGGTCTGTGGCAAAAGTTGATCACTTACTGTCTATAGCGAAGGATCAGAGTCGATTCCCAGCTGTTTGAAGACATATTTTTTACATTATCATAATCATCATCATCAGCCCTTTACACTGTCCCACTGCTGGGCACGGGCCTCTTTCCATTATGAGAAGGATAATGCCATAGTCCACCACGCTGGCCAAGTGCGGGTTGGCAGACTTCACATGTCTTTCGAGAACGTGCATTTACATGCTAGATAATAAACTATGGATTTATCTAGGTCATTCTTGCATTAACCATCAGAATATGGCCGGATAAGGGCTAATAGTATGTGTAATGATTTTACATGTGTGCCAAAAAGTATTAAATTATATATTTTGTTAATAACCGTAACATAATTATTATTATTATATTCAATATGTTAGTAAATTTCATAGAATTATCTTCTGTATATATAAAATCCTTGCGTTACTTACTGACTGACAGACACGCTACAGCCGAAACTACTGAGTGCAAGTAGGTCAAATTAGGCATGTATGTTCCTTGGGGAGTGTAAGGAATTTCGTGCAAAACATTTTACAGAAGCAAAATTTATGCGTGCGAAGCAGCGGGCAAAAGCTATTTCTTAATAAATAGCCAACATCGTCACTGATCTTCGTTTATGAATCTTCATTTTATACTGTCAAGTGAATTAACTTGAATTTATCGTATTGGTATGGAAACTTTATATACATTTTATACGTAGGTACTTTGGTTCGGATTCATTGCGCGGTTTAGGCCACTATAAATTTTCAATAATAGTTTTTCATGAATATTGTATATTTATTACAATAAGTACCTATTATATTTACCATCGCGTCAACATTTTTCTCGAAATAAAACTTATGCCATATTATCTACTATAAGAAAAAAACGTTTCATCGCGTAGCTTTGATACTCAAAATACTCTAACACACTTTGCTATTTCCTTCAAAACTACTACAAGACCTAAGAAACTATCTGAAAGCCAGTAAGTGTCACTCGGGTAGGTTTATCTTTATTTGCATAAAAAAAGGTCCTTGTCTTCGCAAGTCGCCGTTATAGGTGTCAATGGCAATAAATTTAAGATGAAATAAAAAATATTGGGGTGGAGAGGCCAATGCGTCCACAGAATGCATTTATCCGGGTGTATTTTACAAAAATGGGACATGTGTGCACCACTACACACAATTCACTAAACAACACTAATCTAATCAAATACATATATATATATATATATATATATATATATATATATATATATATATATATATATATAGTACAAGGTATAGTATAAGTAGTACATCGTCACACGCTGATAGCCCAGCAACAAAATACCGAAACAAGAACACACGCTTTAGAACTTGTTTTCATTTTGTATTTAGATATTACTTATATCACTGATCCCGTATCAATTTTAAGAAGGGAACTCCTATAAACTCTTAAGCTTTAGAATGTAGCCATCTTACAAATGGAGTACTCTAGATTTTTGTATTTAGACATTATCTATATCCTTGTCTATCCTTTATCCAATTTACGAAGGGAACTCCTATTCGTTGCCAAGAAAAAAGGAACGTTGTATGTATTAAAATATTATAGGGCTACGATCGATGTTTTTCATTTGTTGCTTTCTATAGATGCCAAATAGGCAACAGAGTTTACCAATTTTAAGGTGCATCCAGATTACAACATTTCGCCATATTCCAACTCCATGTAATGTTGTTAACTACTATTAAATTGGTCTGTGTCGTCCTTTGTGAAAAGAACGCATCACTTTTAGCGCGAACAATCTCTCACAACGTACCTACTTCAGATTGTTCCAGGAACATTCTATAATACATACATACATTCTTAAACTCCTTTTCTGTCTATATTTACGTTGTCGATGGATCGGAACCTGACATACATACATACATTTATTCCGGTGCTTTAGCAAAAAAAAAACACTATCATCGCAGCTCTGATCCATGTATCAAGGGCTCTTTATATACATTCAACTAATCGACAACAATTACACCCAAACTCGAAACAACAGTTTGTGAATCTTACTGTGTGTTGTGAGAACCCACCACACTCGGCGCACTCGATGGTGACCAAATAAACCACTTCGCCATTTAATCATTTAATCAGACACGTCCTCAAAACTGTGAAAGGCAACCGCCCACATAAATAACAAAAAAAAATCATCTGATGACTTACATGTACATCACTAAATGTAGAAACAACAAAAATACAAATATACATATACTACTGGGAATTTAAAAGATTGAGTCGAGACTTAACCGCTCTCACGTTTTGATCAAAAGTAAACAGTTTTCTCTATTGCCCCATGGTACCGAGAGATTCGTTTTACAGCTGCGAACCATTAATCATCTTATCAGTATGAAGTCTCCGTAGGATAACTTGACACCAAAAAGCAAGGGTGAAAAATGGTCAAAGCAAAAATATATGTACCTACATATGTTTCTATATACCTTTATTGTTATCTTGTAGGATGCATAGAGACGTAGGCATTTATCATTTTATCTTCCACTACATAATCCAAAATGTGCCCTGCCGTTTCTGTCTGTCTGCGATAAAATAAAAAACTTCTGCTTCATGCGATTTTTACCAATAGACAGAGTGATTTTGAGAAAGGTCTGGGTGTATAACTTAGTTTCTACATCTATACATTTTAAATTAGTATTTATACTATCCGTGCGAAGGTGAGACAATACGCTAGTGTAAATATAAATAAAATGTAACATTGCGGTACAGGATAATAGATAAAAGTGCCAATAAAAATAACGGTTCATATTTCAGCAAGGATTCAAAGCCTCGACGTTGACAGTATTTAGAAACTTCGCACCATTTTAAAACGTTTTCCTTATCATAGGAGACCAAACGGTTTTTACACTCATAAATCTTTCCATTCACAATTCAGTCATAGAAACGTCGTTAATTCGGTGTCATGAAAGTTTAACCTTTTCTTACGCATATATTTGAACGATTATGGATTGTATAAATGATACAAAATTGAAAGGAAATAATTTTCTTTGTATATTTTAATTATTGATTATTAGCACACCGGCAGTATAGTTACAAAAACCTTAAGCCCTCTATAACTATAGCCTTCATAATTCTCCATCAGCCTTGTTTATCTGCTCCACTGCTGAACACGGGCCTCTTCTATGCATTATGAGAAGGTTGCACAATGGCGGTTTGGTAGAATTCTTAATAAATTTATTATCACAAGACATTTAGTAGCCAAGCATAGCATTAAGTCTAAAAACAATTTACACGTACATACGTGGTTTATGTATATCAGTGTAATTAACAAACTCAACTTTACTGAATTAAATTATGGTTAATAATAAATTCGGCTCGAAAGACATGTGAAGTCTGCCAACCCGCACTTGGCCAGCGTGGTGGACTATGACCTTAGCCTTCTCATAGTGAGATGAGGCCCGTGCCCAGCACTGGGACAGTATAAAGGGCTGATGATAATAATAAATAATTTGGTCCATACTTGCAAGACGTAGGCTGTATATTCTACTTAGCTATTGTCTTTTAATACTTTACAATTTGAATTAAAAGTCTTATAAAGTAAATTTTGTAATATGGGTCCCACAAGAACGAGATTATTTGTTGGACTGCCTTAGGGGTCATCCAAATAGTTTGTTATCAAAGTATACAAACATAGCAGCCTGAACAAAAGCCTCCAAAAATAACAACTCATGGCTGCAGGCGTTTTAAACTTATTATAAAAATAACTTTGAAGATTGGTCTTTCTAATTTTTCATTTTAAGGTTTTCGCCGTCATAACTTACATAACTTCACGCCTTTTATCCCCGAAGGGGTAGGCAGAGGTGTATTACACACCCATTTTTCGCCAGTTATGTTTCGGTCCCAATGTAATAGGGGGCGAGCCTATTGCCATCTTCCGGGCACATTATTAAGCGAGCGATAATTATTAACATTATTAATACACACATAACTTCGAAAAGTCAGAGGTGTGTGCCCGGGGTACCTGGGGATCGAACCCGAGACCATCGTCTCGCCAGTCCGTTACGTACACCACTGGGCTATCGCCTACTTCAATGTTTTCATGTTAATGTAATGTTTTCGCCGTCATGTTTCTAATAAATTGTCTACGGAATTAATGAATATCGGAGGAAATTAATTAATTTCACATCGAAATGCCATTTGGAGCACGCCAATGAAATTCCTTAGAAAATTATAGAGATGCCGTGTTTCCTAATTATAATTATGACTTTATACTTTATAGTTATGATGTTTATTATAAGTGTTTATTATTAATTAAATTGAGGAGTCTATTAGGGACCTAGAAAACAATTTTTATAAAGCTATAATCGTTTTGTCTATCTCTCCATATTTCTATTGCGGCTAATTGCCGAAAACGATGGACCGATGTTGATGAGCGTTTCACTGCCAAATTGATTTTTTGTGAGGAATAATAATAATTATGATCAATTTTTTTTTTTGAAATGGGTGTGTTCTTAGTAAAATAACATTATATTATGTAGACTAATGGAGGGTAATAACATGGCGAAGCCACGGGCTCAACAAGCAGTAAATAAATATAACATGACTTGCGTAGTAGCATATTAAGTGCTCGCCTACACTTGCAATTAATATGTTTTATGGTATCATTTATTAGCACTATGCTGCGTTGTTAAATTGATAGGAGTAAGTTACTCATTTGCAATGCTGCAAACTCATTTTCAATATCCTTTTTATATTGTAAGCTTTTCAATAATTATCTATTTGCAAAGCTGTAATAGCCATTTCCATTATCATCATCTTCATGATTCCTTATCATGTAACCATTACTTCGATTGTATCTGGGATCCTAGACTTTCGAACTAGAGTCAAGTAACATTGACTTAACCAGGTTAGAAACAATTTTCACTTACAGTCTATGTTAGTAGTTCACTTATTTTTAATTTATAGGATAACAGACGTAGACAGCTTATTACAATGATTTATATATTCAAAGTCCAGTCTGTTAGCAATACAATTAAGTATTTTTTATTCCCACTATATTCACCATAATACTTTAGCGCAAAGTGTTTTTTAAAGTCAAACGTTACTATTTTTTCTTCTTTTACCTTATTTTTAACCACTACTTAAAAGATATGACGAATAATTCATATAATTTTAAATTATAAGACGTACTTACCTGTGAACATCTGCTGCCTAATTTAACAGGGACGAAGCTTACCTGAAAAGTAAAATGGAACATTGAAAAGTAGAACATGATTTGAAATTTACAATTTGAATTGAAAATTGTAACTTAGTCCAGAATTTAGAGTATGTAAAAAGATTGTTACCAATATATGAATTTAAATAATAGGTACTGATAATTAATTTAATTTTATTACTGTGTTTAACTTTTCGCCGTTTTGTGAGCTGTATGAAGCGAAGCTTTCTGTGTAAGACAACTGGATAGAAACTTACTCTTTATATTGAAAAACGATTAGATATGTCTGTTATTTTCAGTACATTAACATTAGATGCTTAGGTTTCTGATTGTTTTTCTTTCATGGCAATGTATACTGGTAAAGTCTATTCCTGGTTTGAAAGGCATTAAGACTATTCTTTTATACAGAGAGAGGAGAGACCGATTCCTATGAAACGCAGCCTAAAAGTCTTCAAAGCGGTTGAACAACTTACAGTGAAACTGCTTCCAGTAAGAGCTGGTTAGGATTGTTTTTGGCTATAGAGTTTTAGAAACTCATTAAGAGCTTTCGAAGTACGCTGAAGTAGTTACCGGTCAATATGTACAAACTTATAATAAACACAAGCAAAAGTTAATATTGTTTACACAAATACCAAACATTGCTCAACATGTTCGATCGCCGTTAAGTTAGACACCACAAATACTTGTAATTTACGATGTATTTGCCATTCTTAAGCTGGCTACATTTTGGTTTCATGTCCACCTGTAAGAGCAATACTGCTGAGCGGTAGGCATTTTTCCTCGTCATAGAACGGCTTTTACAACGGTTATGTTCAGAATGGAAGCCAGTCAAAACATTGGCAAAAAGTAAATGTATCGGGTCTAATCTTTGTTAAGCGTAAGTAATTTTCCCATCATTCTTTTTTCACTTCAGAAAAAGTTATAAGTATGAAGCCGTTCATTATTTCATGTATTACCAATGACATGTAAAGCACGCATGTGGATCAGGCTAATCTAAGGGTGTCGCTGGGCTACTCCTACGCTTAAAGTGTATACCAGTGACACCCTCATGATCAAAGCACAAGCCCGTTTTACAGCAATATGACCTAAGACATATCACTGCATCTCGTCATCTACCTTCATACAACCCTGAAACACTTGCACTCTAACGCTACACTTTAAAACGTGAATCGAGTAAAAGTTTTGAATACGTAGTACGGAGGTTTGAGCGTTTGTTGTTTGTTTTCAGATAAATGGCAGCTCGTGTTGCGCTTGAGCCTACATGTACGAGTGAAAGTTCCGTGAAAATTACAAAATACATATGCTTTGTGTAAAATTTGACATCGTTGACCACTATATATACTTGAGCGCACTAGTATACAATGATGGCAGCTGCGTACCGGAGATAAAGAGGCGTATTGTTATGGCTAAGGACGTGATGACTCGATTCGAGTCATCGGAAGAAGGGGGGTATTACCAACACCACCAAGACCCGTCTAATACGCGCTCTAGTATTCCCCATATTCTTGTATGGTGTGGAAACATGGACAATATGAGCCAGAGAACGGCAAAGGATTGATGCATTCGAGATGCTGGAGACGCATGCTGAGGATACCCTGGACCGCCAAGCGCACCAATGCATAGATCCTTTCGCAGCTTCGTGCCAAACACGCCTTTCCACCATCTGCCAGCAGCGCATATTGACCTACTTTGGCCACATAATGAGGAGGGGTGAAGAGAGCCTTGAAAAGCTGATCGTTGTTGAGAACATGGAGGGTACACGAGCCTGAGGACGGTCCCCAACCAGATAGAGCGATCAAGTGAGAGGCCCATCATCAACCATGTTTTGCTCTGTCGCCCGAGACACGATGAACAGGCACCGGTGGAGGCAGATCATCGAAACCAGGTGCAAACCATCCACATCCGCCGATGACCACGATCCTCAGTCATGAGGGACCGACCACAGAGAGTACCAAGTTAAAGGCCACGTCTTACACGTCTTATAAAATGGTGAGTTCGTAATTCAGCATTTTTCGTCATGAATAGAGATATTAAAATTACGATCATACGAATGATGCATGAATTTTGAAATTGCTTTCACCGTGAATTTACAATATCGTGGATTTGATGAGTAATAAAAGCTGTTCAAGATTGGTGTATGGGATGCTTTAGAATGAAATATTATTTTATGGAGGCATAAAAAGTAATGATGTTATGTAATATGGGTACACATTTGACTTACTGGCAGTTGTGTTTTACTTCACCCGTGCTTCAATTAGCCCAAGCTGAATAAGATTAGATAATTATTATTTTATTTATGAAAAGCATCGATATATATGTACTAAAGATGAAAAGAATAACGTAATACAATAGTTAGACCTAATTTGCAATTAAATCATGTGTACTATGTAATCTAAAGCAGCGAAGGCTTAGTGGAGAGACTAATATTATAGACTCCTAAGCACTCCTAAGACTCCTGTCTACAACCAATAGCTCGTTGACCACTCATAAAACTTAAAGAATGGTTGTACTAGGAATGTGCTACGCAAATAAGCTACGAGGATGTGAAAAAGCTACGAAACTATGTGTCCGTCTCAAATGCATCCATAGCAAAATATCATAGGCAATCTCTGGTGAACAAGGGTGGTTTCGCATTATGTCCGATCCAAATCCGATCCAAACCCGTCAAACTACGTGCAATATAGCATAGGTCATCCGTTTTTCATCGCATTCGATGCGTGATTTCTTAAACTGTAAAACTTTACTCGGCAACCAAACATTTTTAATAGGATAACGTTTGGACATTTTGATTTCTGTGCCTTTCTTATATTTGCCTTATTCAAAGTGCCTTATATAAGGCAGAAATAGCCTAAATACCAATGCAGAGGGTAACGGGTTCGAATCCACATATCCAAAACCTCACTGTTGAGAGGGTCGCTTATAATGCTTATAAAAAATACAGTCTTCATGCCTTTGCAGATTCTGCACGAAGATTATACTTTTAAAATCTTCGTGTAGAATCTAAGGACATAAACTGTAATAATATAGGTCAGTGATATTCATAGTATGCGCAATGTTATCCTCAAATCTTATACATGAGTTAAGTAAACCATGAAAGTATTGTTCATACACTTATGTTGCATCACAACATTCCATCAGTTTTTTCTAAATATAATTTTATCCAACGTTGAATTTTATTTCTAAAGCAACTTTGTAACAATTCACATCAAGTCACTACAACAACCGAATCATTATCAAGCCTGTTCTTGGGTACGTATCAAAATTATGGCTGGCGGGAAAAACTAATCCAGTTATTCCATTTTGACTTTCAACGCAATGGAATACGGTTTATCAGCAGCATTTGATGTTGAATGTTTTTGATGAGCTCGACAATATGTACATAGTATATAAAAGTATTGTTTAAATTGATGATGATGAAATTTTACAGTAAAAAAGGAAAAACGAATTGGGTTTTGTAACTGGGTGTACCTACAACATGTAAATATATCGCAGGATTGCTCGAAGCACTCTGTAATTTGTCATATTAAGTAATAAGTCAGTAGAAGAGTGAATGCGGCTGTATGGCAGTTCAGTGAGAATTGGACACTGGTTTCTAAATTGAACTGATCTCGTATTTTGGAAATCTTTTCGTGTTTCAACGTTATTTTTAGTGCAACCCTGTGGAACAGGAAGATAAATGCAAAAGTTCAGCTACTTGCACCTGAATGTTGTGATCGCCTCAAATAAATGACAACAGTAGACCTGTTTATATTAATGGCTGTCGGTGTTTGATTACTCTATTTTATAGGTATGATTGATGACTCATAGTTATAGAATCAATTTAAAGAAAGTATACCCAAGGCGCTGACTACTAAAATGAAAAAGCATGGGAAGCCGGTAGGGTGATTGGAAAAATAAATAGGTCACGTTAAGTTATACCTTAAAACTTATTCATTATAGAAGATAATGAATACTCAACAATAAGCTCAATACTATGTACTAAAATACAAAATGAAAACTAAATACGAAAATAACTTGGCAGTAAGACACCGTAGGGATACATCTATTTTGTAGGCACTTTTAGCATTCCAATTTAAACATTAAAACTTCTAATAATAGCCTGAAGCTATGCGTAATTATAACAACACTATCAAATTCAAAGTGTCAGAGATTTTCTCGGTACCGCGGTTTCTGTATAAACCACTAGCACTCAAGGTATTTCCCTTTCATAGAGCTAAAGTATAGTTTCTGACATTTAGGCTATTTTAATCCCAGAAGCTATGACCCTTTTTAATACCAGAGGGACTGCCTTAATTATATTAAGTAAGATGCAGTAAAGAAAACCATATTGGGTAAAACATTAACTGGTTTGTTAAATATTTTAACATTGATTTATTTTTGTATAAGTTGATCTAACATACAATTTTATTTAAACGGGTCTTATTCGCGATATTTAATTAATTTAAGGCATAAATACCTATGTTTTACCGACGTTTCGGCCGTCTTATAACAGCCTTGGTCACGGCAGGACTGATGTCATCTTAGCGTCGTCCTTGTGAAGCGCGGGTTTCGGCAGCTACCCTCACTTGATTTTTATTTTTATCCGAACTGACGTTACGTCGACACACAACACTTATGACGTCTACACACTGATGAGCTGTGTTACTGCGGCGGGGTTTAAATTTTATGATTACTGGATTCCAAGTTGTAGACAGTCTGTACCCATCTTCCCGGTTGAAATTTTTATGCTTTTTGATTTCAACCACTTCACGTACTATCCTGGAGTAATAGTGACGATCGGCAGATAAGACCTTTGGTTGTTGTAATTAGATCCAGTCAGTCAGGTCCAGACTCCAATAAATGCTCAGCTATGGCAGACTTGTTAATTTGCCGGTTTTTTACAGCAGCGATATGTTCCTTGACCCTTTCAGCGATGGTTCGAATGGTCTGTCCGATATAGGAACTACCATAACTGCAGTCGACCTTGTAGACGACAGGTGTTTATTGTGGAGAGCGGACTATGTACAATCTTTATGGAGTATTTCTGTAGTACTGTTCCAACTTTGTCCGTCACTCCCTTTATGTAAGGCATGTAAGCCGGTACTCTGCTCACTTCCGGTTTACGGTCCTACCTCTTCAGACGTTGTATCTTCTTTTTGAATCCGTTGCACCTAAGTACCTCCTGAACATGTGACAGCTCACTGTTCAAATCTAATGAATTATTGAATAATTAATCAATCTAACATCATTTTTTTTTGTGAAACTGATAATACAGTCGATTTTTTTGCAGATTATTATTTTATTACATAATATTGGCTTGATCGGGACAATATTGACTGCACGGTTGGCGTTGTGGTTTAAGGGGCTGCATCACCACTTGACACTGCGCAAGTGTTGAGGGTTCGATTCCTACACGAGACACATTTTGTGTGATTCATAAATTGTTATGTCAAGTCTGGGCGTCCATTGCATCCGTTAGTTGTATGTTTGTAAAGTCCCCCGCGACACAGGATTTAGTCCTAGTGCGGGAGTAGCCTTAAAATTAAAAAAGAACCTATCTTCCTTTCGCAAAAGATTGACGCAACAAAGCATCATCCCTATTCTTAAGATATGTTCAGTGGCCTAATCTCATATGTTCTATCATTCCTATTCCTATACGAAAGTAGTTTTACAATAAACATTTCGAATCTTATTGTCTCACAAGCTGGTTTGATTCAACAAAATACATTTTCGCAACTGAAATTTACTAGCACTAGCTCTCAACTACCAAACAGCTTATCGCAAGCATAGAACGAGCACGTTTCCTTTTCAATAACGCAACCATGACGCAACTATGTATGTAATGGCTTCGACGAAAGCAGAAGGGAGCAATATACGAAGCAGCGCAATTCATACTTTGTAATACAGCATTACTTCGTCACCGTAAAATGAAACAAGTAATATTCGATCGTTCTATGAATTTGTCTACTAGAAATACATATTCGACATATATTGTATAGAGCTTATGTCCAATATGTACATCTAGCAGCTAAATCCATCCAATGGATAGATTGGATATTGAAACCGATCACACATGACCACCCACGGTATGATCGACGAAATATTATTGTTTTTTTTTTTTAATTATTTTGCTATACGATTTCTACCCATCCTAATAAGTAACTTAGTTTTATTGAAAATGTTACATTATTATTTTCAATACGTTTTATATCATAAGACTAAAACTTATTACACTAACTACGGAATTCAACATTCGAATTATAGATAGATCTGTAGATTTGAGATTCGTTTTTGACAGTTTTTGACATCAGCTCTATACAAAATATGTCAAATACGAATCTAAAAACTACAGATCTATCTATAGTTCGAATATTGAAAATGGCCGTAAAAGAAAAATAGATCACATTCCTACAGAAAAAGAAATTTCTATCATCTACAGATAAGCTCGCGACAAATTGCTACTGAACCGCACAAAAGCTTTGTCAAATGTAACCCTATACAAACAGTTTAATGAACGTAGACCGTAAAAAATATGCTAGATAAGTAAAATTAATTTTCTTTTTCTGCCATCATTTCTTCCTCACCGCATTTACTAAATAGCGCGATGAAAAGATACATTATACATGACAAACAACTCGACATTGCTAGAGAGAAGAGCTTTTTGTAATATTTTTTTGTTATTCAGGTCATGAGTCGGTGGTTTCCGCTTTATTTACAACCTTCGTAAAGCGGTTCTGTCTGTGTTGAATTGTGTCATCCATACTTAAGCTGCTGGATAAAACCGATAGTTTTGATGGCAGCTTAATGATAACTGGTAACTTTGAATTTACGCAGGCAGTATTCAAGTAAGAAATAAATTACACATACATACATACATAGGCTCACGCCTGTTTCCCGGAGGGGTAGGCAGAGACTACGGAACACCATTTGCAACGAGCCTGACATACCTCTCTTGCTTCATTCACTTCCATCAAGTTTCTCACGCATGCTCTTCTGTTTAGGGTAGAAATAAATTATTACTCAAGTTATCGTTTCCTTAGCTTAAGTCGCCATTATGCCATGCAAAAAAAATAGTTTCCAGTGCCAATAGCCTTCTACACCTGCGAATATTTCCTTCTAATCTTTACGCAGGTGGCGTAACGTGGCAAAATCCCCTTTACAATTGAAAGAGTTGGCATTCTTCACAAGTCATCGAGATTAATATGAAGAGCTCTTTAGTCGTTTGCCTAAACGATGTAACCTGCATGCGGGTGATGCAGGTTTCATCGTTTAGGTAAACGACTATTGTCAATTTGTACGTGGACAGTCAGCTGTGCATAGTGGTTCTGTAACCTAGTCCCTCTGCATAGCAATCCGTTATCTTCTTAACTAGACTATCACTTCATACATAATAAAAAAAAAACATATGTTTCACCATAAATAGGCCATGAAATTAAATGAGAAATTATCTTTATATCAAAATCTCAAGGCAATATGCGTAATGAAATGAAACAAACTTTCTGAGAGCCTGTACCAGAAAATTGCTTGTTATAATTATTGGCTAAATCAAATAACATTTATTGAATTTATAACAGTGTCAAGCTTCGTAACTTTGAAAAAGTCAGTTGAACGAATTCGCTCGTTTAATTTAAGATTGAAGTTTCAAGTATTTAATAAATAATTGAATGTGCCAATCAATAATGGGATATTAATTGGTTCAAGGAAATTTGTGGGCTGTCGTTGCTGCTTAAGGTTTTTGTGACAGTCGACAGATCTTTGTTTATGGTAAATAGATACTTATTTCGTTTGTTAGTACTTTTTAAACTTTGCTGTTAATTAAAACCTTGACTTATTTCACTGATCAATATACACTACCGCTCAAAAGTATTTGCCCACCTTGATTTGAGGATGTTTGAAGACAATTATTTTCTTCTAATTGTACTAATTTTATTATGACAATTAATTGCCGTATGTTATTAAATCTAATAAAGACAGTTTCCCTATCATGATTTAACTAAATAACTTAAATAACCAAAAGCAGGCAACGGTAGCCTAGTGGCTATACCAACCAGACTGCCGTGCGGGGAGTTCGACTCCACGGCGCGCACCACTGACTATTCGAAGTTATGAGGTATTTAATTGTTAATTATCGCTCGTCTCGTGCCTCGGTGAGCATGTTAAACCATCATTCTTGGCTCTCGTGAACAGTTGTTGACAGTCGCTACGCGGAGACCCTTAAATAAATAGATAGAAGAAAGAATAATTAGAAGAAAATAATTTTGTTCAAACATCCTCAAATCAAGGTGGGCAAATACTTTTGAGCGGTTGTGTATGTTTGCCTCTTCAGATTAGTTCTGTTCCTGCAGAAGCAGCTGCCCTCGTAGCTCCACCCATCTTTTGACTACAGTGCCTGTGTATTTGTAATCTAAGCCACTTCCTACCTGCATACTGCCCTGCTTGCTGGACTGCTGCCAAACTTGGGTGACCACGACAAGAGCTAAACAAAAGATCGAAATAACACAAAGAGCCATGGAGAGAAGTTTATTGTACGTCAGAAAAAATACACAAAGTCAGAAGTGAAGCTATCAGCCAAAAAACGAAGGTAACTGTTGCCCTCGTGCAAGCATTAAAACTAAAATGGCAATGGGATGGGCACGTAGCACGAAATAAGGACGGCAGGTGGACAGGCAAAAGTACAAAGTGGATAGGGTGCGAACGGGAAAAGAAAAGTAGGTAGACCACAAAGAAGATGGGTTGACGACCTAATAGATACAGCAGGAAAAGATTGGCAGAAGATAGCAAACGATAGGGACAGTTGGAAGATACTGGAGGAGGCATTCACCCGAGCCTCCCGTTGGATCTCCACCTTGTCGTGGTGGGGGGCTCAGTAACCGTGGTTAGGTCACCCACGGTGAAGCTAAGCAAGATCCCAGGAGTGGACTCTCCGCGTGGGTTTGACGTAGGCCTGCGCAGGGTGCGTCCAATGGTGCGGGTGCGAGGGACAGTTCTTTTGTCCCTCGCAGTCGGGCGCGGTCGTGGCAGGAGAGGCGTGTCGGTGTTGTGTTGCCACGTGTCCTATCTCCCGCGACCAAGTGGGGGTGCACCATCGTTGCGTCGCGGTGCGGCCGCAGAGGAAGAGGAGATGCAGTGTTGCGTTGCCGTCCTCCCTATCCTCTGCGGCGGCTGGGTGTTTTGGCGGCGGAGCCCAACACCTTCTTCCGCCGCCAAGGGGGTTTCATTCGGGGCCCTCCTGACCATCTGGCGGGCCAATACCATATACCATACCATTAGCATTATGCCATACCAATGCCATAACATATGCCATACCAATAGCATTCCTGCTTCGGCGATACCCGATCCTCCGACACACGGGTACATGAGGAACACGGGTTGGTTTTTAGTAAGTAAGAGTCTGACAGTCCCCCGCCCCCTTCACCCCCAGGGGGGAGGGACTCCATGAGGATTTTCCAACCCAACACCAAAAAAAAAAGGCATTCACCCGAGGAGGAGCTCATACCCAAGTAAAGCACTAACATATGCCTAGATTATAAGCTTTTTTTATAGGCTCACGCCTGTATCCTCAACGGTGTAGGCAGAGGTGTAATATTACACCCACATTTTGCCAGCTTTATATTTTTAGTCCCACGTAATAGGGGGCGAGCTTATTGCCGTACCGGGCACTTTACCAGAATCCGAGCTGCTACTGAGAATTTCCTAACGGAAAAACCCAATAACACTTTACCCGACCCGGGAATCGAACCCGAGTCCTCCCAATCCCACGCGCACATTTATGCCGCAAGACCAACAAGGCAGATTATAAGAAAACAAACTAAATAATATAGAGACTTACACAACATATTTAACTTAAGCCATATAGCTTCCTCAAATATTCTCAATTCTGTCAAAATGAATCCAAAAGGAGGAGTTCAAATGTACGGGCAAATTAACTTTTCATCCGAGTAAGTGGAATTTCCCTACAAGTTCTCAACAACCTCGATTTAAATCGTGTTGGTAATAACTATGACAATTTAAAAACTTTTAAATTACGCCGACTATTCAATGAATCCGGAACTAGGGTTTGCTAGATACTTAAATTACAGCACTCAGAAATGCCGATTTACTAAATCGGAAACATTTTGATATTTGAATTTAAACTTTATTACAATGTGTTAAAATTCACTTCTAGCAAGCAAGACTTCGTGTTCTTAAAACTACGTTTAAGTAATACATACCACTAAGTGCTTCGCTGTAAATTATTGGTATTCAGGAAAATTTATTGAGCTTGAGACGTTGCTAAAGGATAACGAGTACTGCTAGTCATTAGAAGATTACTTAAAATGCAAGAACAAACCTCTTTGTCACAAGCGAATATGATTAGTAAATAAAGAAATGGTGGCTCTGCAATGCCTGGAATTATTAACAGTCTCTTGATAAATTCCGAGGTCCATTCTTGAGAAGTAACTACACCCTCATACGATAATATACTTATATGGTTTTAAAACATATATAATATTTCATTTTTTTTTACACACAGATATGAAACAAATCATAGTGATCAAGACGACACAAAGATACTTCTTGCTTCGCACTTCAAATTACACCAATTAGCCGGCCAAAATAAAACTTCCAGAAATCAGAATTGTGCACTTCTCTCTTCACAACAGTACAAACTCGATATTGAACATACTTCATCATATTTTCTCATTACTTTACACCATTGTTTTCGTCTTTTCGCATCTTTTGGAATAGGAAAAAATATTTTATCAGGTGTACTACTTATATTGGTTTTGCATTTTGTTACAAGACAATGCCTATAAAATGTTTTTTTTTAGTTTTATCCATCGTCTGAATAGTTATTATGACCGAAAATAGCTGTAAAATTACTGTAACGCCTAATGCTATCAAACACTTGAGACTGATCGAGTGTGCATTGTGACGTCATCATAAGCCCGCGGAAAAATGGCGGCGTTTTAGCAGGCCAGATTTTATTGATATTTAAAACTTTCTTTTATAGCATAATTTGATCACTGTGAAGAGTATTTATATTTTGTATGAATATATGTTGATCTAATAAGTAAAAATAGAATATTAAAAAAATATATACATATTCCTTATTGCCTCAAGGCAGTTTTTTTCACCTGTTCAGCGAACGCTAGTAAATATTCTATTCTAATGCGCACATAACTTCGAAAAGTGTTAACTCCTGGAGTTTTGTACCAAAACTGTGTAGAATGGTCTCTCCAGCTTTCGCTGTCTCAAACTCATTAACTTCTCATCATAAATGAGTCACAATCAAATAACAAGGATAGTATATGCGGCATCCAGTATCCAACCCAGACACGTATACGAAAACTTACCGTGCCATAATGAGCGGAGATGAAACCACTGAAGCGACTGAACACTATTCGCTAATGAACAGCCGGCATGCGCGACAGGCAATGTCGTAATCAAACATAATAAACGATGTTAATTATTTTAATTGAGTTCTGCTGAACGAGGGTGCGTTTACGCGAGTCAGTTTGACAAGGTTACTCGTGTTGCATTCACATTTGTTTGGTGGTGTACAGAAAACTTTTGCTGAAGATTGATATGTAGATTCAATTTAAAGTTTGTTTCCAATATATTTGAGTCATCATCTTCGATTGTAACAGTTCTGGCCAGGTATTTACGACAGGCTTAAATTTGCCATTGGACTACGAAACACTGTAAAATAGACAATAAAGGCTGATGTACCTATATTATTATTTCATCATCATATCAGCCTTAATTGTCCACTGCTGGACTAGGCCTCTCCTTTGAAAGGAGGAATTGGCCTACTATACCACGCTGGCCAAACGGGTTGGTATAGGGTTTATATCAAGTTTTCCTTCTCTTGCAGAGTTGTTCTATGCATAATATACTCCATCTGTCGGCTCTTACGACACCCATGGGATGATATGGGGTGGTGACATTTCGTATTGTTAATCCGTCACCACACGTTCAATATTATTATTTAAATAATCGAAATTGACTAAGTTCATTAAAAATACAACTTATTTTAACAAACATAGTCTCATTTTAAAACAAAACCATAAAGTAATTTTGAAACCAGCTTTTAACGAAAATAGTTACTATTTTAAGCAGCCTTATCATAAAACAAAGACAACATTTGTATACTGTATAAAACCTATCTCTTCTAAAGTTCAACCGGATTTTTTCTGAATAAGTGAATTAATAAAAATAAAATTAAAACCCTCAGATAAAGCTCAGAAATCGATTAACCTTCTAAAAGTAAAGTTCCAAAAATGAATGTTCTTTATATTTTTTGTCCTTTTGACACGTTAAATTCTTTAGAAATAATTTAGGTACTTATGGACTAGAGCTTACCATAAATTATTCTCAAAAGTCTCATCTGTACTAATTCGAATTCATTTTCTTTCTTGCCATAAATATCCCAATATTGCTGCCTTATCTTCAGGAAAACAATTTGGTAGAAAACCTGACAGACTCCGTAAAAGCTATCGCCAAGTTTTGGGGCCATGGATTTAGAAGGCTCTGATCATAAAATTCACTAACCTCTCGTATCGAAACCAATTGCGATCTAGGGATACCATTCTCTCTATAGAATTCAAACAGAATTGAACCGTGTTTCCTAGGAATTGGAATAGAAATTGCGATGAATGGGAATCAATTAATCTTCAACGACCATGTTGGACGTAATAATCCAAAGATTCCTTTCATAGCACCGCCTCTTTCTTAAGTAAGTGAAGATTTGAAACGTATAAAAAAGTAATACAATCAGCTTTTTGTTCGATTTGCATTATTGTGTTTCCATTTCCTGTTAACGGTTTGCCAGTTTTAAATTTTAATAAACTTTTGTTGAATTTGACTTTTTGTACTGTAAATATTAAAGCTGAATTAATACACTCCATGATTATAGGATACGAAGTTAAAGCAATTTAAGCTGCAGAGCATTCAGAGTGATTTTAATATGAAAATGTTTATTTTGGCTGATAAAAAGAAATACAATTCGCGAGTCGTACAAATAGTTTATACGAGCGTAATATGCTATATAAGCAAGTCCTTAAAATATGTCACTAAATTAAATAAGTATCCAACTCCCTACTAAAGCAGGCATTGACAGGCAATAACGCAGAGGGCTATTCTTTACCAAGGTCAAACCATTATTATAAATAGAGCAGAAAGTTGACTAAATTATGCATGAGTGATTGCGTATGGCCACAAAGCATTTTATTTCAAGGACAAAGTATGTGTCAGTGAGTACATAACACAGAGTATATTGTACCAGCAATTATATCAAGTAATCAAAATTGACACTGTAATCTTGTCGTACATTGGTATAAATAATATCCTTACAGATAACCTTAAAATATACTCATATAATATACACACATCAACAAAGTCTAGGGATATTTTATATTTCATCAAATATCTAAAAATCTATGAGGAATTTTCTGATACAGTAAATAGAAGAATCATAGATTATTTTAAGGTCTTTAATAAAAATAAAAAACATTTCGTGTTTTTTTTTGTTTTAAATAAAAAAAATATTTTTTTTAATCATCATGGAAAATTAGTATGATAACAACAAACATTTCTTCTTAAAAAACTATTAATTTTAATAAAAATGGAAAAAATCTTGTAAAATCTAATCATTAATAATCAGTGTTGCCACCTCTTACATTGATTACACATCGACATCGATTGTTAATACTTAAAATTAAATTGTCAATGTCTTGCTGCGGTATGAGGTCCCATGTCCTTTGCAAGTGTTCGTAAAGTTGTTGTTCAGTCGTCAAATTTGGTGGAAAATCTCTCAAAGCTTTTCGTTGTAACATGTCCCAGGCATGCTCGATAGGATTTAAGTCGGGCGACTGTGCAGGCCAATCCAAAACTTGAATATCGTGCTCTCGGAGAGCGGTCGATACCAGCCGCGCCGTATGGCAAGGAGCATTATCGTGCATGAGTAGAAATTCATGGCCTATTTGAGTTCTGTGTGGGACAATAACGGGCTCTACTACCTCCTCGTGGTATTTTTGTGCAGTCATGCTGCCTTGGATCCAAACGAGTTGGGTTCGTCCGCCAAGACGAATTCCTGCCCACACCATGATTGTCCCGCCTTGGTATGGGTGGACCTCCTGAGGGTGCCGTAGACGGCTAACTCTCCCTGGAGCTCTCCAAACGCGTGTTCTTCGTGAATCCGGGTGAAACCCAAACCGGGACTCATCGGTGAACAGCACCAAAGACCATTGTTCGTCACTCCATGGTAAATGCTCCCGAGCCCACGAAAGCCGCCGACCGCGATTGCCACGTCGCAATGCTGGAACACGCAATGGTCTTCGAGCATGAAGATCAACTTCATGTAACCTTCTTCGCACGGTTTGGTCGCTTACCAGCAGCTGGTGGTCCTCCTGGAGCCTTTGCGCTAGTTGCAGCGCTGTGATATTGGGTTGTCTTCTGGCGGTCATTTGGAGAAATCGATCCTGTCTCTGCGTAGTAACACGATATCTACCTGTGTGCTGTTCGGCCACATCTCCAGTACTGCGATAACGTGACCACAACCTTGATATCACATTTTGACTGGTATGTAGGGCCTCAGCAACGACGCGTTGAATTGCACCATTTTCTAACATGCCCACGGCTCGTAACATTTCATCTCGACTCAAATGACGACGTGACATGACTTTTAAAGTTCGTACGTCACGTTAAATTAAAAAAGAAAAACAATTAAAAACCCTTTTCATTAATAATTATAATAAAACAGTTTTAACTTTCTTTAATGTAACGAATTACTAGCAAATTTGTCGCCATATTTTGTTTATTATTTTGTTTTTTTTCTTTCCATGTTCAAATTTTGAAAATAGAATAAAAGAGGTTTTAATCTGTATATAAACTTTTTGTGGAAACTAACAAGGTTCTAAACTATAAACTCGTAAATAATTTAGGATTAAGATATCCCTAGACTTTGTTGATGTGTGTATGTAACTGTGTAAAGTTGGAATTAAAATAATCACTCGGATTACGTTTGGTGTGTTCAAGCCAAACGCGGCAAATGCATGGTAAGGTATCTTTATTTTTATTAAAAGCGGTTAAGACCAACTACACAGATGTGTGAAAATGTTGACAATTTACAAGTTGTAAAAAAATTACTCCAATCTTTATTTTATTCTTTCATAAAGTTACTTTAAACATGTATCGGAGGAAATATTTATTGAAACTTATTCATTATAGTCTGCAAAACCGTTATGTAAGTAAACAAGACCGTTTGTTGAACCAATTTACCCAGAAAATAATTTATTCAATACCAACAATGATCGCTTCATTCAACGATATCACAACGTCTACTTGACAGGCGAAGTCTGGCTTAACGAGCACTTAGAGGGGCTGAGTTATTCCCGTGTGAACCTCGCTTTTAATACTTGACACCGGAGCCGTCGGTTAGCCAATCTATGATCGATCTGTACTCAGCCTTTTAGCTAGGAGCTCTTAAAGGCCAATATTCTATAGAGAGTACAGCTGGCTGGAAAATTGTACATAAAATGGTTACGAGCATTGTGTTCATCAAATGGTTTCTTGCTTGTTAATACAGGATATGATGGATCAAGATTATGGTTCCGTTCATGGATACAAGATTGAACTTTTATGTCAATAAACAAGTAGGTCTAGGTCTAGTAGTACTATACGAAAATATTTGAAAATTACTTGACGGAAAATGTATCCATAAGGTTCAAGCCTATTTTTCTAAAACACTGCACGAGTAACAGACACTGATATTATATTCAAATTCAAATTCATTTATTCACATAGGTTACAGAGTAACACTTATGAACGTCAATTCTTTTTTTTATAATACATACCAAATGGAAGTAGGCTGAAGTGGTTTAACTATAAATGCAATATTGTTAAAATAAATGGTATCAACAGGGCACAGCATCGGCATCTTAGTATTAACCAAATGACATAGAGGGCGTACGTCTTGAACAGCTTTCTAGTCTAACCGGATTTGATAGAATATTAGGTTCGCTGCAGAGTAACTGCCATTTAACCTCCGAAACACGAAGATTATTATAGTAATATACCTACTAAGGCTTAGACTAGTATCAGGACATTTTAGGATGTCGACTCCCCGTGATTATGGCTTAAGTCTTCATCACACTCGGCCCGACGGCTTGAAGTAAATACATTACCTAGGCTTGGAGGAGTATGACTTTTTGTGACTTATCATTATCATATTATCAACTAGCTTTTGCCCGCGGCTTCGCGCGCGTTAAGTTCGGGGAAACACTAATCTACTTTCAGTCTCAAGTTGTGTGAAGACACTCCTGTTTATTCCAAAGTTTTCAGAAACTCTATAGGGCACAAAATAACTCAGTCAGTATCCATGACATTGTCTACCGTTATCTACCGAAAGGTATTAAAATCACATTGCCTACAAACAAATGTCAAAGCCATGTTCTAACACATGTTCAATATATTTCTATAAACATTTTCGCATTTTTATTATTAGTGGGGAAAATCGTTTCAGCCGTTATTATATATTTATTAGTTTACATAATATGCAAACAATTTAATCAACGTGCACAATATATTATGACATTATGTATGACGTGACAGTAGGTACTGACAGATATACGCGATAGCACATGCGCAGCACTCAATTATTAGCGCATGCGTTCTTACTTTCAAGAGGTAAATTTGTGCCGTACAAACTTCTACCCTCCCTACAGTCCCTCCCAGTTTAATTTTTGCAACTTATGGTAGCCTATGTCCGTCTCCATGGTCCAATATATCTCTATATTAAATTTCAACAAAATCGGTTCGGCCGTTTTAGCGTGAAAACGAAACATACATACACATATACACACTTTCGAATTTATAATATTAGTAGGGATTTAACCGTCATGACGTTGCTTAACTTGTTGGAAATGTTGATTAAACTGTTCCGACTTAAATTTTGAATTTTGAAAAACATTTCAATTCTAATTAGTCGTTATTTAAATCATATTTTATATAAATCGTTCAACTCAACCTCTTTAAAGATGTTTCTTTTAATTTATTGACTTTGGATACACAACTTTCAATATTTATGTTATTATAACTCATTCAAGATTATGCTACATATTTGTCGTTTAAATAAACGGATACTGAGTTTATTTGAGTGAACATCAATAAGATCGTAGCTTAGAAGCTGTGACTGAAGTAATTTGGTCAGGTGTGAAAATAAGAGATACTTCACTACCTGAAATTGGTCCATAATCGGATCAACTATTGCAGATAGCGATAATGATGAAGAAGGCAGGTTCTATAAATGGAAGACAGCAGTCTTAATGCGCCATCGTAGCAAGAAGGATCACTTTTGTAATAATGCTTTTAATATGTTGATGAATGTATAGCATATCAGTATAGCTGTACACAGCTAGAGTACACATTCCAACCATCACTTATTTTTTTACTAAAAATTATTAAAACTAACCGTGTATTGATTACTAACTTATGCTTATTGTTAACTTAACTGAAGCAGGTATGCAATTTTTCAAGTGACGGTTACGGCTGTATCTTTGTTCAAATGCTTTATTTCTTACCAGCGGCTTCACTCGCGTCAATTATACACATAAACATTCCTCTTGAATCATTCTATCTATTAAAAAAAACGCATTAAAATCCGTTGCAAAATTTTAAAGATTTAAGCATACATAGGGACAGACAGACAAAAGACCGACTTTGTTTTATACAGCTTATTATTTTCCGAGTGACTAATAACTTAAAAGATGACTAAATGTTTGCAACTAATAAAATAAGTTGCTAGCGGTTAAGTATTTTCGCGACTGTTATATTAAATAAGATTCAAAACTAAGGGTGTTATAAAAACTTAAAACTAGCAGCTGCGTTTAGGTAGCAAATAAACTATACAAGTCAATTGAAATAATAGCCGAGTAGCTATAAATAATGACTTGGCGACTAATAATGTTAGTAGGTAGGTTATGTCAGGTTGTCTTGTGAACCTGTACCCAAAAATAGGAGCCCTGCGAAGCAGGGCTCCGTCAACTTGGCTTAAAGGACTGAAGCGTCTTATTTACTTATACGAAACACTTCATTTAAGACAAAATCATTTGGCAAATATTGAAATTTGTTTTATTTATGAATGTCAATTTTCTATTTTTTATTCATCATCAAGTTTCCGCTTAGATTCTTATTCAGATCCCAAAAAAAAAGCTGCTAGTTTAAATTAAAACGAAGCTTATTACTGACTTATTAATATGCTACATTTAACTTATTACGATACTCCTTATTAACTGCCTACCCATTATATATGGTACCCACTCTAATTATTTTTTAAACTTGTATTCGCTTTACTTAGTCGCCGCATTAAATATATGCCGTTTTATACTATGTAGCATGTAGTGATTTCTTGCCAGACTGTCAATGTCAAACTTTCATACAACGTACATTCCTAATTTTTCTTCAAAATTCTTGATCGTGTTATACGATTTTAGTTGACATGTTTGACACAGAAGTATTTATGTGTCCTGTTGAAACTTAAAGTTTACTCATAGGAAGAACATAAATAGGAAGATTATATTTTAACTCTATTCTGGCAATTAATTTACTTATTTAATAGTAAATTTCCAGCAACAATCATGTATGAAACACTGAATAGTTCCAAAATATGCTAACAAAATTACGGATTTGTGGCCAAATAGCGATATACTTATAACTTTGATCCCGGAAGGGTTGAATCTGAAAAGTGGGCTGTTCTAAATGACGAGGGATGAATTTATCACCATTTATCTTGGTTCGCGTCCCTAACAATCATCGGGGAGTATTCTGACATAAAGGTTTAAATTGTTCTCGACGAGACGAACCCTTGAATATAAGGTTACAAGCAAAAACCTTGATCTATTTTTTATGAGGCAATAGTTTATATAAATATAAGTGATACTAATAATTTTATTATGGTTTTTAAACTGCCTATTTCTTTGATATTAGTACACGAGTATGTATAATTAGCATGTTTATTTAAAATAGGGATACACCTAACTGACCATTGTAATAAAGTATTGATAATCAAATTTATAATTGCGATTTTGGTAAGACCTTTTTTTAACGATGAATTGCAACAGTCTCGACTATTTACTTGATTAACTCTAGACATTAATTACCTTTTGATAGATTTGAATTAAATAAAAGCATATATATCATACAAAAGTAAACAACACGAAAATGTTTGATTTATTGCAATATATTTAATTTTGTGACTACTGTACAAGAATCCACAACCTCCTCTTTTAAATTTTCTTCTTCATTGTAGAGCAACAGCGAATGCATCTTACGCTGACATGAAAAGGCTGTGTGCAGATGACACATTGTGAGCGCAAAAACGCGAAAATGCAAATAAAAAGAGCGACTGTGTGGAACCTTTAAGCTTATTATATCCTCGTTTGAACATTACTCCACACCACACGATGCTCGAATACCTTGGAACTGCAGATTACGTATACGTATGAAATAATTTCCGGGTCACTCTTTGATTTTGGTCTAAGGAGTTTTTGGGAGAAGCTCCACCAATTTTTTGTGACCTTTGGGCAATTTCAGTAGTACCGTAAAAATAAGACGGGTAAGTAGGTACCTTTCTGAATTAAAAATATGATGTTCATTGTAAGACATTGCATTCGAATATCAGATCATTAAGTGTATGCTAGTGTTATTGCGAATTAATGTAAGAAAGTCTGTGGATCAACACGAACTACAGCACTAAGTAAATGATAACCATATTGGCTTGCTTTGACGTTTTAGGAGCTAAGCCAAAGGCAGCGAAACTTTTATTACATTTCGCCTGTCATTAATATTATTAAAGTTTTCATGCGGCATATCTACCGCGTAATTTTGTTTCAAGTATCTGATATTAAAACAATATTCCAAGCGTCGCGAATATGGATGTATGTACAGGAAATATCGACAGTAAACGCTAGTAAATAAGCTGCGACATTTCATTGCTACTGACATACATCGGCATATGTCGGTACCAATGACATATCCCAGTGCAGCATGTTGCATTTAGGTATACGTACAAGTACAATAATTATTCTGAATAACAATAATAATTGGACATGTATTTCGCAGTGGTCGCAATGTTAGTATTACAACTTTATTACTGTATGTATATATGAAGCTCTATCAACTTCATTCTAAAGGTGAATGAATAACAGAAATTACAATGTGGATTATTATTATATATTTATTGTTATAATCGATTTAAAAATAAAATTGAGAGTGCTATAATCACATAGTCAAAAATAATCATTGACATCGATATTTGAGAATGTTACTAAAAAGCCGATAGGCAATATTTAAAATGAGTATGTCTAAATAATTATGTCTCTGTATAGTCTTTTTCTTTTTCTACATATATATGTATGCAATAATAATATACATCTAATAATACATATGTAGGCGGGTAACTAGATTATTGGCCGATATAATCACTTCAGTGTGTTCAGAGTTCCTACTAAGTGGGCGCAGCTGGGTTATTGTGCATTGAATACACACAAACTAAAATACACTATCTACTTTAAAACAGGAAAGGCATTATCTTAACAATTATATTCTAACACTTTTCACTTGCAAGTCTTTTAACGAACCGAAGACGGATTCATGATGTACCGTCAACCAGGCGACCCGACTGAATGTCCCGCAGTCCGCCAGACAAGTCCACATGAACAATTGAACACCGTCACTGGACCGCAATTCGTTTCGTCACAACCGGCCGGGAGCACTTCGATTCGTTTAGAGACTGTACTAATGACGTGATGACGTTTCATGACATCTGCAATTTCCGTTCCGACGTGAAATAATAAAGAGGCGCTGGTAATGCGCCGTCACATACATAATAATATTATGTTGTTATGTATCAATTGAGGTACACAAAAGTATAAAATTCAAATATTCTCGTTTGCTGAAACGTTCCTGCTCTTCTAATGAAATTACATGATATGCCTGTAGAGAAAACAGAGTACACATTATACAATTTTCAACCGTGCCAGGCACATTGCTGTGTAAGCTGCTCATTGTATTAAGACTACCACCAGTGCGCATACCTGTAGTCGACACGTGTACCATAAAGGTACTGCGACTTACGTACTTTTTTGCTATTCAGTTACATGTTTTTTTTATTATTAAGCAAGATCTTAAAGAATTTATTATTATTCATTTATTGACATTGTTATTTGAGCTTATATCTATTGAATTAATTAAAATCTGACTATGTGTATTTCGTTTTTATAAATAAGAATTTGTACGCCTTAAACGGCAAGACATAAAGAATCTATATAATGTATAAGCTATGTAACATCTATTTACCTATGTTCGACAAATAAAGAATTTTGAATTTGAATTTGAATTTTTTCAAGCTCCTACATACATTTCGTTATAATTTATTACATTACGTGTGTAGCCTCTCTTTATTTTTATTGCTGTACCTATACTTTCGTTTGGAAAATACCTGTCTGCTGCTTTACTATACGATTCTATATGAAGATGTCTAGTGTAATAAATGTAAAACCAAATTTAAATTTTTACTTTTACAATACGGTGGAATTGTTTTAGTCAAATCAATGAAAAAGGGAAGTAAATATTGCAGGAAAGAAGCAAAACAGATCCTATAGAAGGAGAGAAGCCAAACAGTAAGATCTTCAGTAAATACATGCAATAGAAAAAGGTTGACAATACCGAAATCCTCTGATGAAAAGTCATAAGGGCTACATGGATTCACGCAAAAAAAATATCCAGGAAACTGTCTGTCAGTAGTAATCCCGCTCTTTGTGCCGATATGTTTCGACATGTCTTTTGTCTGTACACGAGGTACCCGAGGATTTATTGGCAACTTATTTATTTCATTGGAAAATTACTGGTGATGAACTGAGCTCATAACCAGTAATAGTATCTAGTAGTATATCATCTTTATTGTACAAATGCCAAAGAAACTACAATAATGAATTTTAACAAAACGAAAATAACGGATAGTACAATAGGCGGCCTTATCACTATTAAGCAATCTCTTACAGGCAACCTTTGGATGGATAAGAATAACACGGATTCAGAAAAAGGGTAGTTTGGCGATCTTTACCGATATAGATTTGTATTAAATACATACATTAACATAACTATATACATAGATAAACAACTATAATACACACATAGATAACTATATACATACCTACATAAATAATTATAAAATACATCAATATTAATATTATTGATATATAAATTAGTGATATTTGCCGTGTGGTTGACGGCATAGAATACAAGTGTCACCACCCCCTATCTCCCCGTGAGTGTCGTAAGAGGCGACTAAGGGATAACACGATGCAAATACCATATTTGCGTAGAGACGGAAAACTCGACATCAAACCCTATTCGACTGCCTCGTTGGTCTCGCGGCATAAATGTGCGCGTGGGATCGGGAGGTCCCGTGTTCGATTCCTGGATCGGGCAGTGTTATTGGGTTTTTCTGTCACGAAATTCTCAGTAGCAGCACGGAGTCTGGAAATGTGCCCGGTACGGCAATAGGCTCGCCCCTTATTACGTGGGACTAAAGTATATCTGGCGAAAAGTGGGTGTAGAAATACACCTCTGCCTACCTCTTCGGGGATAAAAGGCGTGACGTTACGTATGTATGTATGTAAATTAATGATAAATATATGAAAGGAAAAGTAAAAAAATAAGAATTACAAGAGTAGTAAGATTAAAGAGTAACTTTTTAAACGATGTTGCTGATTGAGCTTGTTTAATTGACATCGGCAAAGCATTCCACAAGCGAGCAGCTTGGACAGTAAAGGATTTATCGTAAAATCTACTGGAATGCATTGGTATAGCCAGTCTCAGATTCACTGATGACCTCAGAGATCTAGAATGCGTGTCAGAAAGAAACTCGAAGCGTTCTTTTAAGTAATGGGGAGTAGAAGGATTAAAGAGAATGTTATAAAGTAAAGAAAGTATGTGAGTATTCCGTCGAAGGCGAATTGGGAGCCACTTGAGCAAATTGCGGAAATTGGAAACATGATCATATTTGCGCAATCCGAATATGAATCTTATACATAAATTTTGAAGGCGCTCAAGCTTGTCAAGTTGCTCCTCCGTGAGATCTAGATAGCTGACATCAGCATAGTCAAGGATAGGTAGAAGAAGAGAATTTGCAAGCGCAATCTAAGTGGCAGTCGGCAGAAAGTTTCGCAGTCTTCGCAACGTCCCAGCCGCAGAAAACAATTTTCTACTGACCTCCCTAGTTTGGGGGCCCCAGGATAACGTTTTATCAATGTAAACTCCTAAATTTTTCACGCAATCACTTACGGGTAAAGGAATACCATTAAAATTAATTTGGGGCAAACAGGTCAACACGCGCAAGCAACTTGGGACTACCAATAACAATAATTTGCGTTTTCGTAGGGTTGATTTGGAGACCAAATTTGAGGCTCCATGCAGCTATGCGATCTAAATCCGAATTGATGATACTAATTGCTTCAGACAACTCATGTTCAGGAGCTTGGGTGTAAATTTGGAGGTCATCTGCATAAAGGTGGTAGGATGACTGAAGTTGAAGAATTTATAAA
Organism: Euclidia mi; assembly: GCA_944739405.2. Taxonomy (NCBI): domain Eukaryota; kingdom Metazoa; phylum Arthropoda; class Insecta; order Lepidoptera; family Erebidae; genus Euclidia; species Euclidia mi. The sequence goes on from OX123196.2 coordinate 11,242,534, forward strand.
AATTGAGAATAGTAAAGGAGATAGAACGCCACTCTGTGGAACGCCGACTGTAGACATACACTAAGAAGACAAAGAGTCTTCAATCCGTATACGCTGTCGACGACCAAACAGGTAACTGTGAAACCAATCAATCACTGGTGGAGATATGTTAATAGAGCGCAATATGCCAAGCAGAATATGGAAGTCAACTGTATTGAAGGCATTACTAAAATCAAGTAGGCAGAGAACAGTCACGTTGCCATTTTTCATACCGAGCCTGATGTCGTCGGTAATGTTGATCAGTGCCGTAATTTTATTTACATTGAAATAATTTCTTGTATGAATATATATTCTTTAAAATGCTAAATATTTTTGAACCCGTCAATTATTATGATAAAGAAATAAAATGCAGTTGGTCATTATGATTATGGGTCATAATATCTCTAACAGATGAAAAAGATGAAAAGTTATTGAATTAAAAAATCACTAAAATAATAAAACTCAAAACGTTAAAATATTTGTCAACCTTTTCCACCTTATCCTATCGGCTCGTCTCACACAAGATTAGGTAAGAGCAAAACCCAAAGGAAAGTATTTCATTCGTATAAATGTAAAAAAATATAAGAACGGTGGACTAAGCCTGATAAGCCCTGTGAGTGTGGACCGATATGATTGGACGACCAAGCCTATTGAAAGGTTATGAAAATTTTCATAGAAGGAAGTGAATATGGTTTATAAGAAAAATCGGATTTTCCTGTATGTTTTATAAAACGATGTTTTTGTTTAATTGTGATATATTACATTTTAGACAGACCTACTTTTAAACATTTTGATCTACTAAAGCTTTTTCAAAACCAGGACTTAGAATTACAGTTCAAGACCATCAATCTTAGAAAAACGTCATTTATTTTAATATGTTAATTGTTCACACCGCAGTTCTCCAACGACAGATGCTTCGCAGAAGCTTAGTAGACTTAGAGCAGACACCGGGCTCCAAGGCGACGGTCTTGGATCATAATCGGGACAGCGCTAGAATGATAACAAAGCTTCGAAGTAGCTTAATATAAGCCTACGTAAATAGATTTTAGAAATATAGTTCATGGAATAAACTAGGAGCTACATCTAGTTTAAGATCCATTATTATTAACTGGTCTGAGGACATAGCGATCTTTTCTCTGTTAGGCGAATCTTATTGGTATCGTGGTCAGCGGATAGAGGTAAATGCTTCAAGATTGGTTAAGTGGATAGCATTGGTTCAATTTCAATACTAATATTATATTGTTAGGATATATTACATTTCACATGTGGTTGAGTTGAGTAAACATCTGGTTTATTTCTAGTTATTACAAAGTTATTTAAATAAAATAGTTTAAATATAGTTTTAATATATTTAATGACATATAAACATAGCTGAGGTTGAATACCTGCCAGTCTAGTGTTATCTCCACATATAAACAACATTAATAGCACTAACACAATCACACGCTGCAGCATGGAATCTTCTATCCATAATATTCAATAATATTTTGAGGAAAGGATGGCCAAGTTCGAAGCAGATCTCCTCAAGAAGAGTTCTACTGGTACGGGCGGCTTGGCAGAAGAATTTGGGGCTTTCAAGGACTTCATAATCCAGACACAAAATTCCTTTTCGCAACAGTTGGAGTCTGTGGACAGTATGGAGACACGCAGCCGTCGAAATATGATCCTCCTGCACGGCGTTGAAGAGGAGAAGAGTCAAGAAACAGCCGAGATGTTCGTCCAAGTGGTGAAGCAACGGCTGAAGTTTGATACATTCACTACGGAAGATATCAAACGTTGTCATCGAATGGGCCGTCCCCAACCAAATAAGCCTAGACCTATTCTCGTCCCGTTCCGGAGCACATCAGTTCGAGACAGCATATGGTTCGCCAAAACTAAGTTGAAGGGGTCCGGAGTAACGCTGTCTGAGTTTTTGACCCGAACGCGACATATGGCGTTCATGGCAGCGCGGGAGAAGTTTGGCGTGACGAAGTGCTGGACCAGGGAGGGCTCGGTATTCGTCCTTGGCGCGGATGATCATCGGCATCGGGTGCTGTGCTTGGGCGACCTCAACAAAATTAAAGTCGCAGACCCAGAGAAACCTGCGGGGAAGGCTACTGCGAAAACAAAGCGGACGGCGGCTTCGAAAAAGTAGGTTTCTTGTTTGTTTGTTTTTGCGACTGGGTGAATTTATATTATTTTCTCTACCTTCTTCATAACTTAAAATTGTCTTACGTAGTATTTGTATACTCTTCTATTTTTCACTTTGACGTATCATATGTCAGTTATGTCACTTGCTTGACGTACTACTGCCAATCTGAATCATTGGTATTTTATCCTCAGCCTACGTCAAATATTATTTTATATATACATTAATTTTTTTAATATTTTAGTTATTTAACAAATTCACCTGGTTCAAATTCTATTACGCATTTTAATTGTTTTTTTTCTCTCTGTTTGTTTTATAAAGCTGTGTAGTGTTATTTACAATATTCTTCTTCTTCTTGTAACACGCAACTGGCAGGTGGACTGACTTTACACCGTTTTACGAAATATTTTTATTTAAGTATTCTATATAATATAAATATATAACGTTTTATTATATTTATATAGTTGATTAATTTATATATTATAAATATATTCTTATTTTATATAGTCGACACTATTTGTGTCAACATAATAATGTTAGACACAAATAGTGACGATGACAGCTTTTTAACTGCTAGTAGTCTCAATGAGAGTCTTACTAGTTTGCCTTCACTTGCAGACATTCTTCAGTCTCAGTTCTCTGACGTTGCAGGGAACTTTAATGTAGTCCATATAAATGCCCAAAGTATTCCAGCTCATTTCCCTGATATGCTGGCAATCTTTGACTTTAGGAACATTCATGGTATTCTCGTTTCAGAGTCATGGCTCAAACCATGTCTCCCATCAACTTCATATTCTCTTCCGGGGTACCACCTTATAAGAAATGATCGCGCGGATGGTGGTGGTGGCGGCGTTGCTATTTACCTACGTGCTCAAATTCCGTACCGTACAGTTAGCATCTCGACGCAACCACCAGCCTTGAATGCCGGCGAGCATCTATTCTTAGAAGTGGAACTAAATCGTGTTAAAGTTCTTCTAGGTGTTTATTTATTCCCCTTCGTTACGTATAAATTTTTTCCCTTCTTTTGAACACATCCTAGAAACTTTGGTACCTTCTTACAGTCACACAATTATAATGGGTGATTTTAACACCTGCCTCTTAAAACAGGATAATCGTTCCACCACATTTAGGCGTATTTTAAATTCTTGCAATTTAATGGAAGGAAAGAGGAACCCACCACGCACCCTCGAACTGACCACCCCAACTATTGCAATAGAAAAAGGTTGACAATATCGAAGTCCTCTAAAAGGATAAGGGATATAGGAATGGTATGGGTTCCAGGAAGATACCTGACTTGCAGTATCCCGCTGTATACGCCGACTATTCTTCGACACGTGTTTCGCCTCTGCACGAGGCATCCTCAGGAACGATGGGCAACGACTGAGCTGGTGCGTGGTGGGTTCCTCTTTCCTTCCATTAGGTTACAATGGAGTTCCGCCAAGTAACGCCTGATTCAATCAACTATTCTTGCAATTTATCTATTCTTCCTCTTCATGCTACACACCATTTCCCAAACTCTGTACCTTCTCTTCTTGACCTCATTTTTGTTTCTTCCCCTACTTTTGTATCCAAACATGGTCAGTGCTATGCAGACAGTTTCTCTTACCATGATTTAATCTATCTTTCATATAAAATACGCCCACCCAAGGCAAAACCGAGAATAATTATGCAACGCAACTCCGGTGGGATGGATAGTGTAAAGCTCTGCGCAGATGCCCGTAGTATAGATTCGTGTCCTTTGTACACATCAGACTGTGTAGATATCAAAGTCAATATGTTTACAGACAAATTAACTCAGCTGTACGATGTGCATGCACCAATCCGTGCCATTAAATTAAAACACCTACCTGCAACTTGGCTTACTGACGAAATCAAAATTCTTATGTCAAAGAAAGCGGCTGCCAAGGCGAAGTACAAATGCCGTCCAAACCCTGTGAATTTGGAAAAATACATACGTGCCAGAAATCTCTGCAATAAGGTGTGTAGGAAAGCACAACGCCAGCATATTCACAACTCGGTTGAAAACGGAGATCCAGTTAAAATTTGGAAATTTCTTAGAACACTGGGAGTTGGTAAGTCGCGCAATGACTCAATCCCCAAAGATATAAATATAGATTCGCTTAACGCACATTTTACTGCTTCGTCCAACTTTGATGGGACAAGAAAAACTAACACGTTACAAGATCTTTCACGTATCCCAACTCCCAGCTACTCACCTTTTGTTTTCGAGCAATTTTCCGGTTGTGATGTTAAAAAGAGCATAATTTCTATCTCATCCAATGCTGTTGGTAATGACTGTATCAGTCGAAATATGATCCTGCCTATCCTAGATGAAATCCTCTCTGTCCTTTGTTATATCCTGAACTACTCAATTACCAGCGGTGTCTTTCCATCCGCGTGGAAAGATGCACAAGTAGTACCGATCCCAAAAAAAATCCAAACCCTGTTCCTTTACTGATTACCGTCCTATATCCATACTTCCATTCCTCTCCAAAGTCCTTGAGCGTCTTGTACATACACAACTCTGTACTTTCCTTTCCAAGAATGCTCTCTTGAATCCATTCCAATCTGGTTTTCGTCCTGGTCATAGTACTACTACAGCATTGGTTCATATCACTGATGAGATAAGGCTAGGCATGGATGGTGGAAAACTCACGCTTTTGTCCCTACTGGATTTTAGCAACGCACTTAACACCGTGGATTTCCACATCCTGCTTGCCATACTCCGCTCTATTAACATATCTCCAACGGTAATTGACTGGTTTCATAGTTATCTGTTTGGACGCCGACAGCGTATACGCGTTGATGAGTCGTACTCGTCATGGTGTAGCACAACTGTCGGTGAACCGCAGGGTGGCGTGCTATCTCCATTACTATTCGCAATTTTCATAAATTCTATCTCTAAGCACTTACTTTCGTCCTACCAACTTTACGCAGATGATTTACAGATATACTCACAGGCACCACTAGAAGCGATTTCAGAGGCGTTCTCTAATATAAACTATGACCTGGCGCAAATTTGTACGTGGAGTAAAAATTTTGGCCTTAAAGTAAACCCACCTAAAACACAAATTATTCTGATTGGCAGTTCCAGAATGATCTCCAAGGTCAACTGGCCACAGTTACCTGAGATTCAGTTCAACGGTAAAATATTAACAATATCAGATAACGTAAAAAACCTGGGGATTTATCTAGATAAAACTTTATCTTGGGGATGTCAAATACAGGAGACAAGTCGAAAACTGTTTGCCTCAGCTGGGTCGTTACGCAGGCTGCGGAACTTTCTTCCCACAACCACCAAGATTGCGCTTGCACAATCCTGGCTTCTCCCAATACTCAATTATGCCGATGTCAGCTATCTTGATCATAATGAGGACCAACTTGACAAACTTGAGCGTCTCCAAAACTTCTGTATAAGATTCATTTTTGGTTTACGCAAATATGATCATGTATCTGAATTTCGATCCAGACTCAAGTGGCTCCCAATTCGTCTTCGCCGGAATACTCATATTCTTATGCTACTGTATAATGTGCTGTTTAATCCTAATAGCCCCATGTATCTCAAAGAACGTTTTAAGTTCCTTCATGACACACATTCAAAGACCTTGAGGTCGTCGGTGGATCTGAGACTGCAGATGCCGACACATTCCACAAACTTCTACGATAAATCCTTTGCTGTTCAGGCTGTACGTTTGTGGAATGCACTGCCAATTGAGATTAAGCAAGCAAAATCGCTTAATATATTTAAAGACGCATTAAAGAAGCACTACTTGTCATTATAATCAAAATTGATATCATTATATGTACATGTATGTATTATATATCTATGTACTATATGTATTGTATGTATGTATAATTATATATGTATTATATGTATAGTTAGTATGTATATTACGTATTATTTGTATGTATAAGTAATATATACCTACACATCAATGCATATTCTATTTAAATAACTATTAGTGTCCATATATATATGATCACTACACCATCAAACTTCTCTTTTTCAGTCTGTCCATCCTAAGGTTGCCTGGAAGAGATCGCACTTTGCGATAAGGCCGCCTTTGTGCACTTACTATTTGTATACCTACATATAAGCTATTATACCTAATTTGTACCAACTGTATTTGCACAATAAAGATTTATCTATCTATCTATCTACATAATTGACAGTGGAGAAGCATTTTTAAATCACAACATCTAATCACAAATAGATGAAGGTATTATTAATTACTTCTAACCGCGAATTTTAATTAATTTCGCAAATTCTCGACTCGTTTAAATTACGTAAAGAAAGTGTTTCTTTGGAGCAATTTCCGGTCAGCGAAATATTAATGCACCTTTTATAGCTGCCGAATGGTTGATTATAATGATTTCACATGAAAATTATGGAGGTAATTTTATTTAAAACATTACCATATTAAAAGTCCAACTAAAGTGGGACTGGGCCGGACACGTCTGCCGCATGCACACGGATAGGTGGGCACATGCAGCTACAAATTGGGTACCAGGCGGTCGACGGCGACGGGAACGTCCCAAACGGAGATGGCGGGATGACCTAGATGCTTTTGAGGGCGACTGGCCAGAGATTGCCAATAACCGCGATTTATGGAAATCCAGGGGAGATGGCCTTTGCCGTGCAGTGGGACACCACAGGCTAAAAAAAGGTCATCATAATTCCACTAAATAATGAGTCTTTGGCTAGAATGTTCTAGTTGTTCAAGATTAGCACAAGATTGAGGCAAATGACAAGAACAAACAGAGGCCTATGTTCAGCAGCGGACAACGTCGGGCTGTGGATGATAATGATGATGATGTTCAAGTTGTTTCGCAGAAGCTTTTTAAATAAATGTGTTTACTGCCTATATTTTCTTGTTATTATCATCTACAATATTTTTATAAAATCACTTGTTGATAGTGACATACATATGATGTGGAGCGAAAAATATGAAATTAGAGTGTTAGCTATTTTGATGACCTAGGCACTTAAGCCCCTAGGCATATTATTATAGTAGTGGCGGATTTTCAGTAGTTTGAAAACCTCTGACTATGAAAAGCTACTATTCTAATAATGTGATATCTAGAAACCGGAACCTGAAATCCAAGGCAAAATTCTTGGATGCAACCGAGATTACCCTTGCACAATGATGATTCATCCACTTATAACGTAAAACTTATAACTTATCATAGCAGATGGGGGATTCAGCAAGCACCTTTATTTCTGACATAAATAACTTCCAACAAATGATGCCACTTCCATTGAATATCTTTCATAACTCCGTGGACAACATATTCCGATAATGTGAAGAGGTTGTTAAGCACCGCAGTGATTTTCTTTTTAACTTCTCGTAACTTTCAAGTTCTCACCTAGGTCCTTGAAAATCCATCGGCATTGAGAATTTTATTTTATCTTTGCTATTTTATTGAATTGCAATATCATGGGTAAATGATGATACTGTTTGCAATTACAGTGTCAGTAAAATGATTTTGTCTAAAAGCTTCTTTACGTATGAGCGTGTGCCCAACTCTGGCGTCCAGAGATTTTGATCGCCCTAAGGCCTCCGAAACTGCCTAACGGTCATGTCCTGAGTCAAAAACTGAGACCGTTAGCTTAACGCGCACTCCGAGGCACGGTAACGCTCTGGTGTAAATGCCACACGCGGTCACCCATCAAAGCGGCAACCTATAAAAGCGTTGCTTAACTTTGCCCATGTATTACGAACGGCAAGCCAAGTCTCGCAATGAGTGGTAGTGCCTCAGCGTTACTGAATAATTCTAACACAAATAATGGTCATATAAGTTAGAACACACGTATCTTAAAAGTAATGCGTGGTAAAAGTAATAATCAGCATACAAAATATTTATTCACTGACCGAAAAGCGAAAACCTTTTTCGATAGATTCGTGTTATAAATAACTTATCTTGTTGAGCTTACGTAACAATATTTTCTTCTGCAATATTTATTCAACCTGTGCTCTGATTGTGAGATGAAAGCTGTAAATATTGGCTCGACAGGATGCCAAATTACAATTTATGTTGGGCAATAAACATGGGTTTAAGCGATTGAAAGGAGTTCCGGGTAAACTTTAGAACCTTGCGCTCAGAGAGAGCATGGCACGAAATTCCTTTGCTACACTAAAATATAATTTAAAAGTGTGACATTACCATATCTGAAAATGGCCCTTATGGTAAAAGTTATTTCGGAATGCCTAGGCATCATGTTGCAAGTGGCGCAAAGTAGTGCTCAAATCATAGTTTCCCAAAAAATAGCTACCGAATGAGGAACACTTTTTTCTACTCCATATTCGGAATTATAATAATCAAGCGTGACTTTTGCTAGTAGGAAGTTGATATTTATTATATGTGTGGATAACTTTGTGACCATAAGAATAAAATACAATCTTATTTGTCGCATAAAGTTCCGTGTAGTTCCTTTACTGGCCGCTGGGATTTACACCTTTACCAGATTAGGTAAGGTAAAACAAACGGCTGTATGTTTTCCCCATATATCTCAAGGTGTACTTGGTTGCGTGAAAATACAGCTTCAATTAGCAGTTAACGTAATGCGGTAGAAAGCTGTTTCATGGCTTGGAAAAGGGTGTTTAGCTAATAAAACACTTGTGAGTCATTAACTTGACCTTTATCTTTAGAACTGGCTAAAAGGTACTAAGATGTTTTTAATTAGGTCTGGATCTTTAGGAAACGTAATATATAAACGGGACCCTATTACTAAGCCACCGCTGTCTGTCTGTCTATCCGTATTTCTGACACCAGGCTGTATCTCATAAACCGTGATAGCTAGAAAGCTGAAATTTTCACAAATTATGTATTTTTGCTGCGCTATAACAACAAATACTAAAAATTAAAAAACATGAATATATTAAGAGGGGTCGCATACTATAAACGTGTTATTTTCGTATTTTTTGCTCAATAGATATTACTAACGGCAACAGATGGACGCTTAAAATGTTCACAGAATATATAGTTGTATATTAGCTTTCAAAATAAACAATTAAATAAAAATAAAATAATATGTAATACCCATACAACAAACGTAATTTTTAAGCAATTTTTGCCCTCGATCTTAATAAACAGGTAGAAATACTGAAGTATACATACAACAAACGTGATTTTTTTATAGATACGCGAGTTCGACTCGCACTGGGCAGTTTTTTAATTTTTCTGGCAAAACCCACAATATACTAAGGAGAAAAGCAGAAAAATCACCTTCAAATTATTGCACCAATTCACGTGCATCATACATAGTTTGGTTACAAGTCTTGCGAAAGATGAACTATGAAAAATTACAATAAAACCCTATAATAATATATATTATCTATCTGAATACAGAAATTCAAATACCTTACTTGTATTTCTGAATCCCGTCAATAGTTTTACTACGTATTATGCTACCTCAGGGACATTGCTTGCAAGAAAACTATTAGGTACATTATAATAATATTAATAAAATCCGTTTCTTTTTCCATTTTCTCTAACAAGGCTTAGTTTCGTGGTCTTTTCATAATAGAGACGTTAGATATTGGCTACGCAATTCGTTCGAAACGTGAGCGGAAATATGATTCCACGAACTTATTGCACACAAACCTCGTTGAGTCGATAAAAGTAGAAGTTTTTGGGATCTGAGATTGGTTTGTTTACTTATGTTTTATGATTCATAAAACTTTTTACGCATTATATGTGCAAGTTATTGGAATGAACATGAACAGACCAAAAAGAAATAAGGCAGCTGATTGCGGTAATGATGGAGATAATGGTGGCAAATTATTCGTACGTCGCCGGATTTTGATGGCTAGTAGAGCCTTGCTAATTTCAGTATGAATGGGCCAGCTTGATCTGAGAAGTAGATACAACCCTTTCAGTGAATATCGACATCAGAGTATTTATACTGTTGTTTTTCGATCCCCTTTTCCGATTTCCTCATTCCTTTTCTCCCCTTTTCCCCATTCCACTGCTTGTGTTTATGAGCGGCGGTAACCGCTTGCCATCGTGGTGATAGTTTTCTGGCGATCTGGTACTAGTTTCCATATAAATTCTCTGTTTCAGTTCCATAAAATTAATTTTATACCTAATTATAAAATATCAACACTTTACATGCTAACATTATGAAAGCTTATAAAAAGTTTCTATACTCTACGTTGATATAGGTATCGCGTGTTACCGGTGAAGGAACTCAACAATCATGCATTTTACATGCAGCTGTGTGAGGTCTCATGGATTGTAGTCTGAAGCTAACGACCGAGAGCGTTCAACTAAATAACGAAATACGAAGACTTGAAGATCAAACTACAAGTGGATAAGTTTAATGCAGACATTAAAAAAGAAGAAATAAATAAATGCAGTTATTGTTTTATCCCTTATATATCCGGTTACGCCCAGTACTGCCTATATGTTCTATTTTAATTTGCATTTCACTATTACACATGCAATGTTTCTTATTCTCTTTATTTCTCTTCTCACACTACAAATAAGCTCAATGCTTTATGGACTACATAGAGAACACACACTTGACGCAGTGTCAAGCAGCGAGGCGGCAACTCAAACCACAACGCCAGCCGTGCAGTCCAAAAGCACTGTTTCTGCTTTACTTTTTATTACAGATTACGTCTGTGCCCCTAATATATATTGACGTATTATATTATAATAGCACAAAAATTGTTGCGTCCAAAATTAATATCGTCCACAATTTTACAATCTAGTGAATTTAGCGCCCGCTGATGATGAAATACTTTTATAAAAACACACAATGACAGGCAAAAACTTCTTGCCAAGTTTGATTAGCAGTTTTCCAACATGCCTCAGCAAGCGCTAGTCCGTATATGTGCTGACTCAGCACATATACGGACTAGCGCTGTATGTTGTTTTAGTCAATCTACTACAGACTTTTAGAATCCTTTCCTAGAATTAGATAAACGAATTTTAGAAGTCAAATTTTAAATACACACAATTGACAGACTGGCTGGTAATATTAAATTAACTATATTGAAATTCATTCCGAGAAATTCGTTGAATAACTTACTAACGTAGATTCCACGTGCCGATGGTATCCTGTACGGGACAAATTTTTGGCTCGTGTATGTTTTTCGCCCATCTACCGATAAGTCACACGACGTAGTTTAATAAACGCATTTTAATTTTTTTTTGAACTCATCATAATAATCTTTAATGAATAGCAAATAACATTATACAAATATTGTTCTATTTTCAATTTATCTTGACTATTATGCGTATCCAGAGCTGGCATAACTGGCCCTTAATGTCGTAAAATAAGGACTAGTTCCTTATTTTACGACACACAAAAATATAAAAAGTCACATAAAAAGTTACACACAGTCACAGTCTATCACATAAAAAGTTTATTTCTATGAAAGTTTCGACATTTATTTCGAAACAGACAATATAGAAACGACAAACAATTACACGCCGTTTTTTCTCTAATTTGAAACCACGTCGTCTGGAATTGCCTGCTTGATCATTTACTTTCCTACACGAAGCATACTTTTAATGGATTTTGAAATTAAGTGAAATAAGGCACTTGAGAACAACTGCTGCTGTACCGTAAAATGGGGCTATTTAAGAACCGCGGGGTTATTTAGTAAATAAAAATAATTTTGAACGCATCCCTAAAAATAAGATATTGTAACTTTGATCACAACCATTAGTTGTTAAGCAGTTGGTAGCATTGTTTGACGTCGAAATCAACCAATCAGACTCAAGTAAGGTCGGACGTGTGATGTTTTATGACTTAGAGAATGACATTGGGTCAACGGCGGTAAACATTTTAGCTGGGAACTTTCAGTTAAAAAGTAGTTAGTTTTTGTGATTGTGATAAGTTAAGTTATTTTCTTGACTATTCAAATAGTTGTGTGCGGTGTCGTTTTATAAGGGCTTGTATATTTATGCCATTATTCAACATTCTTTTGAATGGGGCTTTTTGGAAGCTGAAATGGGGTAATTTGGAAGTTTTGGCACTAACAAATTCCTCCATTTCCAAATAGCCCCTTAATATGTGTGATGGTATTATATTTTAAAGAACAATGGCAGAATTTGGTCTGGGTTTGTTGTGGCGACCTTAAACTTCATATGAACAAAACAAATTGTTGTTTTTTCTACGATTTTTAATATTTTCACTTTGTCTCGTTAAAGCTGGAGTATTTAATGATGATAAAAAGCATTCCAATTGATTACGAATACTTTATTATTTGATTGTTGCCATAGACAATGGTCTGACAGGAATAGATGTGAGTGCTATATCCGTATCGATTATTAAATAAGTAATCGATACGATCGACCTTCATAGAGTTGGTTTGGTTTAAAATGCAGTTATTTAATATTTAATCATCATTATATCAATAAGCTAATATTTTTGAAGCAAAACAACGTTTAAATCAAATAAAAACGTCACAGTATCGTTTTAATGTAATATCGATTTCACATAAAATCGATTTAAAATGTGCAGCTCTGCTTTTGTCTTTGGCTGAGACAGTTAGATGCTACAAAATACTTCCGCGTTTTGATGTCAATCTGATATATGTCATTTGATAATTCAATCGTACCTACCTACATTGTTTAACTTTCATACTATAACTTTCCTTTTACCTACATTGTTCATTCTTAACTAAAAATTCAAACACCGATATCTTCTTTTTCCACCTTTCCTAAGAGAAAATAGAATCATTTATAGACTATGTTACTTACGCCAAATTTTTTGATATATTTTTTATTACTGTACGCTTCAATTTCAATTTCAGATATTTTGATGTATGGAGATCTGCCATTGTCCTTTGATATTTAAAATGTTGTTTTATTTTTTAATTATTAACAGATACCAAATACAATAAATAATTAAAATAACGGCTTAATAATAACCACTACTTTAGTCACTTTTACCGCACCTATCGAATTACCCCACCCTGAGGGTTAATTGGAAAAAGGCAACATTAAACAAATATATAGCGAATATCATTCTTATATTTTGTGTTTTATTTATGTACATTCATAGAGCTCCGTACGCTTAACGCAAAACGTATTTCACAGTAAGTCAAAAATTCAAGATGACAAAAATAATTGCAGGATATTCTTTTTTTCTATCAAATAGCCCCATTTTACGGTATATAAAGATGCGTAGCAGGCATCGTAATGTCGGTCCAACAGACTTTCACTAATGGAAAATATATTGTGCACGTTTATTGGGAAATTCCACGCGTTCCTTGAGAATTGTCTCGATTGGGAGCTCTTAAATTTGGTTGCTAAACGTGCGATAAAACGGCACTTTGAATATGTGCCTATGCGAATCTTTAAATTGCAGGTATTGTGAGAAAACGATATGTAAATGTACAATGGGCTTTTAAAAGATTTACTTTAATTACCATTGCTGAAAGACATATTGAGACCTACGTATTATGACATTTGCAACTGATCGCAATGAAATAACTATGTCTTATGCTTTTAGGAGAAGAAAATATTGAATAAGGCCCTAAAAGCACACCAAAGTGTAGTGTAATCTACAGATTACATTGAATACTGGACAACCATGAGAATATTGGTTTAAAATTATTCAAGTATAAAACTTACTTGGATATAATAACATGTGGGAAAATTTGCAGTGAAAGAAAAACTCAGCTTGCTTCTTACTGAGCTTTTTAATTTTTCGTAGTGAGAAGCATTCATTTCAAAAGTATTTTGGGATCCTCAAAACCTATATAAAAATATCCCTATTCAACTTAATATTTTATTTTAAACCTGAAATTCAACGTAACTTTTTTATGGTAATGGGCGGCAAACGAGCCGACGGACCACCTGATGCTAAGCAATTGCCGCCGCCCATGGACACAAGCAACACCACTGGAGTCACAAGTGCGTTACCACCCCTTGGGTTGGGAAAAGAGATAGGATGCGGAGTGGGATAAGGGATAAGGAATAGGGGATAGGGCCTCCGGCACTCACACTCACCGAACGAAACGCAACAGTTTAGGTACCGTTACTTTACGTCGATTTTCGGTAAGAGGGTACTACTTCCCCGGTCGAGCCGGTCCATTCATGCTGAAATCAGCAAGGCTCTACCACAGGCTAATAATCCATACAGTCGTTTGACGAACGCGTCTAGACGGGTCAATCGTGCGGGGGGCAAGAGGTGAGACGCGGGAAGAGCGGTACCTAGTTACGTACATCGCCTTAGTTCGTAACTAGGTACAAGTTTTTGGGGGCTGGCACGTGCTTGTTTTTTGTACGTTACTTATTTATTTGCTTATGAATATTAATTACGATGATGTATACGACTTGTGCTGTGAGACATTGAAATTCTTTATGTTGTTTAAAGATATAAATGAAAAAGGATTAAAAAAATCTGCGATTTCATCAATTGACTTATACTAAAAAAGAAAATTTCATTAAATATATTTATATTATTTTGAAATGTATGTACCTACACCTATAACCACTTAAAATAATGTGCACGTTCCTACTAATCTACTAACTCTTTACAATATCTCATGTTTGGCCAAATCACAGAATAAAGTAGTAATCATTGTACGTAAACAACATGGCAGACGTAAGAAAATATGCATTGTAAACATTGAATTATTACCTACAGAAACCAAGTACGCGCACGTAATACGCGCCGTTCATTTGGGTCAGAATCTGACCCAATCGGCGGCCGCGTTGTCTGTTGTCCGAGTCGCACGGTAGCGTAAGCATCTCCCGCAAAATAATCAAAATTATGACATATTGTAAAGTGTTTTTGTGCCACAATGCTTCAGAAAAAGATTATAAGGTTGCTGGAGTTTCATTCCACCGGTCAGACATAAATTTTATTACGTAGATTGCCTAATAATACAAATGCAGTGAATCATAATAACTAAATCTAAGTACGAGCGGAGTGTTGCCAGTTGGGTGTGAAATTGTCCCAATTTAATTTACACATTCCTTACCAAAATGTATTCTATTAACAGTAATAATAAAAAAATTGGTTGCCTGTAAAGTCGGTATACGGGCGAAAGTTTTACGTGACAACGACTTTGAGTGGTAAAATAATTTTAATGTGAATATTCATTCGTATAGTAGGAAGAAGGATGAAAGACGCGTGCCTTTCACTTTTTATGTCTGTCTCTCTCGCTCTTAGGCGGGACGCGTGCCTCTCACTCGCTCTCATTGTGAGCGCATAACGTGAGCGGAGCGTAACGCAGTTTCTTGAAGTGTCACCCGGCAAACCAATTTATAAGACGTTGTCACGTCAAAAGGAATTTATTTATTTATTAACACCATTTATAATATCATTACAGGTATTCCCAAATCGGTATTATAAGCAACTTAAATCTAAATGAACAAAACATAAAATAATAATAATAACACATGTAGAAAATCTCTCTAATTTTATGCACCTATTACGCAACATTCTGCAACAGACTTGAATTTCACCAGTGTGCAATTATAAATATCAATTTCACTGTGAATTAAATTAATAATTCAATTAATAATCGTATGGCGCGCGGTAATGGAGCATATTTTAGCTAGTTCGTTCTCGACACTAGAATTAGGTAGTTACATATTAAACTTAACCTTTCAAACACCGCTGGCTGGTACATACCAATCGGTTACGACAAATTTGTCACGTCAAGCTCGGCTAAGACGACATCGTCTCAAAGCACTCCATTTTTCCGTTTTTGTATTGTAAGGCTTGTATCTAAAGTCTAGCATTGTCTTGTAATGCAGGTACGCGTAACTAACTTCGTTGTTGTACGAATGACTTTACCGACCGAATTATATTATAACTTTTAAACTTGTCGCCTTTTTTGGTCACCATAGCGCAAAGGCGCACACATAGTTGATTTTTGTTAATTGTTGATTTTTGTTAATTTTTTCTCAGAAACATACATAAAAACTTTTATGTACTATAAAGAGCATTTAACTAGGAAATCACTCGGCACTTGTTAGTGCTTACGTTTGAGCGCACAAAGTTTCGTCAAGATTGGTTTAGCCACCGTTAGTCAGTCGTAAAAACTTAAAAAGCAGAGAGTGTGACTTTAGAATTTATAATATAAAATTACTTATATTCATGCAAAAAATATGAATTTACCCTATGTTTAAGGGAAAGACGTTGTTACTGGCAACTCTATAATGGCGTCTGTGTGCGTGATGCAGCAAGTAAACACAGCACAGTTCCGCACACATAGCGAATTTTCGGCTTAGCTTCTGAGCTCGCGTTGTTTGAATACTGACTTTCTGTAGGTAATAATTCAATGATTGTAAGGTAATATTCGATTCAAGTGTGATTTTAATTTCATGCAATGTGTACCTAGTACCTTCGTATTAGTTAAGTACCTATCACATATTATTATGTATCTTGGTATATTCGCATCCTACCTTGAAAATAACCATATTTTTGGCCTCCTTTTATAAACCCCACACATATTCTCCGTAATCTCATAACCCAGTCACCCATCCATAAAATGACCCTGATGTCTATTGCTTTACCTTAATGTAGTTTGCACGAAAAAATATCTGCAAAATATTTCATATCGATAACATAGGCTCTGCAAGCTGATTCCATGGTTACCCCTGCATTAAACCACCGCTATGTCAATCACTTTATTTTATCATGGTTTGTACGATAACGATATCTGAAAAATGCTTTATATTCTTAACCGCCTTCCACGACACCTGCGGGATAAAATAGGTCCTGACTGACACTTTGTATGCAAATCTATCACCGCACGATAAATAATTTATAATAATTATTTATCGTTAATTATTGTAATATAATAAACTAGCTGTTTCTCACGGTTTCACCCGCGTCCTGAGGGAACTACTTCGCGTACCCGGTTAATTTGTAGCCTAAGTTACTCCTTGGTACATCATACGCTATCCACCAGTCAACGTTTTATCAAAATCGGTCGAGCCATTCCAGAGATTAGTGAAAACAAACAGACAGACAGAAATGGCAAAAAAAAATATTTCGGTATATGTACCGAGTATACATCCATATGCATTTAGTAAAAGCGGTTATTTTAATATTACAAACAGACACTCCAATTTTATTTATGTGTATAGATGTATTTATATATATAGATAAGTGATTTACACTTTAATATTCATGTAGCGTAACAATAATTGTAATATTCTAATATTCTATTCTTAAATAAATAGACGGTGTTTGAATAAGTAGGTATTTTTTACATGTGGCAGCCCTAGCCTCCTTACCGATGTCTAGACGTTGTCGGCTTTTTCTACGAGATCAAAGGCGTCAAACTAATGTATGTCTTTATATACTGTGGCTCTACTATCTTAAGAACTTTAGTTTTAAAGTTTACGAGCAGACTTCATTGGTCGCTTTTATCTTGGTTTCGGATGCAACACTTTAGATTTTCACAGATTGAAACAGGCTAACCGAAGTTCCGCGCGCACTGTGAATATACTACATATAAATGGGCGTAAAAATGAAGAGAATATAGTACCACTAATAAAATTAACTAGAGGAGGACAGCAGCTACGCCTGCACTTTTTTTTAAATTTACCCGTTTTGGCCGATCCCGTGGGAATTTCGGAAAATCCCTTCTTAGTGCACCCCTACGGTCCCTAAGGAACATACATGCCAAATTTCAGCTTCCTGCGCCCAATAGTTTCGGCTGTAGCGTGTCTGTCAGTAAGTAACGCAAGGATTTTATATATTAAGAAGAAGATTACTGTGAATGAACTTTACGTCACATCAGCACACACACAGTGGAAGTTGTTTGGTCTTCTGGTATGGTGGTAAAGGCGACTAGAAAATTCGACATAGTTTGCCAAACGCTGCCCAACCCAACTTGATCCTGCGGTCGATTACTTTCGTGAAGATTTTTTACCAAGCTGAATAACTTGTCGCGGTAGTCATATTGTTGAATAACTACAAGCATCGCTACGTTCGTCGAACATATAATATTGGTTTCATCCAAACTCATGCTGAGACCGTCGAGAAGCTCCAATTAGGTGGTGTAGCACCTCGCTCAACTTTTTCACAGACTCTGCCACGATAACGATTCTTAAACATCAGTTTATACTTTTGCCGTGGTATTTTTGTAACAACTCATATAACTCGCAACAAAAAATCTCATTTAAAAAGTTAGTGCAAAAAGTTATGGCTAAGAAGTAATAAACACAAGTAGTCAAGTGTGGCATTTGTTTCACTTAACAGATCGGAAAAAATTCAAAAACCGCAAATAGAGCCGATAACTGAGTTTTCTAGTGTTCGTTTAAAGTAAGTGGTGAGAATAATATCCGGGATCTGGGACTAAACTCCGCGAGACCACAAAAAGAAAGTTTTTATTGAGTGATGCGTTCAATTGTTATCATCCATCCCTGCTTTGTAAGGTGAGATATTTCTCCTTTGCTTATCTGTCATGAGTAAAACTTGGGATATAAGCTTATTATTTATTGTCGTTAATATAATTTTCGACTGAATGTATGCCTATATAAAACTTTGCTAAGTATTGTGGTTCAAGATTTTTTAAAGATAATATAATAATAATAATATAATATTCTACCACATTCACACAACACCATCTAGTCCCAAACTAAGCAGAGCTTGTACTATGGGTACTAGACAATGGGTAAACATACGTATATACTTTTTTTGTAAATACATACATATTACACATAGAAACACCCAGACCAAGACAAACATCCATGTTCACGCACACAAATGTTTGACTTGAGCGGGAATCGAACGCGCGACCTTCGGCGTGGCAGTCGCTTACACTCCCGCTGCGCCAACCGGTCGACTATAATATAAATATATATTCTGGCCTTTATTACGCTTCGCAATATGTAATTTACGTACCGCTTTTAGTATGAGAAACTAATTTTATGAGCCAATATTCAATATTCTTGTTTGAAGATTTCAAGTTCTACCTACTTGATACTTGATTGCACGGGCTGTTTCCGCAACTCCACGTCTTGGCGCGTATTTTGCGTGAAGTTCTACCTAAGAATATTAACTTGACGCCTATGAAAATTAAATTGGTAAATGCTTTTCTGCTTTTATAAATAGTAAGTAAAGCAAGCAATAAAATCACGTTCTTCAAATCCGCGTGGAAAGCAATATCTCCTTACAAAGCAAGGTATCCAAATAATTGCTGTTGGTTATATTCCTTTGCTCCTTGAGATAATACTGCATTCAAAGGAGAGAGGAAGCGATAAGAATAAAAAATATATCACGGTGAAAATCTTAAAGAGACGAAGCCAATTTTATAGTGTAGCACTAGCTACATGCGACTGAGGCCGGATGGCCTCAGTCGCATGTAGCTAGTGCTATTTTACTATAGATAAAGTAAAATAATGAATAGTTAAACAACACTTTTGACATCTGCCGAACTCAGACATTATTATTTTTGCTTTCTCGCATGAGTGTGTTTATGTCTGCTGTAGGAGTTTTAAGAATGCCTGAATGCTTGTGACATGGTCTAACATTTCTTTTCCTGAGGCAATAGCTAACTTTACGTCTAAGAATAAGCTGTCGGGCCCGGTTTTAAGTGCCCTTTGAGGCACGGTAGCGCTCTGATGTAGACGCTACACGCAGTCACCCATCCAGATGGTGACCTGTGCATTGCTTAGGTTATAATAACATATAATACATCAATAATTGTAAAACTTTTAAACTAACGAGGCGTCGCGCGATCGGCTAATGAATTCAAAATTAGCGTTCAGGATTTTGTGGACTAAGGACCTTCTAACACCATATAAAATAGGATATCAAATATAATTCATCAGAACGCTTCGCCAAGCACTTGAGGCTGAACTTTTTACCAGAAGGAACGGCTTACATCAAATATTTATTCACTCATCCGATTCCGTCTAGATTACCACTTGCGCGCCCGAGTATACGTGGAATTGAATTAAATTATACGCTCGTACTGAATATACAAGCAAATATTAGATTGGGGTAGTCAAACGCATGAATCATATGATGATGCTATTATATAACACACTAGCTTTTGCCCACTGCTCCGCTCGCTTGAATGTTTTATACAGACTTTGATATTAAGGGAGCACTAAGCTAAGAGATTATTTTTTGGCAATTCGCCCGCCTAAATAGCTTGGGCTGTCAATCGCCGAAAATCTCTTACACTCTCCAAGGAGCATACAAACTATCTAAGTTATGCTATGTAATTCTGAGATTTTTGCATGACGTGTGGTTGACACAGTAATGGATTTTATTAACTTCTTACATCTTTGTTGATGAAAATAAATTAACAACAACATTTATGAATATTAATATAGTAGTACCTAATTCATTAAATTACGCTAAGTCTTGAATAGAACACCTAATTCATTAAATTACATTAAGTCTTCATCTGCGTCTTTTTAACTATAATGATATCATTAGTAGTAGTATGTTTACAAGGGATGGAAGATGTAAAGGAGATATTGAAAGGAGATTGACTGCGGTAAATTGTGTAAATGGAGCGCTGCTTGCCTTTATGAACGGCCAGAATGTGCCAAAACAGGCGCGACTGGCGGTTCATAATGGAGTGCTTGTGCCTACGTTGATGTAATGTAGTGAGTGTTGGGTGTGTCAGAAAAAGCATGCAAGCAGATTTAACGCAGTTGAGATGCGTTCACTGCGTAGTATGTGTGGGGTAAGACTGATTGATAGAATTCCGAATGCAGACATACAAGAGCGATGTGGCCTGAAAGAAGATGTCGTGACAAGAATTGAGAAAGGAATTTTATTTTATTTTATTATCACACAAAACAGATTACAACCATTACAAAATTATAGAGAAAACATTACAATTTTACTATAAATCCGGGTTGCAACCCACAAAAATGTGTGTTCATACAAAGTATATCTTAACAAAATTTATCTAGTATGGTGTATGAAAAGAATTAAGACTAGTTTTAGTTTATAAGCATGCAAAATATAAGCTAGTTCTTAGATATTTTGTTTATAGTAAAGGATATCCTTTAGTGTTTTACTAAACGAAATTAGGTTGTTGTTAAAAATATCGAACTCTAAGTTGTCCTTTGCCACTTCGTTACACTGACGAGCCATTCTAGTTAGTGGGTTATAAAAAGAGGTGTTGTTTTTATATACCTTTAAAGCAAAAACTCCTATTTGATTAGACCTACGCGCACTATAACTTGTGTTAAAAGTCACTTCAGAGAGTAAATCGGGTACATCTAATATGGAATGAATAATTTTACTTTTTTTTTTTTTTTGTAAATACACGAAGCCAAAATACTTTCTACGGTCTTTGAGCTTTTGAACATTGAATTTTAACAGACGAGTCTCGTAGTCAAGGTTATTACGTCCTAGCTGTAGACGGTAGCACAACATTCTAAGGCACTTTTTTTGTACCCTCTCAATTTCATTAGTATATACTTCATAGTGCGGAGACCATATTGGGCTACCGTATTCCAAAACACTACGGACAAGTGTGTTAAACAGATAAAGAATAGATCTAGGACTTTTAAAACCTTTAGTGGATCTAAATACGAACCCAAGAAGTTGATTAGCTTTAGAAGTTACATGTTGATAATGTGCACGGAATGAGAGCCTGTCGTTGAAAAGAATACCTAGATCTTTAACAACACAGGACCTACTTAGGACCTGGCCATCGACGGTGTAATCATTAACGACCCTATGACGCTTGTTTGTAAAGGTTATAGTGAAGCATTTGTTGACATTAAGATACATATTGTTCGTCCTACACCAATTTGAGATAGTGTTTAGGTCATTCTGTAAAAGACTGCAGTCAGTAGGCGAATCGATAGTCTTAAATACTTTCAAATCGTCGGCGTATAATAGATATTCACAGGATAAGTGTTTTATGAGATCGTTAATGAAAACAACAAACAATAGCGGTCCCAAATGCGAACCCTGAGGTACGCCAGAGGTTACGTTAATAGCAGATGAAATGAACCCTTTTAGGGTCACTAGCTGGCTTCTATTATTAAGATAAGATATCACCCAGCGATAGAGACTACCATGAACACCGTAGGAGGCAAGTTTGTCGCAAAGCAATCTATGATTTACTTTGTCCAAAGCCTTTGAGAAATCTGTATAAATACAGTCCACTTGACCACCTGTGGCAAAACTCTTACAGAGGTAACTTTTGTACACTAAAAGATTAGTTACAGTTGATCTCCCCTTAACGAAACCGTGCTGGTTTTTAGAGATGAGTGGCTTAAAATGGTTATATAAATGACTGTAAACTAGGGATTCGAAAAGCTTTGCAAAACATTCTAATATACTTATAGGTCGATAGTTTTTTAAAAGAGATTTGTCTCCATCTTTGAAAATCGGGATAATATGAGCTATCTTCCATCGTCTAGGGAAGATGCCATATCTAAGTGATTTATTAAATATTATGCATAACGGTGTGCTTAGCTCTTTGCCACAACTTTTAATGAAATATGGAGGTATTTGGTCAGGTCCAGCCCCTTTATTAATATCAAGATGTCTGATTTTAGTTTCGATATCCTTTTGAGTTACATCAACATGACACAGGGTGTCCGGAAGTCCGCACTCAAATGAATTAGTGGGCTGATATATAGAGGATATATTTTGATGATCTAACTCAAACACCGACCCGAAGTAGTTTGAAAACAATTCGCAGATACCCTGTCCATTTGAAGATGAAGAGTCACCAAAATGCATTACATGAGGCACTGACATGTGTCCTTTTCTATCATTTACAAATTTCCAAAAAGATTTTATGTTATTTGCCATGGAATTTTCGATTGAAGTAATATAATTTTTATAACACTGATCGGACATTTTTTTTGATATGGTACGTAATAGGGAGAACACGTCGTAATCTCGAGGGTTGTTGAATTTTTTGTAGAGTTTATGATATTTATTCTTTTCTTTAATACATTTTACTAAAGGCTTACTGTACCAAACAGGATATTTTTGGGACTTTATAGATGTAAGTGGAGTATATCTTTTAATAATTTCAAAAAGTCTCTCATAAAACATGTCAGTGCATGTATCTACATTAGAGCTCGAAAGTAAGTCATGCCAGTCAGTCTTGCTTAGTTCATGTCGTATTTTGTCATAATCACACTTTCTGAAATTAAACCGCTTAATGTTTAGGCAATTTAAACATTTTGCTGTATGGAACGTTTGGGGAAATTCAAATTGTAGAGCAGGATGATGCCTATCTTGTAAACTCAGTGGTTCAGCTTCACCAACTGTGAGAGATTCAACTGATGAAAGCACTAAGTCAAGGCAACGGCCTTTTTGATTAGTGATAGTGTTGCTTTGATATAACTTACAAACCGAAATAAATTCATACAATAGCAATAATTTTCTACTACGTGGGGTGTGTAGTGGCTCGTCAGATCCGAGAGGGTCAGAAGAAAATTCAGGAGTGTTAAAGTCTCAGACGACTAGGTAGTTATCGTCTTGGCAATGGGTTAATAACACTTTTTGACAGTTAGAGTAAAATTCGTCTAATTTTGAACAACTTAGATCCGGAGGAAGATAGCAAACACATATATGTAATTTAGGAGCATTACGAGTTACCGGTATTATTGTAATCCAGATGTCCTCTTGACCGCTGTCCCAATATGCCTGTCGGATAACCTGAAATGATTTTTTTGTTGCTATGAGTACAGCACCTCCCTCGTGTTTTGAAGAATTAGTGTTCATACGATCTCGTCTAAAAATGTTGTATCGAGAATCAACAACTTCCCCGTTAAGTATACCCTGGTTTAGGTTTGTTTCCGTCAGGCATACTACGTCATGGTCAGAGTTTAACAAATTTTGGTAAAATTGTGGTAACTTAGTACGGATTCTATTGACGTTCAGGTAGTACATATTAATCATAATGAATGGTTATTAGAAACTCAATATTAAATTGTTATTACTATTTTGTTACGTAAAGATCAGTTTTCATGCAAACTTATTCAGATAGTCAATAGATTTTATCTGATGGGCGGGGCTTTGTTCATCCTTGCGAATGTATATTTGGCCGAAACGAACCCAAACGAACTTGAAATTTTTATCTCGGCAGAACTTCCGAGCGGCGCTATGTATTTCTTTAGCTTCCGGGGACAAATGTTCGGCTACGTAAATCCTGCGGGCTTCGCCTGTAAATGCTGAAATGGTTTGGGCACGTGGAGCGAATGGCTGAAGAAAGAGTGACGCATCAAATTTATGAGGCTAACGTGTGTGGGCAAGTCGGACGTGGCAGACCTCGTTGGACATTCGTCGATCAGATTGGGAACATCTTAAAAAATGGCAAGGTCCGAAGCACCCGCAACCGGCGAGCATGTATGAACAGGGTAATGAATGTAGAAGAAGCGCGTGAGGTTTGTAAGGATAGATGCAAGTGGCGTTCCGTTGTCTCTGCCTACCCCGACGGGAAAAAGGCAAGAGTGAAGTGAGTATATATATGTATGTGATATCATTATACTGAATTGTATTTCTGAGTTCAGCTTTAAAAAAGGTTAAGAAAATATGCTTGCGTGCGTATTGCGGTTCACACATATTTGCCGACGTTTATGGGTTGTTACTGAAAACTGACTATGGCAAAAAATACACAGTACATCACAATCACAAATGGAACATCCATTTACTGTCTTATTGTTTAAGGTATCGTTGTACTACGCTAGAATAAATAGTTAATGGGAAAACTGTTTAGTGTCAAATACACCATACAGTGAATTATCAAAAGTAGTAATTAGTTAATTATTTATGGAACACATTTTCAGATCAAACCCCTAAGATATAAACAAACATAAATAAAACGAAGCATAAAAGATTTTTGGCTCAGAAAATCAGTAAAACCTTACCACGCAACAAAAATCAAGGAAAATCGTTATTGCCAAAGATTGAGAATACTAAAAAGGCCTTTATATCTATGTAACATACGAGTTTTAACCGTGTTATATCCAAGAATATTTGAAAATATCCCATCTCATAATGTAGTTATTCTCTTTATCCGCTCTACAGCTGCCAATCTTCTTAACATTAGACGCCTACTCCACTGCGATCTAAATTCCCCGAACAAAATTTAATTTAGTCTCCCGCCGTCATTGAAATAAGCGAGCGGTAACATGGTGGTACATTTTTGTGGTTAATAATCTCAATTAATTCGAATTGTGGCGACGATATTATTCAGATTATTCTGGGACGTACTGAAAATGTCTTTGAACTAAAATTGTTGTGGTTTAATGACTATTGAGACTAAGAAGAAGGTATGTACCTCATTATTTAGACTTATTTTACTATAACGTTATAATGATATTTGTATATAGTTATTATGTATTATGAGTGTAACTAGTTACTTTATATAAATTATCCTAAGTTTGACCTTTTCTCGCTGTGAGAATGGCCACTACCACGCTGAAAAAGTGTGTGGTGACAAACTTCACATATTTTTCGAGAACATTACTCATTCAGTAATGCATGTTTGCTCACGATGTTTTGTTTCTAAGTTTGTCGTTTTGCAAGCGTTAATTAACTACCTATTTTATTGATCTGCAAGGAAGCCTGTCACAAAAGATATAAAAATAAAAGAAAGTTGTACGCATTTTAAAGCCTCACTTACTTAGCGACAAGTTGTGAAAAGATTATCTCCATTTATAAGGCTTCAAGACGTTAGATTGAATTGCAAAATTAAGGATTAGTTCATTAGCTTAGTGGGTAATAGACTATATAATGGGGATTACTTACATTGCTTAAGGCATCGAAGATAAGAGGACGTCCTAGATCAACTTATAAAAGGTGGAATTTAATGAGCCAGAATATTATTTATACTAGGTAAGTACCGTTGCAGTAGATGTTGATTATTTGAATTGAACTTGAACGAATGCAGATACAAACGTGTGTGTATGTGTAACAGGCACTTCAACGATCTGGTTAAGATCGCGGGAAGCGATTGAATGCGGGCAGCTCAAGACTGGTCCGTGTGGAGAACCTTGAGTAAGACCTATGCTCAACAGGAGATGTCCCTGTGGATATCTCTAAACTCTAGAAATGATGATTAATTCTACAATTTGTGCTGAAGCGCTAACAGACGTTTGCAAACCTTTGAGATAGCGTAAGGTAGAATATCTACATAGCTGTTATAGAATTTTCCTTTTAATTTAAAGAGTTTAGGCCTACAGATCAAGTCGCCTGTAGAAGATTTGAAAGTAAAGTAGTTTAATATGCTCTGCTACCAATTGTGATATCACAACTTATTCATCTCAATCAAACGCAAACAAATGCGAACAACAAACTAAAGTATTAGATACATAAAAATGTCCCAGTTAGTTTAGGACAAGACCAAATCGGGTCTGATAAATGAACAGTAGTTTTGCCTTCGTAATAAATTGGGTCCTTCAGTTAGTTTGGACACGAATACCTTTTAGTTATCCCGTCCAGTATTAATGGCATTTACGACGACAAAGCGACGGAGTAGTTGACTTTAGTAATGCTGCATAAAAACATCCTTTGAGATATAGTTGTAGCTTTTAGTATTTTTCTATGTGTGGGTATGTAAACTCTGCCTAAATGGCTGCAGCGATTTGGCTAGTTTTTAGTTGAGCTAATTTTTTTATGGATTATATAGGATACTCGTCATTGCTACACCAACTTTGCACTTATCTATCACTATCACAAACCCAAATTTCAGTTTGGCAGTTAGTTGCTACCAGACTTGCTACTGAAGACCCATCACGCATTTGATTTTGCAAAGTGCTCTGCACCCGCATCGCTGCAAAGAAGGAAAATGGTAAACATGGATTGAACATGGAATATATGTACTTGGTGAAATCACTTCCTATACGGCTTGGTGAAATCACTATCTATACGGCATAATATGATGATAGCATTGGAGTTACACGTTTGGTGCCATAGCTACCTCATATAGCAAACGTATTACGTCTAGTGAATTTTCACGCGGCTAAAATGTTTCAGTAACCGTTCGATTTAAATGAGGAGTCTAATTGCAATCGCCGATTTTCCTTTGAATGAAGCAGCTTTTTACACGATAACGTTGACGGTAGATTGGTTAATTATAAAGCTTTTAACGTTATGACACTAGGAATAAATCAGGATTATTATTATAAAAGTAACCGTGTCGCCAACGTAGGAATAGATATTCGTTGAACGCAGCTATGTTGAATAATATGCAGGACTGCAGCATGGCAATACCGCTGTTCTTCGTAGTAGCCACACTGCATTAGATACTGCCAAGGGGTGACTCCGCCACCACATTTAAAGTTGCAAAGCAAGTTGTTTGCTACATAAGGTAATTGCAGCTGTGGCTGACATATTTATCTATGGTGTAAAGCTATTTAGTGTGACGTAAATCCAATCAGCATTCAATGGTCGTTCGGACGGGACGGTTTTTGGGTAGCCCCGGACCGGACGACGCGGCATGGCTTCCGCAAGGAGTACCGCCGATCTGAGATGCAGTTTGATGCGAGCGGCTCAAGATCGGGGTGTGTTGAGCGCCTATTTGAATTTCATATCTAGGCCGCAATTATGTAACCAAATCTCCTTGTTATTAATGCAAATAGTATATACAACTTAACATCCATAATTCAATTTTACAGAGGCCGATGACAGATTTTTATGTAACCAATCGAATTTCTCCATCCGATTTTAGCAAATAAATAAATAAATCTGTGTATGACTTCGGAGAATTCATTTACTATCCGATCAGCTGAACATTAGCAAAACGTTCAAAGCATTTTAATTTAAATCCTATACGCGAATGAGTTGGAAAACTGATATATGGGTTGGGCGAAATGTGGGTATAGAAATACTCCTCTGCCTACCTCTTCGGGGTTATAGGCGTGAGACTATGTAGGTATGTATGTTTATTAGGCAATTTTATACGAGCTTCAATTCTGAATGTGTCATTCAAATGTAAACATAGAATGCTATGAATAGCCGGCTGCCAAGCATTTTTACATTATGAGATACCTACAAAGCGTACCTATAAAACTTAAGCGTTAACATAATTTAATAAAAGCTTATATTCTGTCAAATCCAGTTGTACTAGTTAGCGGATCATCATCATCATCATCAGCCTTTATCAGTCCACTGCTGGACTAGGCCTCTCCTTTGAAAGGAGGAATTGGCCTACTGTACCACGCTGGCCAAACGGGTTGGTATAGGGTTTGTATCAAGTTTTCCTTCTCTTACAGTGCTGGTCTCTGCATAATATGCTCCCTTTGTCGGCTCTTACGACACCCATGGGATGATATGGGGTGGTGACAATTCGTATTCTTAATCCGTCACCACACGGTCAGTTAGCGGATTAGACTGGGATAATGCAAGGGCAATGATGATAATGAAAATGAATAAAAGCGTCGTCGATGTAGATTACTGCTTACCATCAGTTGAACGTGTGCTGGTTTAGTTACGTAAGTAAGATAGTAGTAATAGTACTGCCGCCGTGGTCTCTCACAGAAAATCGACGTCAAGTAGCAGTACCTAAACCGTTGCGTTTCGTTCGGTGAGTGAGAGTGCCGGAGGCCCTATCCCCTATTCCTTCTCCCTCATCCCACTCCTCATCCCACTCCTCATCCCATCCCCTTTCCCAACCCTAAGGGGCGGCAACGCACTTGTGACTCCTGTGGTGTTGCTTGTAGACACAAGCAACACCACATGGGCGGCGGTAATTGCTTACCATCAGGCAATCCGTCTGCTCGTTTGCCGCCTATTAACATGTCAGCACTGCTAAGTGTTTAATGTTTGCTGATGACCTGAAGTTATTCTTGGGAATCGGTAGCACGGCGGACTGTGATGCGCTCCAGCGCGATATCGACAGGGTTGTGGCTTGGGCTGAACATAACCGCTTAGAATTTAATGTCAGTAAATGTAAGACAGTAACATTTACTCGTTCTCGCTCGCCACTTACATATAGTTACAATATTTCTGGTGACCCGTTGGAGCGAGTCAGCGAAATACGAGACTTAGGTATAACTCTAGATACATGCTTAACATTTAATGCACATATCTCTTTAATTTGTAAGCAGGGTTTAAAAAGCATTGGGATTTGTGATGAGGCAGTCTATCCCTTTTCAGAGCAGGTGTGCTACCGTTTTGCTGTACTTTTCCTTTGTTCGCAGTATTCTGGAATATAATTCGATAATCTGGGATCCACATGAGGAGAAGTACATCACAATGGTTGAACGGGTACAACGCAAATTTGCTCGGTTTTTATACAAAAAGTTATATGGCTTCTACCCTTATTTATATCCGTCTCTGTTCGTGTCTGGTATGGTAGGCCTCGACACATTATTACTACGTCGGAAATGTAAATTAGTGTCACATTATTTCTTATTGTTACACAACCAAATTGATGACTCTAATACGTTGTCTCGTTGTTCGATCTCAGCACCGAACCAATATACGCGAGTGCGCTCGCGGCGCTTACTTGCCGCACCACAGGTACGAACTTGTACCGCGCAGTATGCGCCTACTACTCAAGCACTCACACTGCTCAATAGCATTATTGGTAAATATCCGGATGTGGACATATTTATCACCAAATTTTATATGTTTTTAATTATATGTAAAATGTTTTTTGCAAATGACTACATTAGAATATAAGTTAATATTATGTACCCACCTAAATGTAATGGCTCACTACACGCTTTGGGCAACTGTTAGTGTAGTGAGCAGCTGTACTAAATAAATAAATAAATAAAATAAATAAATAAATAAAAAAAATATATCGTATGATATCTTTTTTGACATTTTCTCATATAATTTTAGCAAACGAGTCTACAAACAATTTAATATTCATAAAATCAATTGAACATAAAATAATAGAACATTACGGATAAAACATAATTATATGAAAATAATTTTCACTTTATGCTTTCCAGCCAATTTCCAGTGTTGATTATAACAACGTAGCGTTTAGGCGCGATTAGGTCCTCTAACGAAAAATAATAAAGTTGAACAGCCTCCGTTGTAAAAGCAACTCTACACTGCTATCTTAAAGTTGAAAATACTTAGTGTAACAATTTTTCAACCTGAACACCTGTGTTACGCGTGTTGCCCTAGTATTTTATCTAATTTTGCTGAAGCTTACATTTTTACGCTCTAATAATTTGTTTAAACAGCCATAAACATTTGTGAACTTTCTGTCAGCAAGTTCAGATTTATTTTTTGATGTATATTATCAGAAGGTGGGCTCATGTAGCTACCAATTGGGTACCAGGTGGTCGGCGGCGACTAGAACGTCCTAAACGGAGATGGCGGGATGACCTAGACGCTTTTGAGGGCGACTGGCCAGATATCGCAAAGCACAGAGATTTTTAGTTAAAATCCAAGCGAGAGGCCTTTGCTCAGCAGTGGGACAATAAAGGATAATTAAAAAAGAAATATCAGTAATTAGTTTTACCGTTAAGAATCATAAATTTTCGTTTGTCAAATTTTCTAATATTTATGTAAACTCTTCGGCAGGCATAGGCAGAACATATTGCATTGCACTGTAGGAACGCTTTTCATTATACAATGCCGACCGACATACTTTCAATCAATCTAGATGATTGATATGCTGGAAAATCCTATCTGAATTTTTTATTACTCCTTTAATTTTTTTTTTCGTGAGTCCTGTGTCACGGTGGACTTTATATTTCACCAACGGAAACAAAATACAACCAGTTTGTTAATTACACAAAACATAAAGTGCTGTCAAGTGTAGGGATCAAACAGCGAAACGGACGGCACGAAGCGACTGTATTGTTTTGACTGATAGTTTGTCAATACATAGCCTATCCAGAAGATAAGTTTCCAATTGAAAACACAATACGGTAAAGTCCTGATTTTAAGTAGTGTTTTTATTTACATTAACTGACATACGTAGGATTAACATAATTATGTACAATAAAATAAAACTAATTATATAACTAAACTATCCTAAACTATAAAAAAGCGAAAATATGAAAAGAAAAGTAAATAAAATATAATAAAATAACAAATTGCCAACTACGATGCGTCAAAAAATTCCTCCGCAACGCTGTCGAGCGGTAGCGTGCCCAGAAGGCTGGCAGCATTGCCACGTTGAATGGCAATGCTTATTCTCTCAGCGAGATATAAACCAACCCTCTGGTCACGGGAAGCATCGATCAGCCTTCTGGCGATTTCTTTGTATAATGCGCGTGCACTAGGGCCCCATGGCCCCAGCGTTTCGACCCCAAACGGCTCAAAAACGTAATTACCAGCCAGGTTTCCGTATTTGCGCCGTTTGAGGGTTTCCGCCGATGCAGCAGCAGCGCCAGCTGATCCAGCTGTACTTGAAAGATGTGATGGCGCAAGGGTATCGACGCATGTCGCGTCCCACACCAGAGGCCTACCCATCTTCCAAGGTAATAACGTCATACCGTCTGGTCTCTTCCCATCGTCGCGTACCAAACCATTAGGTTCGAGATGAGCTGGTACTCCGGCGGTGGCAAGAACTCGACGGAGTATGTCGTTAATGTGAGCATGTCGAGAAATACGCCCTGCACTCCTACTGCACGATAGGCCATGGTGGCCAAGACTGTCGACGGCTTCGCCACAGTGACAGCGGTGCGGAGAAACGCAAACAGCTCCCAAGCGCAGGCAAGAAGCGATGCGGAAAGTTGTATCGTCCAACATAGTTCCTATGTTGGACGATGGAAGTGCTTGAAGCCATAACCCCGATTCCCACTCTCCCACAGCCAATAAACGGGCACGCTCTGCAACACTAGATGCAGTATTTAAAAGATAATCTCTCATCTTGCTACAGAGCGGCCCGTCCCATTGTCTCTGAGAGAATAGATTCCGGGGTAAGTCAGAGCTCGGGCAAGCCATTTTCCAAGCGTTAATGGCATCAGTCATGCACGGCACCTCAGAATTAACCAGTGTGGGTTCTAGAATTTTCCTGGTCAATTCCTCAGTGCCGTGGACCGAGGCCAAAAAACGGTAAAACCTGCAATAGTCATTCAAATATTTTCATATCTATAATACTGAAAATTATAGCAAAAGAACTATTTAAAGTTTAAGTTCCAAAAAATGTTTCAAGCTTTAGCAGTCTTATCTCTAACATAACGTCCACCCATGTGCCTTTATAATTATGTAAATTTAGATTTAAAATCTTTTACACATTTCATCTTATTACTTCAATTATACTTGCTTTCTTATCCTAGGTATGTACCTAGGCTTGCCATAAATATTGTAACAAATAAAATTTTTTTTATTGCAAATAACATTTATTACTTTTACAATGTGTTAGTTTAATATATAAATATAAAACAATTTAAAATTTATAAAGCTTATTCGAAGTGGTCTCCATTGGCTGCAATAATACAGTCCTGTAAAAGTTGAGGCCAGTTATCAATAGAAGCACGCACTCTTTCCATGGATTTTTTTAGGGACTCCAAATTATCATGGCGTTTAGATCAAGCCGTACTCTCTAAAACTGACCACAAAACATAATCCAGCGGATTAAGATCGGGACTAGACGACGACCAGTCTTCAGCTCTGATGAAGTCCGAAACGTTCGCTTCCAACTAAGACTGCGTGGACCGAGCTTTATGACCCGGTGCCGAGTCTTGCTGGAAGGACCATACTTGGTTATTGAACATGGTGTTGTTAAGGGACTTAACTACCTTCTCAAGAATGGTATTTTGATACACTTGTGCCGATGTTGCTACCTTTTTCACAAAATTTGGCTCAGTACACTCCTTCATAGCTAACACCCCACCAAACCAACACTGAAGTCGGATAATGCACCAATCATTGCACTCTGTCGACTAATTGGGAACCTTCTTTAGAGCTTTGAGCAACAATACAGTCATTTTGGTTGTTAAAATGTTTCTCAATTGTGAATTTTTTTCCATCCGTAAACAAAAAAATTCTGTGAGCTTCCTTTGCGTACCGCTTCAGTAGTTGTTTCGATTTTAGCACCCTATTCTTTTTTAAATTATCAGTTAAGAAATGATCAGTGTGTCTCTTATAGGCTGCAAATCCTAAGTCATCTTTTAAAATATGCGACTTGGTTCTAGGTGCTATCTTCATCTCCCGAGATAAAATCTTTTCGGACAGGATTTTTCGAATTCTTTCCCTTAGTGCTTTGACCACCTTTTTCGTACGAATACTACGTTGACGGCTAGGTCTTTTTCTGTCACAAACAGAGGAGGTCTCATTGTACCTATTAATAGCCTGGTACACAAACATTTGACTAATACCATGTGTAAGGAGAGTTTAAAAAATTGCTTTTGGCCCAAACCTACTTTGTGTAATGCAATCACAGCGATTCGGTTCTCTGTATCACCCCACTCCGTTTTAATATCGCAAAATATTGTACAATTTATTGGCACCAAAACGAGAAAACATAATAAACAATCGCATAAAAATTACAGATTCCAAATTCAAATGTAATATTTTTTTTATTTATGGCCAGACTAAGTATACTATACACGTGTCATCTGCATGCACGTGTAAACAACAGTTTTCACTTCATTTCTCAATACTTATACTATTTATTGTAAAGATAATGGAACTGAAGGTTAACCCGTGGAAACATCAGGCTCTGCCATTGTATTTGTTAGAAACTAATTTGCCAGAATCGAAAACACAATAATTCTGGAAATGTAAAATAGTTGATTATGGCCTGATACAATCATATAAACGTAAATTCATAATTATGCATTTATTATTCGCATTGATATTATAGCATGCAATTATTTATGAAGCATTTAAGTACCTAATTAAGATTTTTAAGATGAAATTTAGGCTAGTAATGAGATCTAAAATCTTTGAAAGCTCAAGAAATCGCCAAATAAAAGAGAAACCTATATTAAAAAAGCCGTATATTACAAGACAGTCTTAAAACATCTACTGAGTAAACAAAGAAACCCAACATACGACACAATGTAACATGGACACTTATATAAACAGCTTGACATTTACTAGAATGTTCCTTAACGTATTCGACATAAGACGTTCACTGTTTAAGTAACGGATTTCCTACAAAAATACTAAAAGCGTAACCATCGCGTTTTTTTTTAATGCTAAATATTATAAACACGTTCATTAAAAGTAAAAATTAACGTAAAGTAACAGTACCTAAACTGTTGCGTTTCGTTCGGTGAGTGAGAGTGCCGGAGGCCCTATCCCCTTTCCTTCTCCCTCATCCCACTCCTCATCCTATCCCTTTTCTCAACCACAAGGGGCGTCAACGCACTTGTGACTCCTGTGGTGTTGCTTGTGTCCATGGGCGGCGGTAATTGCTTACCATCAGGTGATCCGTCTGCTCGTTTGCCGCCTATTACTGTAAAAAAGTAGTAAAGTAGCGCTCATAGCGAGACTTGGCTTGCCGTTCGTAACAGATCGGCAAAGTTAAGCAACGCTTGCACAGGTTGCCACTTGGATGGGTGACCGTGTGTGGCATTTTCATCTGAGCGCTACCGTGCTTCGGAGGGCACGTAAAGCTGTCGGTCCCGGCTCTTGTCTAAGGATAAGGTTCGTTAGGCCATGTCGGAGGCCTTTGGGCGGTCTGAAAACTCCGACACCAGAGTTGGCCACACACTCACACGAAAAACAAAAAACTATTAAAAAAAATAGTATAAAATATAACTTTTATTGTGTGGGGTCACTTAAATGATTTTTGCTTTGGAGAACATTCGCAAAGAAAATAATGTGGATACAGAAAAGTTTTTGGGCATTGTGAAGCTAGTTGCTCGATTTGCTTTATATATAGGACTTGTACTTTTAGCTGTAAAGTGTTGTATTTTGTAACTTTGAAAGTTGGAAGACACGTATATTTTAAGCGTACTAAGTTTAGACGCATTCTCTAGTTTCGGTTTTTTTTTGACCCACTGGTCTTATCACACAAATTTAATAGTGTCAATGTAATTAATCTGTGATAGAGAGATGCCAAAACAAGCAACCAAGTTTAATGACAGGTAAGGCTCAATGTATGATTCTCTTAAAAAATCTTGTACAAAGCCTAACAATATATTTCGGTTTACACATAGCTTTTAAATACGGCGGAATTTATGCCTTGCGTCAATATTTCAGTTCTTATCACCAGTCTTTTTCTCTACTACTAAGATAAATAACAATTTTCATCAAAAAGACGTCTAACTCGTCTGCTACTAGTTATAAAACAGCCAATAGTGCTATACTGTTTACACAGAAGTCCTTTTCTAAATAAGAACACAAATAGAATCTCAACCGCTATCATTCACTTTCTAAAAAAACCTTGCTGAAAATATTTTACAGAATCGTGTCAATTAAGAGGGTCATTAACTGGGCCGGAGGTGCGCAATTATCGTCGGTGCCTCAGGGCTAACCAGAGATGCAAGCGACAACGTAGAGGGTTAACGTATTAATTATTTTTTCAAAGCCAGCCAGTGATCTATTAAACGGCAAAACTTTTTTACGCCGTGATAAGGGCAATATAAATAGTATTATGTGAAACTTTATACGGACTTGAAATTAATGGTAACTTTAATGGAAAAAACTGGGTAATAGCTTAGATATAAGGCAATAGCAATAATCACCAACAAATAATTTCCGCAATGCATTATACACCACTATTTTTTAATTAGTACAAAAACTTTAAGGAGATATTTGCGAAGACATTATTATCATATATGTGACATAAGAATTTCATAATATCTATAAATAGCCAAGTTATAATCATTTGTTTTTTGTAGAAAATCTCACCTAAATCATAGACATATTTTACAATCCATTCACTACTTCAATGATAGTACTTACTTCCGTCCTACTCTTACGCATTCTTTCCGTCGCACTTATTAATGTAGGTAGCCTTAGACAATAAAATAATCAGTGTAGGTAGTTACTTTTTAATTTTCTTAATTCTACCCTCTCCTTCATAGCTTATCGGGGCTTAGGAACGGCAAAGTTTACCTTTTTACAAGTAATTAAATACGAAGGTATGTAATTAGAAAGCAAACACATATCAAAATAAAAGAAGGTATTCTGTAATAAAAGAGAAGAGTAATTTTGGCGTATTTATGAAGTTAGAATCATCTGCTATTTACAAATTATTTTATCATCATCATGTCAGCCTAGAGACGGCCACTGCTGGACATAGGCCTCCCTCAAGGTCCTCCACACAGACCGATTTTGAGCCGCCCGCCTCATATTATTATTTACTTGTAGGTATTATTTACTAAACTTACAAGTATTTCCGTTGTCCTGTTTCCATTGTCAATACACAGATCACAGTCTTTTCACTACACCGACTTACACTAACCGGCTTACTTTTGTACACTCACAAAATGATGTCCATGGGTACACAGCTGCACTCGCGATTCCTCCACTCAAAAAGTACGCACGAAGCATAGCTACATACTCCCGTGATATTACGAACAGATAAGCCTTCGCGTCGGGAAAACGTAGACAAACAATTATTAACTGTTGCAGCGAAAACAATCGATACGCTCACAGCCGCTAGCAATTTAGTACTGTTTGTAGCATCGAAGCGCGGCGCGCGCGCAGAGGGACAGGGGAGAATTTATCAATGGAATAATTTACAACTGTTACTAGTTATGCATTAACCAATTATTACGTATTTTTGTGGACAGTTTTGAGACAGTTTTGGGACTTAGTGTTTTTATTTTTTAACTACATAAATATGATCAGTTAAAGATACTTAGTGCCCCGTTAAATTTTTTGTACTAATTAAAAAATAGTGGTGTATAATCTTTACCAGATATTCACAAACTTGAAAACTGGATGGACAGAAGAAATCATTATCAGCGTGTATGTAAATGTTTCCTTCATAGAGAAATGCTATGTGTGCAGTAGGTATTCACTGAGTAGCAAGAATTATATATTAAAAATGTAT
Source organism: Euclidia mi (assembly GCA_944739405.2). NCBI lineage: Eukaryota > Metazoa > Arthropoda > Insecta > Lepidoptera > Erebidae > Euclidia > Euclidia mi. Next base: position 11,279,476 of record OX123196.2, read on the forward strand.
TTTTAGTAGACTCCTAATTAAGAAACATCAGGCGTGGGTGGAATATAAATACATAACTATTTTCAACTCTACAGCAAAAGAAGCCTTGGTTTGATATTTCTGAAAAGTTTCTTGGTAAAAATTCAATAATGTTAATGCCACAACAACAACGAGGCATCTCAGACGAAAGTGATCACAGTATCACACTACTATGATATCAGCGTGAATGGTTAGCTGTTTACCATTAGACTACCATGGCTAGCTTACCATAAAGACTAAAATCACCAACGCTGAACACGAACGAACAAGTTTAATTATTTATTATTCTCCAAAAATATCACAGTAGAACTTCATCTTGCTAAATTTGTACAATGTTGGCACAAAATTTCCTTTGCTGAAAACTGGTTAACGTATAGGTGCTAAAATTGCTGAAACTTTTGATACATTTCCAGATGTCACAGTTGTGAGTTTACGTATCAGTAAGCCAACTTGACTAAGCTATTAAAAATTTAGTCAAGACTTAAAGTGACTGAATTTGGAACAATGAACTTCTTTTTTCTACTGCGTGATTTGAAATTATTGTTGGCGGCAGATGGAGCAGTTATGCAATCATTACATTCGCCGCCAGTATTATGGCACCCTTGCCACGGTTAAATTAATAACCTCATAGGGATGAAGGATGAAGGGAGGTTATGAATTTAACGCAGTGCAGTAAATAAAGGAAACAAAAAAGCTTCCACCCAGATTTAATTAAAAGTAATTATAGAGTTGATCCGAATGTATCCAATTCACGAAAATCAAATAGAAATTTTGACCCACTGCATTTACCAGCTGTGCTGTGGCCTTCCACATTTGTTATATAAAGCGAGGCGCGTGGTTCGAAGCGGTTTCAATCTGTAATGTACCGGCGTCTACATTGTGCCTCTATCAGTCGTTGAACAGTGCATTTCAGTTGTTTTGCTAATTTTTGAGCATTAACACATTGACAATTGATTCATTATTTATTTTACCAATTTTTGTGGCATATTACTGTTAAAGTACTGTTCCGTTTGTTATTTGCATACATTTCTATTATGCCTTAATATAATTGTTTACCCAAGACTCCAAGTGTGTGTCCGCAGTAAGAATATACGAGCTTTAAGGTTAAGATTTCAGGGGCTATATAATACTATGCACAAGGCAAGCGATTGAAGATAAGGACTTACATTTATCATCATTTATATCATCGGTGAGCAACAATCCACACGAACTACTGAAAATATATGCATGCGTTTACCTCACAGATAGAACATTAGAGACCTACCTTGATAATTTCAATGGCAGAGCCTGATGTTTCCACGGGTAACCTTCAGTTCCATTATCTTTACAATAAATAGTATAAGTATTGAGAAATGAAGTGAAAACTGTTGTTTACACGTGCATGCAGATGACACGTGTATAGTATACTTAGTCTGGCCATAAATAAAAAAAATATTACATTTGAATTTGGAATCTGTAATTTTTATGCGATTGTTTATTATGTTTTCTCGTTTTGGTGCCAATAAATTGTACAATATTTTGCGATATTAAAACGGAGTGGGGTGATACAGAGAACCGAATCGCTGTGATTGCATTACACAAAGTAGGTTTGGGCCAAAAGCAATTTTTTAAACTCTCCTTACACATGGTATTAGTCAAATGTTTGTGTACCAGGCTATTAATAGGTACAATGAGACCTCCTCTGTTTGTGACAGAAAAAGACCTAGCCGTCAACGTAGTATTCGTACGAAAAAGGTGGTCAAAGCACTAAGGGAAAGAATTCGAAAAATCCTGTCCGAAAAGATTTTATCTCGGGAGATGAAGATAGCACCTAGAACCAAGTCGCATATTTTAAAAGATGACTTAGGATTTGCAGCCTATAAGAGACACACTGATCATTTCTTAACTGATAATTTAAAAAATAATAGGGTGCTAAAATCGAAACAACTACTGAAGCGGTACGCAAAGGAAGCTCACAGAAATTTTTTGTTTACGGATGGAAAAAAATTCACAATTGAGAAACATTTTAACAAACAAAATGACTGTATTGTTGCTCAAAGCTCTAAAGAAGGTTCCCAATTAGTCGACAGAGTGCAATGATTGGTGCATTATCCGACTTCAGTGATGGTTTGGTGGGGTGTTAGCTATGAAGGAGTGTACTGAGCCAAATTTTGTGAAAAAGGTAGCAACATCGGCACAAGTGTATCAAAATACCATTCTTGAGAAGGTAGTTAAGTCCCTTAACAACACCATGTTCAATAACCAAGTATGGTCCTTCCAGCAAGACTCGGCACCGGGTCATAAAGCTCGGTCCACGCAGTCTTAGTTGGAAGCGAACGTTTCGGACTTCATCAGAGCTGAAGACTGGTCGTCGTCTAGTCCCGATCTTAATCCGCTGGATTATGTTTTATGGTCAGTTTTAGAGAGTACGGCTTGATCTAAACGCCATGATAATTTGGAGTCCCTAAAAAAATCCATGGAAAGAGTGCGTGCTTCTATTGATAACTGGCCTCAACTTTTACAGGACTGTATTATTGCAGCCAATGGAGACCACTTCGAATAAGCTTTATAAATTTTAAATTGTTTTATATTTATATATTAAACTAACACATTGTAAAAGTAATAAATGTTATTTGCAATAAAAAAAATTTTATTTGTTACAATATTTATGGCAAGCCTAGGTACATACCTAGGATAAGAAAGCAAGTATAATTGAAGTAATAAGATGAAATATGTAAAAGATTTTAAATCTAAATTTACATAATTATAAAGGCACATGGGTGGACGTTATGTTAGAGATAAGACTGCTAAAGCTTGAAACATTTTTTGGAACTTAAACTTTAAATAGTTCTTTTGCTATAATTTTCAGTATTATAGATATGAAAATATTTGAATGACTATTGCAGGTTTTACCGTATTGTGTTTTCAATTGGAAACTTATCTTCTGGATAGGCTATGTATTGACAAACTATCAGTCAAAACAATACAGTCGCTTCGTGCCGTCCGTTTCGCTGTTTGATCCCTACACTTGACAGCACTTTATGTTTTGTGTAATTAACAAACTGGTTGTATTTTGTTTCCGTTGGTGAAATATAAAGTCCACCGTGACACAGGACTCACGAAAAAAAAAATTAAAGGAGTAATAAAAAATTCAGATAGGATTTTCCAGCATATCAATCATCTAGATTGATTGAAAGTATGTCGGTCGGCATTGTATAATGAAAAGCGTTCCTACAGTGCAATGCAATATGTTCTGCCTATGCCTGCCGAAGAGTTTACATAAATATTAGAAAATTTGACAAACGAAAATTTATGATTCTTAACGGTAAAACTAATTACTGATATTTCTTTTTTAATTATCCTTTATTGTCCCACTGCTGAGCAAAGGCCTCTCGCTTGGATTTTAACTAAAAATCTCTGTGCTTTGCGATATCTGGCCAGTCGCCCTCAAAAGCGTCTAGGTCATCCCGCCATCTCCGTTTAGGACGTTCTAGTCGCCGCCGACCACCTGGTACCCAATTGGTAGCTACATGAGCCCACCTTCTGATAATATACATCAAAAAATAAATCTGAACTTGCTGACAGAAAGTTCACAAATGTTTATGGCTGTTTAAACAAATTATTAGAGCGTAAAAATGTAAGCTTCAGCAAAATTAGATAAAATACTAGGGCAACACGCGTAACACAGGTGTTCAGGTTGAAAAATTGTTACACTAAGTATTTTCAACTTTAAGATACCAGTGTAGAGTTGCTTTTACAACGGAGGCTGTTCAACTTTATTATTTTTCGTTAGAGGACCTAATCGCGCCTAAACGCTACGTTGTTATAATCAACACTGGAAATTGGCTGGAAAGCATAAAGTGAAAATTATTTTCATATAATTATGTTTTATCCGTAATGTTCTATTATTTTATGTTCAATTGATTTTATGAATATTAAGTAAATTGTTTGTAGACTCGTTTGCTAAAATTATATGAGAAAATGTCAAAAAAGATATCATACGATATATTTTTTTTTATGTTAATAGGCGGCAAACGAGCAGACGGATTGCCTGATGGTAAGCAATTACCGCCGCCCATGTGGTGTTGCTTGTGTCTACAAGCAACACCACAGGAGTCACAAGTGCGTTGCCGCCCCTTAGGGTTGGGAAAGGGGATGGGATGAGGAGCGGGATGAGGAGTGGGATGAGGGAAAAGGAATAGGGGATAGGGCCTCCGGCACTCTCACTCACCGAACGAAACGCAACGGTTTAGGTACTGCTACTTGACGTCGATTTTCTGTGAGAGACCACGGCGGCAGTACTACTATTGTGTGTTTACAATAAAGCCGCAGTATCGTCAACTATATAAACTCGACTAAACCATCAATATTGCATGTGATTAATATGGATCTAGTAATAACTCAATCCATGCTATATTCAGCCGTATGCACTACGTAGTAAATATGCAGTTAGCATAATAAGTGTATTAATTACTGGCTGATACAGAGAGACAGTAATGAAAATTAAAGGCATGAATTCAACGAAAATATTCTTGAAAATATAATGGAGATTGTGCACATGTTTTTGCGTTTTGGAAAGCAAGTTCAATGACATTTACCATTAAAATTTTTATGTCGTATGACAAAACGTAGCGCGCTTTATTAATTTTAAGATCCTTTTTTGATACCTATTTTTAACAAATAAATAATGATAAAGAATGATTTACAAGGTACATGACACAATTCAGTGCTGTAAAAAGTATCGTTAGATATTCCCGACCTTAGAATTCAACTCTACGATTAATTTAATGACTACTGCTGCCAGTTTATTCATCAAAACATTGAAATATTAACTATATGAACATTATATATGAACAAAGGGATTCATATATAATGTTCATTAATATTCCTCAAAATTACGATGATAGGAAACGCTTACTTGATTACGTTTTGTTGCGAAGACAAAGGGCAATATCATCTCTGACAGCGACCTCTTTTGGCTTATCATATAAAACAGAAAACTTGTACAAGTCATTTTGGTTTGTTAAAGACGAACAAAGAAGACTTTTCTGGTTGACAAGAAACTGTTTGGTTCAACCAATTATGTTCCAAAGTAAAAAGAGGTAGATATGTTATAGGTGTACCAAAAGCAGGACGCTAAACATAAGCCAGTTGGCAAGTCTGACATATGTGTGTGTGGAGTCGCGAGCCGGCGTCAAAGTGAAACTGACACGTCAACCGAAAATAAAATAAAATATGGAATTATCGATGTGTGCGTTAGTGTACCGTTTCTACGGATTGATTGCTACGTAGAAAAAGGGTTCAACAATAGGGTATTTGACTAAAAAAATCGAATTAGTCCGTCAGACAGATTTCCAAAAAAATATTGGACACGTATATTTTCTTTAGTCACGTAAACAAAAAATGAAGACGACAAACTTCGCTGAAAACTCGTGTGACGTCACTTGCCAGTACACTTTTTACTGGCAAATGACGTTACAAGCCCCCACTCTTAGGCGTTTCTCCATCTTTGATGCGTTTTATCTTCGTAATTTTTTACTGATTTGATAAAACAAAAAATACGTATCCAATATTTTTCGATAATCTAACTGACGGACTAATTCGATGTTTTTAGTCAAATAACCTATTGTTTTTGACAAATTAGATCTTAATGAAATATTGTTACGAAGAATAATTACAACTAGCAAACTTGCTTCCTTAGATGTCAATGATACTGGCAGTTGACACGGTGACAAAGGAAAAAATTATGTACTTGTTTTTTGTCGTTCTGTTTTATTCAATGATATTTAAAACCAAGTATGCAACAGTGTCTTAAGAGCCGACAGGGGAGCATATTATGCAGAGAATAGCACTGTAAGAGAAGGAAAACTTGATACAAACCCTATACCAACCCGTTTGGCCAGCGTGGTATAGCAGGCCAATTCCTCCTTTCAAAGGAGAGACCTCCAGCAGTGGACTGTTAAAGGCTGATGATGATGATGATGCAACAGTGTATGTCACAGCTTAGAACTGATACTAGGATTGGGAGAAATCAATACGGAATTAGATGTTCAGATTCTTGAAATAGACAGGCTTCTAAGACAGGATTATCGGAAGCTTTGCACAGTACATAATAAAGAAACAACTAGCAAAATATATAAACATACCTAAGCAGTTGGGAAATTCTTTGTTGCTGCGTGAACAAATTGATTTGAATTATCAAGCGACTATTTAGTGAAAATTGTTAATTTTACATAATATAACACTCATTTAGTAACGGCCGTGTGGTTGACGGCATAGAATACAAGTGTCACCACCCCCTATCTTCCCGTGGGTGTCGTAAGAGGCGACTAAGGGATAACACGATGCAAATACCATATTTGCGTAGAGACGGAAAACTCGACAGGTCCCGGGTTCGATTCCTGGGTCGGGCAGTGTTATTGGGTTTTTCTGTCAAGAAATTCTCAGTAGCAGCACGGAGTCTGGAAATGTGCCCGGTACGGCAATAGGCTCGCCCCTTATTACGTGGGACTAAAGTATATCTGGCGAAAAGTGGGTGTAGAAATACACCTCTGCCTACCCCTTCGGGGATAAAAGGCGTGACGATATGTATGTATGTATGTATGTATGTATGTATGTATGTTAGTAACAACAACAATATAGTAACTGCATTAATTTCTTAAGTATTATGTCTGTAACTAAGTAATTACTATTTACAAGTAATTAAGTACAATGTGAAACAGTTGCAGCTCCTTACAAAAATAAAATACCATAATATTGGCGATTCAAAGAGTGGCCACGAGTTTTATTGCCCGTTCTTACTCATGGCTCTACCTATTGCTTTGTGAACGAGGCAGTAAATGTAAATGTAGAAGCATTAAGTAATTCGATTTAAAAAATTGACGTTCATAAGCGTCACCTTGTGACCTAGATGAATAAACGATTTTGACTTTGACTTTGATTTATTTTTATAAACAACACTCAAGTTGACATGACATGAATCAAAATAACCAAAGAAATATAACCTGAAAATAACGATGCCCGGTCGTTAAGGCATATCTTGAAATGCCAAAAAGTAAACACACATTATGTAAATAATCATGTCTTAATAATATATAAAGCAAACAAAATGATAAAAGAAAACATGAACTAGATGCATACAACACACCTTAATAAATACCTTGTAAAATAGTTTCTTGAAGAATGTAATATTTTAAATAATTCACTACTACTATAAACCGAGATAATAATATTAAAAGACAATATTGTCACCCGAAATAGCTGCATCGCGTCTGATATGATGGGACTTTCTCGAACTTCGTCCATTTGTGTCGTGTCCTCAGAGACGTCACTATTTCGGTTTAGTTTAGAACAACTTGATATCAACAGCTGACAATTTGGTGATGGAATGCTTAATGATTTGACTTTGAGGGCTGTTGTTTTGTTGTCTAGATTGTTCATTTTGATCGTAAACACGGGGGTTGTTATCAAAGGAATTACTTGTGAAAACTTGTAAATGGCCCTCAGCTTCATAAAATTGTAAATTGTATGTCTTTGTTAGCTGTAAGTTTTCCGAAAAGATTAAAATAAAATAAGAGGAAAACACACGTGGATATGACTCTATATTATAAGGAATTACTTCTAACAAAATAAGGTAACAGAGCGTAAGTAATGCCCAAAGCGTTCTCTGTAAGTTCTTGTTTTTTTGGTGGGGCAGAGAATCGCAACTCGCGTTCTTTTTTTTAATAATAATAATAATTCTTTATTGTAACAACAAGGTGATTACAAATGTACGTAGTCCTGACTTCCAAACTAGCGTGAGCTGTATGATGAGAGTCAGTTCCTTCCCAAAAACAAGTGAAACTTAATACATACTCGTGGTTACAATATGGTTAGTAGATACATAGTTCTAGTTGAATTTAATATAACAATAACAGTATTCAGTGTGTGTTTGTGTGTGTGTGTGTGTGTGTGAGTGTGTGTGTGTGTGCGCATGGGTGTGCGTGTGTGTGGGCCTGTGTGTGTGTGTGTGCATGTGTTGTTTGTGTTCACATCTATACTAATATAATAAAGCGGAAGAGTTTGTTTGTTTGTTTATTTGTTTGTTTGTTTGTTTGTTTGAACGCGCTAATCTCAGGAACTACCGGTCGGATCTGAAAAATTCTTTTTGTATACGATAACCCAGTTTTTCCGAAAGGCTATAGGCTATATAACATCACGCTTCGACCCTTTGGGGCCAGGCAAAAGGCTAAAAAGTCTAAAAGATAATGTCGGCTAATCTCAGGAACTAGCAGTCGGATTAGAAAAATTGTTATTGCCTATGATAGCCCAAGTATTCCGAAAGGCTATAGGCTATATAAAATTACGCCACAACTTTTAGGGGCCAGACAAAAATAATAAAATGGTCAAACGAGAAGGGGGAGGGTTGGGTCAAAGGCAAAAAAAAGGCTAAACGAATAGGATACAATCCATATGGGTATCGTTTTCAAGATTTTCGGGACGCTGATTAATAATATGAAATTTATTTAGTGATCCAATATGGCGGACGGGAAATCAAAGATGGCGGATGAGAAAATTTAAAAAATCAATATGGGTATCGCCTTCGATATTTTAGGGGGTGGGGAATCGAAATACAACATCTATTTCGTGATCAAAGATGGCGGATGGGAAATCAAAGATGGCGGATGGAAAAAAATTATAAAATCAATATTGGTATCGTCTGCGATGTTAAAAGGGATGGGGAATCCAAATACAACATCTGTTTCGTGATTCAAGATGGTGGATGGGAAATCAAAGATGGCGGATGGGAAATTTTTTAAAAATCAATATGGGTATCGTCTCTGATGATTTAAGGGATGGAGAATGCAAATACAACAAGTATTTCGTGATCAAAGATGGCGGATAGGAAATCAAAGATGGTGGATGGGAAAAATTTTAAAAATCAATATGGGTATCGTCTCTGATGATTTAAGGGATGGTGAATCCAAATACAACATCTATTTCGTGATCAAAGATGGCGGATCAGAAATCAAAGATGGCGGATGGGATTATTTTTAAAGTCGATATGGGTATCGTCTCCGATATTTTAAGGAATGAGGAATTCAAAAACACCATCTATTTCGTGATCAAAGATGGCGGATGGTTTTTTTTTTTAAATCAATATGGGTATCGTCTCCGATGTTTAAAGGGATGGGGAATCCAAATACAACATCTATTTCGTGATTCAAGATGGTGGATGGGAAATCAAAGATGGCGGATGGGAAAAATTAAAAAAATCAATATGGGTATCGTCTCTCATGATTTAAGGGATGGTGAATCCAAATACAACATCTATTTCGTAATCAATGATGGCGGATATGAAAACTAAGATAGTGGACGGGAATTTTTTTGTAATGTCTATATGGGTATCGTCTCCGATATTTTAAGGAATGGGGAATTCAATATTATATAAAAATCTATGTTTTTTTTTTCATCATTTATAGACTCTGAAATGATAAGAGATTAAGCGCTATGTCAATGGTAACTTTGGAAATGGGGCTTGGAAAAAAGGGAATTAAATAAAAACTCTTAAAAAGGCGATACGGAGTTCGCTGGGTCAGCTAGTCCTTAATAAAATACTCTGTGGATAAAAACAACTTTATCCAAACTATATTATTATTTATCTTTCATTAGCAATAACCGTACAGATAGAGTTTGCGTTTCATTATTTTCTGAAATTAATTACAAATTATTTTTGGATATTGAATAATACGATTCTAATAATTATGTTCAAGCCGGTAGGTAAGTACCGACTACAAGAATACATTGTCATTATTAGTGATATTCTATTTGTGGACGATACGTTTCTTAGAGTAAGAGTCTTGGTTTTGAAATACATAGTTCATCAAAAAATTAAAAATTAAAAAAACAAAACGAAAATGAAAACTTAAAAATCGCAACAAAAATGTTAACTAGGTAATTAGTTTCTTTTTAAAAAAAAGAGAACCGCCTTCAAAAAATCGACCCACTGAAAAGTAAGAAATAAATTTTACATACGCTAACCCTAATCCTCTCAAATTTCCTTTCAAATTTCTCCCAAAAACTATTTACTAAATTTAACTAAATACTTAGTTTTTGAAGTCGGTGCCAAACCAAATCCCACTTAAAGCCTATTGTTTGGCGTCATCCTTTCCAAACCAGCGCATTTAATCTACATAGGTACCTTACAGCCCAAAATAGGTAGCTAAGAAGTATAATTATTTTATAATTAAGCATTTATTTCATACTTTTTATATATTTTATATATTTGTTGCTTTTTAGAGTATATAGGTGGATTATTTTAAATTTTATTTGTTCAGATATTTTTTGAGGCTTTATTGATTTGATACATTCGTCGTATTATTTTCTCTGTTTGCCAGTATTCTTTTTTGTTTATGTTGGTTTGGCACCGACTTCAAAAACTAAGTATTTAGTTAAATTTAGTAAATAGTTTTTGGGAGAAATTTGAAAGGAAATTTGAGAGGATTAGGGTTAGCGTATGTAAAATTTATTTCTTACTTTTCAGTGGGTCGATTTTTTGAAGGCGGTTCTCTTTTTTTTAAAAAGAAACTAATTACCTAGTTAACATTTTTGTTGCGATTTTTAAGTTTTCATTTTCGTTTTGTTTTTTTTATTTTTTATTTCATACTTTTTAGTGATAGGTACTCCATTTACTTTAAGTTTTGGGCTAATTAATAGTTTGTTTATAGTTATATTCATCAATTATATTAGTGATAAGTTTTCTGCTAGTATTAGTCTGTAATCATGACTTTAACATAGGTACCTTCTTTTATTCTGTATGCCTATGGGCTTAGGCTTGATGCTGCAAGAGAGAGATGAGTCTAGGGAATCAGCTACATACGGAAGGACGCCCCCCGCAAATGCTGCTCCGGCTGATCCAAACAAATGCGGCGGACTTGTACATACTATTGAATTGGCTGTGAGCTCTCGTATTATGCTCCGGAGAAATATGCCAATAACGGATGGCTTAGCGAACGGGGCAATCGGTGTTCCTAAAGGATTTAAATGGCCGGCACTATGAAGAGATCAACTTGAGGCAGCTGAACTGGCTGATGCCATTTTGATATTATTTGATGATCCATCAATCCGTCTTAAAGATGATGATGGATACATTTCCATAGCTCCAGTGACAGCGACCTATCAAGGCAATCGCGGTTATGGTGATATCGAAAGGCGGATGGTGCCAGTCAAATTGAGTTGGGCTGTGACGGTACACAATTAAGTTGCAAGGATGTACACTTAGTTCCGCAGTAATCGACCTAGGGCCTAAAATCTTTGCTAAAGGCCAATGCTTTGTTGCCTAGAGTCGGGTCAAATCCCTAAAAGGCATGGCTTTAAGTGATATTGACTCGAACCAATTACTCAACCATCCCCACGACAACATAGCCTTATCCGAAATGACAAGAATGAGAAATATGCTCTCGCATTAGATTCTTTCACCGACTTTCTTTGTTTTTTGTTAATTGCAGAGACATAGACACCTACACACGTACACACACACGTAGGTACACATACAAATACACATACGCGCGTGCGCGCACACACACGTAATACATACAAACATACTAAGAACCATTAAATGTATACGGGTCAAACGGAAAACCTTCTTTTTTTGAAGTCGGTTAAAATACTAAAACTTTCTCCTAACTGTAACGAATACTTTTTTTGAAAACTGCATAAAAATTGGTTTAGCCAAACTCGAGTTAATCGTGGGCAAACTTACATATATACGGGTCAAACACAGAACTTTCTTTTTTTAAAGTCGGTGAAGGGCCTAAAACCTTATACTAAGTATAACAAATACTTTTTTCTGAAAACTGAATAAAAATCGGTTCATCCAAACTCGAGTTAATCGTGGGGAAACTTACATATATACGGGTCAAACTCAGAACCTTCTTTTTTTGAAGTCGGTTAAGGGCCTAAAACCTTCTCCTAAGTGTAACAAATACTTTTCTGAAAACCGCATCAAAATCGGTTCAGCCAAACGCGAGATAATCGCGGACAAACATACATACATACATACATACATACAGGTCAAACTGAGAACCTCCTTTTTTTTTTGAAGTCGGTTAAAAATGTAATTATATGATAATTATACCTATTTACAAATGCGTAGTTAGTTATAAGAATAAAAGTTTATTGGTTTCAGTATTACAGCAAATTTGTATAAATTACAAAATAAACTATAATATTGAAAGCAAAAGGTTTAAGCGTCAGTTTATGCTTGGCGCCCGGAGAAGTACCAAGCGCTGGTTTTACAAAGATTTACAAAAACATACAACAACCAATCTATTAATAAACGGAATTAAGTTCCAAAATGAAAAAAACATCCCACTACGAACCATCTTTCAAAAACACTAGTACAAAAAGAAACCTACAAATTATCTTTTATCTTTAACACCTAATTATTATGCAAATGGGTCTCCGAGGCAAACTGGACTAATTGTTCGACCGCCTGTTGCTTTTGTTGCGTTTCCAATGAGACAAAGCGTCAGACACCGATCCATTTTCCATGAAAGAATATAAAATTTACATTAATTATGAACATACTGTTGATAATATTATGTAATAATCGTAATTATGTTTTTTGTGCTATTCTTGAAACCTGTTGTCACAATATTTACTACTTTTTTGGCTCTCAGCAAGCTAGCTAGTAGACATGTATCGTTCATTGCTGCTTTTATAGATCATACTGTGGGTTTCCTTATAAGCCATATGATCTATTTTGCTAATAAACATAGGAATCTCCTTTAGCTATTTTATATGCCACTAGTTTTACCGCCGGGATAGGTACCTAAAATAAGTTTAAAAAGAAATTGTGTAAGACAAATGAACGTCTACAAAACAAATGACTATAAAATGATCAACCATCGATAGGGCTTACAAATAACAGGTGCATGCGATTTTCGACCTTATTGACAATTCATGACAGACTTTTTTTTGTCTTTTCTTGCTTTCTGAGATTGATACGTGAGTAAAATTATAAATTCTGAGTTATGTCAATAAGGTCGAAAATCGCATGCACCTGTTTTTTTGTAATCCCTATCGATGGCTGATCATTTTCTGATAGTCATTGGTTTTGTAAATATTAATTGGTTTTACACAATTTCACAACTCATGAGTTCATGAGGATCCTCTGGGGGATTAGGCTAGGAGATCCTGGTGGACAACATGCAAACATGTTAAGTATTTCGTTGCCAACATTGACAATATTTATTTCAAGATCGAAATATTCGCGAAACTTCTGCTCGAGCAATTCAACAAATGCGACAAAATTATCAGGAGGTATACCTAATAAAAAACCCAATTGTACGTTACCATCGTTAAAATCTTTATCATGACTGAATTATTTCATCTAGTATTATTCACACAGTACAATAAACAACCATTATTAATAATAAAACACCACGTTTTTACATTAAAATATTAAAACTTGCAACGTACAAAACAAACAACGTGCGTCGTAATAACCCTAAGATTGTCAACTGCTTGTGCCTACGTAAATCGGTTTTTTCCAGTCTCGCCGCGTACACAACAAGTGGCCAGTGGTCACGCACACATAAGCCGCGTGCTTGTAGTAGTGCAACCGATTCGCGCTGTTGTATGAAGCTGTGTCTCTATTCCGTTTATCTATCTACTCATGTGGTATAATTAGGGCTTGTTATTATTCGATGTTCTTAAAAATTCGAATATTCGATATTTTTACAGGAAGTATTCGAATTATTCGAATATTATTCGAATATCAGCTGTTTCTTTTTAAACCTTTATAAAACCATGCATAAACACTAAATAAACAAGTGACAGTTGAATATTTTTATTTATTATATAAAATTGAATCACCTTTCAGTAACTTTGGCAATTCTAATTAAACAAAAAGCAATAAACTGTAGATATTCAAAACAAAACCAAACAAAAATATCTAAATAAAAATTACACCTGCTAAATCGTGGTTGCGTAATTTTTGACATATTTCTCTTGCTTCATTCACCCCCATCAAGTTCTTTTGCTTAGGGCACTTCTTAACTGTCCTTTTTTTAGGATGTCTCCAATCTATACTGAACGTACCGGAACGTCCGCCTAGGTCTTCCCCTTCAACCTGTCCCATGCACACTTGCCCTAAATATCTTCTTTGTTAGTCTTTCGTCATCCATCCTCTCCATTTCCCTACAACACTCTTATCACAGTTATCACACAACTCTTTACTCTGTCGATTAAAAATACACAACACATACTTCTCAGTGATCATTTCTACAGCATTTATTCTACTTTCTAGTCTCTTTTGCAATACCCAACTTTCACTACTCTCTCTCTCCCTATTCGTGCCTTTTTGGACACGTTTTGGCTGTTGATAAATGCCTTCAGAGCTCCATTCACAAGATACTGAAAGAAGGGTTAATGTAGGTAATAGACCTACATTAACCCTTCTTTCAGTATCTTGTTAATTCTTACCATCTCTTGTAAATAGCGTACCTAAGTACACAAACTCATTAACTTGCGCCACTCGTTGTCCATCGATCATAAATCATAACATTACAAGTCGTAACGCATTCCTCCTTTTCAAAAACCATAACTTTCATTTTACTTACATTTCCTTTTTCTCTAAAGCACCATCCATGATTGTTACCATCTCCTGCAACTCCTCCGCTGAAGATGCAAGTATTACCTGATTATCAGCATAGAGGAGTCATTTGAAAAGTAACCCATTCAGCCATAATCCACATTCACTATACTTAAGATCTTGCAAACAACTGTCCACGAAGACGTTAAACAGCCATGGCGACGCTACATATCCCTGTCTAACACCTGTCTTGATGAAATAGAAAGCGATGATCAGTTTTAATTAAATAAAGATAAATGAGAGATCATAAATCACACCGCAATCACAATAATCATTCGTAGGATTGACGTAAACTTTGGTAATGCGATCTAAAAAAACGTAACTGTAAATCATTCGAATATTCGAATTTAACACCACTCAATATTCGAATAGTAAAAATGAACGAATATTCGCATTATTCGAACATTCGAATATTCGAATTACAAGCCCTAGGTATAATGCGTCAATTTATCAGAAGAAAAAAGAGCCTTGACGGATGAAGAAACAAAACTAAAATCATATATTTTTACTTGAATTATCCGCCCTTGTTACACCCAACTAGTAAACAGATAGGACGTTAAAATTTACTATTGATTTTTAAGAAAAATCAATTGCTATTTAAATACTTATGTAATTACTTTTAATTAAAATGTAACTTAAACATGTGTATTTATTACAATCACCAACAAATATTCTACTTCTTAATAATTTTTCTGTCTTTCGCGTTTTTAATCAGATTCATCAAAATATTCACTAGACTGTACTGCCGTCCTTTAACTAGAACCCCGTTAACCCTCAAATGGTCGATTTTGAGTTTTTAATGCAAAGTATTACAGTTTTAAATTCTCTATCTTTCTGTCTAAGAACCATATCTCTATCACTTACAGTTATAGAGATATTAAAACATGATTTACCGTTAAATGACAAAATATGCAACAAATGCTTGACTATAATCTGACTATACCAAGCTTCTTAGCTTAATGCACGTTTAAGTACCTTAGTTTCGAAATCGCCTAATATTTTTTACATTTCTTATTAGCTTAAACCACGTTAAATGAATATTCTTGACTACAAATACACTAAGAGCGTATAACTTGTTTAAAGTTAAGGATCAATTTTGATAATACAGGAATAAAAACAATGCTATAAACTATTTATGATGAAAACCTTATCTTAATTCTGGTTAGACGACCATAACGGTATTTTTGCCAAGTAATCGTAATACTGCAATTTTCTCAAAACAATTTGTAAAAAAAGCGTTATTTACTTCTAACATGGAATTTATTCAAAAAAATATTAGTTATTCTTAACTAAATAACGGCTAGCGCACGTTCCCTAACTAGAAACACGTTATCCTTTTTTCGCGCTTCATTAATTCCGGGAGTGTGCGGGGATGCCATATGCGCGCGAGGATGGGATATGCGCGCAGGGAGGTTTGCCATTCTGCTCGGAGAGCTTATAGCGTGCAAGCGTGCGTCATCGCATCGTGTTCCCGCCAAAACTCAAATATGTCGAGGAACATTACGAAAAAACATTCGGTAAAATTTGTTTTTTTTTGTGTAATAATTAATATTATCTTCTAAGGAGATATTAAGATATCTCCACCGATTTTAAAGGAAGAATAGCAGACCAACGAAATACTCATATTTATAAAATTATGATGATTGCCTTGTTGGTTTTCTATTTCCTTTGACGGGCAGGAACTGGATAAGAGTAGCCGCGGATCCACCATTGCAGCCAGTCAACCGGAAGATGGTGGTCAAACCATCCAAAGTAAGGCAAAAATAAAAGGCAAGATACTATATAGGCAGAAGCGCTAAGTATCAGCGCTAACCTCCGCCACTACGATCGCCAATCCGTCTGCCAAGCGTGGCGATCAAAGCAAAATCTCCCAAAAATTAGCCACACACGATAAAACGGGCTCCATTCCCCGGTGGCCTCGCTATTCCTGACTCAGATAGCGTCCATGGTAACGGCAGGGCAAGCGGTGCAATAAATCTCCGGCAGATATTTGGCGCGATATTCATTGAAGATCATATAGGTATACGCTCCGACTTCGTCACTTTCCGATGAGGAGGTAGAAGCATTGTATGAGGACATATCTCGGGCTATATACATAGCTTCAAAACCCCTTACACCGTTGTCATGGGAGATTTTAACGCGAAACTAGGCAAACGAGCGGTGATGAGCTGAGGGTCGAGCAATTTGGATATGGACTCCGGAACTCGCGGGGCCACTTGCTGGCTAGCTTCATGGAGAAGGAAGGACTCTTCATAATGAATTCCCTTTTTCAAAAAGCGAGAATGCCGTAAGTAGACATGGATAAGTCCAGATGGTGCCACCAAAAATAAGATCGATTTCATCACATCGATGAAGAGATTAATATTTAATGATGTCTCTGTGATCAGCTCGCTTAAAGCGGGCCGCGGTCAGCGAATGGTAAGAGGCACATTGAATATTAGTCCCAGCCTCGAATGGTCGAGGTTGGTGAAGTCTACGCTCCTACCAGCGCCAGTTCAAATCTAGAACCCCGAGAGCTTTCAGCTTGAACTGCGAAACCGCTTCGAATGTCTAGGAGAATGCGTAGATGTGGACAACTTTAGTGACAGGTTCGTGAATGCTGTCCATACAACAGGTTTAAAGTTCTTAAGGTCCATGACGATTGAAAGAGCCAATAAAATCACTGGTCCGATCCTCGAGCTTATACAGGAAAGGCGTAAGATGCTTCTGCATGCTGCCTCCGACGATATGCCAAAGTATCGGCGGCTTAATAGACAGATCTCTAAGTCTCTGATTCGTGATCTCCGCTAATACAACACTAAGTGTGTTCAAGAGGCAATCGAGCAGAATAACGGTTCCAAAGTGTTCAAAAGAGATCTGTCTATCGGGCAGGTCAGCTGACAAGGCTGAAGACGAATTATCAAAAATTGCAAAATTATCTTGTCCAGACCCCAGCTCCTGGAAGATATCAAACTGTTCTTTGGACAGCTATATATGACCTCACGACCACTGGTTACTACTCCAGCCACTGACCCTAGAACTGGATTGACCCGACACTATACCGAAGATATCCCGGACATGACATCCCGTCAGCATGCAAAAGATAAGTGTGGCCCTAATCACCTCAAAAACAACAAGGCACCGGGTGATGACGGAATTACGCCAGAGTTTTTGAAAGCTGGCGGCGCACCTGCCGTGGAAAAACTTCGAAAGCTATTAAATTCTGTCATACTCGAGGGCAAAACGCCACAGGCACGGCACAGGAGTGTGGTGGTGCTTTTCGTCAAGAAGGGCGATATTACCTTTTTGAAGAACTACAGACCCATCTCACTCCTGAGTCACGTCTATAAGTTGTTTTCAGGGGTCATCACGAATCATCCCGAGACCAAACTAGACGACTTTCAGCCTCCCGAACAAGCGGGTTTCCGTAAAGGCTATATAGTAGACCACATACATACGCTGTGGCAGGTTAAGTCTGAGTGTAACCAGCCTCTATGCTTGGCGTTTGTGGACTATGAGAAAGCCTTCGATTCGATCGAAAACTGGGCGGTGCTGTAGTCTCGCCAACGCTGCCATCGATACGTCAAAGTGCTGAAGTGTTTGTACGAAAACGCCACCATGTCAGTCCGCCTCCAGGACTAGAGTTTAAAACCTATTCAACTATACCAAGGGGTGAGGCAGGGAGATGTTATATCTCTGAAACTCTTCACCGCTGCGCTGGCAGACATTTTCAAGCTTCTGGAATGTGAAGGACTCGGCATCAAATAAACGGCGAGTATATCACACACCTTCAATTTGCTGATGATATCGTAGTCATGGCTAAGACCATGGAAGGCCTCAGCACACTGCTCGATGGCCTCCGTAGAGTCTCCCAACAAGTAGGTCTTAAGATGAACATGGGCAAGACGAAAATTACGTCTGACTTCCATGTCGTACCTGCTCCTATTCAGGCTAGAAACTCTACACACTCTACACTCGAAGTTGTCGACAAGTATGTATAACTGAGAAAATGATCCAATTGGGTATATCCAACGAGAAAGAGGTCATTCGTCAAATCTAATGCGGTTGGGCGGCGTTCGGGAAGTCACGGTATATCTTCACGTCTGATATCCCGCAGAGTCTCAAGACGAAAGTCTTTGACCAGTGTGTGTTGGAAGTGATGATCTATGGGCCTTATCCGAAAGGTCAGGGTCACTAAAAGGGCAATGGAAAGAGCTATGCTCGATGTTTCCTTGCGAGATCGAATAAGAAATGAGGAGATCCGCAGGAGAACTAAAGTCACCCACATAGCTCTCCAAATAGCCAGGCTAAAGTGGCAATGGGCAGGGCACATAGCTCGAAGAACCAATGGCCGTTGGGGCAGGAGGGTTCTGGAGTGGCGCCCATGTACCGGACGACGACGCAGCAGGGGTAAGCCTGCCACAAGGTGGGCCGATGATCTGAATAAGATTACCAGAAGCGGTTGGATGCGGGCGGCTCGAAATCGAATCTGTGTGGAGAACCTTCGGAGAGACCTATTTTCAGCAATGGACGTCTCTAGGCTGACATGATGATGACTATGCGATTGAAAATATCATTACTGCCTATTATACGCAAATATAATATATTAACCGTTTGACCGCTAGCGCCAATTCGCCGAATTCACTTGACCGCTCACGTTCTAAACAAAATGTCGCGCCGCCGCTCGCCAGATGGGCGCGCTAACATAAACATTTATTGTCGATAAGTCCGTAACATGAGTAAGTTGAAGTGATGTTTTTCTTCAACCTTATAAATGACTCTTTCAAGTCGTATGAATTCTTTGTTGATATTTATTTTCTAATTTATTATACTTAGCAGCGAACATTGACTACCATTGAAAAAAACACTTTGTGTATTTTAAAGAGGATTATTTTAAAAAGTAAATCGATGACATACATA
The DNA here is from genome assembly GCA_944739405.2 of Euclidia mi. Classification (NCBI taxonomy): domain Eukaryota; kingdom Metazoa; phylum Arthropoda; class Insecta; order Lepidoptera; family Erebidae; genus Euclidia; species Euclidia mi. The sequence goes on from OX123196.2 coordinate 11,299,007, forward strand.
TTTTATGAGTTTTAACTGTAGAGGAATTCTATCTACACCGAATTAAATAAAAAAAACATGTATCATAGTATAAAAATATTTAATTACACGCATACGATAAGCACGTAATCACGGAGCGCGCGAAACAAAGAGTGGCATTTGACATTATTTTTTCGTTCCGGGTTAACGATTTTAAGACTCGCTTCGTATTTTTAGCATCAAGAAATGTTCAATGATTTGAATAGAACAGAGAAAAATAATTTAAAACATTACGTAATAGAAGGAAACAGTCAATTCAGACCGAGTATAGCGCTGTAACCAAAAAGGGAAAATAGTCACTTGTGCGCGGTCTACGGCATTTCGAAAAAGGGAGAATAGTCACTTGTGCGCTGTCAAGCGGTTTAAAAGCCGCTATGGAAATAGTGACTTAAAATATTTTTTTAAAGCTAATAATTGCTTAATAGGATTAGAAAAATAATCAAGGCTGTGCATATAAATTTTTACAAATTGCTGTATATATAGATGTCCAGGAAATTTATTTAGTTAAAACTGTTTAATATAAATTGATTCAATTTTCATACTGCATTTCATTGAATTATCCAGTTTTTTTATATGTAATGCTTAGCTATAAACACGTTAGTAACAATTGAAGTAAGAAATACCTGTTTTTAGCTTAGTAATCAAGCATATATTTTTTTATACCTTTTTTATTTTTCGCTAAAACTTAGCTTGAAACAGTCATAGGTGCTTTAGCCTCTTCTTATGTAAGGTACTCATGTATAAATATTAAGAAAGGTCTTAGCTACAAAACAGTTACTGGACTTAGCACGTTTATAGTTAAGCATTTAAGGCTAAATTTATTGAAAATTAGAAACCTCATAAATTTAAAGAAAATTCTTAACTAAAAGATCTCTAAGTGTAGGTTAACGAGGGTTTAGTGCGGCAATCAATGTAAAAAAAAATGTGTTGTGCTTAACTAAACCAAAAATTTCTGTTTTTTATATAATTTTATATACATTTCTGAGCAGGAAATATCCTAAATGACGCTGGAAAATATTTGTTTAAATAATATTTAACAATCACTGATTTATGTATAATAGTTTTCTAGAAACAACGACTCCCGCGTTTTTTAGGTTTTTCTCGAAAATCACTTTTTGGGGTTAACGTGGTTTTAGTTAACGGACGGCAGTGTAGGGAATCTTGTGAATCAGCTGCAACCGGCCTCCTGGACGATCCAGCCTGATCTGCCTGGCCTGCCTTCAAGGTCAGGACCTGTTTCAACCAGTCAGCATTTTCAGGTTTCATCAAGTTTCATGAATGGCGTCAAGGATAAAACATCCCTAATCTTTATGTCTTTTACTCCAGATTTTTCTTCCTGCTGCACATTTAAATCATGTTTGCTTACTGGCAAAACATTCTTCTTAAATGTAAAATTTAGGTCCGGGTATGTATACAATTTTGAGGTCGTTATCACTCCTTCAAGACTGAAGTCTAGTTTAACATATTGCTGTACCTATCGCAAACTGAGCTTTGTTTTTTCCTGTGGCTGTGGGTGTATTAGACAAAAAAACCTGCCAACATCTGATGTAAAATCACTTGAATCACTCGTTTCAGTCATTTTTTACATTAATAAGTATTCAGAAACTGCATACAGGTCGTAACGTGTTCAAATTTAAACGCAAGGGCGTAGCGCCACCTTCGAAATCAATGATTATCACGCCATCTGGGAGTGGCTGATCGAAACGAGTTTTTGGGATGCGAAACTAGATGGTGCTGTGCAAAAAGGCCTTTGGGTACCGAATGCCCTTGTTGCTCACAATGCTTTAATTATAAGATCAATAATAAACGATTATATGGTTATTTGGTATTTAAATACCTTAAAAGTCCAAGTCATGCCGTGTGGTTGTGCCGTGTGGTTGACGGCATAGAATACAAGTGTCACCACCCCCTATCTTCCCGTGGGTGTCGTAAGAGGCGACTAAGGGATAACACGATGCAAATACCATCTTTGCTAAGAGACGGAAAACTCGACATCAAACCCTATACGACTGCCTCGTTGGTCTCGCGGCATAAATGTGCGCGTGGGATCAGGAGGTCCCGGGTTCGATTCCTGGGTCGGGCAGTGTTATTAGGTTTTTCTGTCACGAAATTCTCAGTAGCAGCACGGAGTCTGGAAATGTGCCCGGTACGGCAATAGGCTCGCCCCTTATTACGTGGGACTAAAGTTTATCTGGCGAAAAGTGGGTGTAGAAATACACCCCTGCCTACCCCTTCGGGGATAAAAGGCGTGACGATAAGTAAGTAAGTAAAAGTCCAAGTAGTCTTTTAGGTTACGCGCGACCGCTCCCGTTATAAAAGACCGCGCGCCTGTTTGAAGGTTATAGCTTATTCTCATAGTTAGATAAGATTTTGTAAAAAAATACAACATTGTCACTAATATCGGCGGATGATGAGTACCAAGTTTAAAGAGTTTTCTGTATGGAACATTTTTTCATGTACCGATGCTCTACTACCGCACAAGTCTACGTTGCGAAAGACTCAGCAAATGTTCAACCAACGGACACAAAGAACACCCACAACCAAACCAACAATTTGTGAACCACGCAAAGTGTAGCTTTAATAAACGAGATGACTGGAAAAGTGCCATCTTTGCAGATTTTTTATCTTATCTTGTTGTTTACTAAACGGTGATAATAATAATTTATTCTTAATATGACATATCAGATTTTATCTAATGAAACTATACATATATCTTCCTTGAAATGTCAGATCTACCTAGTTATTGGTTTTCTATTAGAAATTTGTCGGGCAGAGTCAAAGTATAGAATGCAGACAGCAAAATGCGATGTCACAAACTCTGATCTACTTTGAGTGAGCGGACACTCCAATAAGGTTTCATGTTTAAGTTCGCTGCACTGCACCCACACCGCAAACGCAATTACAGTCTGGCTGAGCTCTGTTCCTGGAGACGTGCAGTTCATATATATTATGCACAAACAAAGTTATTTCTAGTCAGTTGAATACTCTCTACAAGATGAACAAATTCACACGTTTCCATTATTCAAGGAATCCCGCCACGGACGCACATTTACATGTCTCACAACATTCTATCTTTCTACTACTCCTTTCTGTAAATACATTTTTGCTATATCTAATATCTGTTTACATAACATTGATGGCACACTGGCTGGCTTAGAACAACTGTTGCCAATATGACTGGAATGTAATTTTGCTTTCTCTAGGAGGACGATTATTTCCTTCAAACCGTGGTCAAATTTGAAGCAATAGGTCTCTTCAGACTTGGCAATCGGTTTTGATGAGATATTTATTCCAAAAGTTTGAAATAGAAGTCAATAAGAGCACTCGATAATCCATTTATTTTGCTTATAAAAAAACACGAGTCTTTGCGAGCAAGAATCATTCGACAAATAAATTAAGCTATGTAAACAGTCACAAAAGTCGGACTCACTTTAGTGCAGCCAAGTGACTACTTAAAACACTAGTTTTAAGTTAGCTGTTTAGCACTGCGCTAAAGGTCGTGGGTTCGATTTCCATATGAGACAATTTTTGTGAAGAGTGTAACAGAAGCATTAAAAAAGGAAGGAGCTGAAACAAAAATGTGCTTCGTACGGTTTTGTACAACTATAAATATTGATTCCATGTATCTGTAACCATATTGTTAAGTATATCTTTAAATAGTTTAATGTTATATACACACGATATAACATAAACTTGGTATTGTAATGTAGTGATATGTATGAGGTTAATCCCTTGAAGTCGTGTGGTGCCGAACAGCCGGAATATTCGGAGGTCAGAATTTTGAACACGCAAAGTGTCTATGTGTGTTTATGTTAAGAAATTTATCAGCAACACGGAGGCTGTATACATATAGTGGATGGCACTATATGTGCATGTGTGCAATGTTATAGAGGGACTGAATCCGTTTCTGAAATGAATATTTTCAAGTAAAAGGTAGGTAGGGAAACACGTGGATATTTGTGTAAACATACATTGGTAAGCTATAAACTTTTTAAAGTTCAATAATTGAAGTCAAGTAGTAAAATATTTTGTTTGTGAATTTTCCTTATGAAAAAACCAACCGAAAGCTTTTCTATTCGATTCTGTTATTATCAAAATAATTTTACACATGTGAACTAAACAGCTTTCAAACGTTCATATAGTTAATATTAACATGCAAAAAGCAAGCTAACTTAAAGTAGACAGCAGGGTAAAAAGATATGTATGCTATTAATTTTCATTTAAATATGTATGCTTTTGCATTTGCAATAATACAATATCCACAATAGTAAACAACATTGGTAATATCGTTGCATACAGATGTGTATACGACTTGCCAATCGGATATCAGCATGCAAATCGTATCTACGAAATCACGGAATATATGCAGCAAGCTTTTTATTTCATTCAGTAGCGTTTCCATTGAGCGCGCACCAAAAATAAACGATTCGCACCGGATTTGGTGCAGCTGCGACTGAAAGTGAAGCCTCCTTTTTATCTACACAGTGAAGGTTGGCAATTAGTTGGAGTAGTTGGAATTTTTTGTCTCAAGTTTGCAAGGCTGAAAATATCTCTGAAATCGGGTTTGAATGCTGAAGATAAATTTATTGATAGCAATGAGTCGTGATTAGCAGTAATATATTGCATGTATGTAGGTACATAAGTAGATTTTTGGTGGGAGCGAGTGCATTTGCAGTGTACATGATTAGTCTAGTCTACCCAGAAGTAACGACACGATAATATGATTACACTTGCGCAGAAATGGAGACAGCTATGTGTCATACAATTTAATAAAAATACAGTCAGCCGTGCTAAATTTCATGCTGGGTGAAAGACCAATGCCTGTTACTAGATACAATCTCGTAATCCCTCAACATTAATCCCGTCTAACCACACAACTTTTCTTTGAAGTATTATGTGAAAACTTACTTTTATATAAAAATCTGGCTCAAGTCTTTCCTTTTTTTGTCAAATATTGTGGTCTCGGCATTGTGGGCTCCACTTTTGTGTCGAGCAAAGTATTATACATGTTACTCAAAATATTTCATTTCCTGCATTCCATAAATTCATTATGTGCGGAATTGCGCTCTTGACAATGACCAAAATTTGTCGACGGACTCAGAGAGGATTCAAACTCAAAATAACATTAATGAATAAAAGCCACGATACGTAGCACAATGACAGTGACAAAGCTACACTACTACGTAGTACAATCTATTGGAATATTTTTAGTAACAGAACAATACCTGAAATTGTATCCTGTACATCAGTATCAAAGTGATTAAGATTGGAACTCATCATTTAACCAATTGCTTTGTATCCTAATCTTCTGTATACCATAAGTAGGTAATATAAAAAGCAAAAAGCCATTACTCACTCGCTTTAATATATTAAGCTTCCTTACAATCGTAATAATACTACAAACATTGTAAAATAGGGCAACTATAAAATCTCTCGTTCAACCAAAATACATCGTGTTTGTGCAACAATGCCACTGTATCAATAATACAAATCCGAGTCCGGCCCAGTCCACTCCACTCTACATCGGATTCTAGATTTGAACATACTTTTCTATTGAAATTAAACTACAGTTTACGGCTTTTATCGCATTATATTTGTTTCACTAATTATAACATTTAAACCGAATGATCTAGATACTATATTTTATTAACTAGCCGACGTTTCGAATTCTTTACTAGATTCATGTTCACGGCAGACTGAGGTGATTTTTTTAATTTCTTGAATGTATAAGTTATCTCAAAGTACCCGAACATTTTTCAACTATTGGTGTTACTATTTACGCAGAATGAGCTCACAGTGTCCTTAGGTCTTCTGGTGACTTTGTCTTTCTTGGGTTTCCTTAGCCAGTTGGCTAATGAAACCCAAGAAGAACAAAGTCACCAAACTAAGTCGTAAACTGTAGTTTAATTTCAATGTGTAACATTCGCGTAAATCCAAGAAAATACTATGCTCTTCGATCCCCAACGGATATCTTGAAGTGCAAGAATCGGAACGTTGCATATTTTTGTTGCAGGTTCAGACAAACCTTATGATTAGAAGTAGTATTGTGATTTACTTGAAACTATAGAAATGTGGACTGAATGTTATCCGGCGGGTGGATGCTGGTGGATCAAGATTGGTCCATGTGCCTTATGGGAGGCCTATGTCCAGTATTAGACATCTTTGAGTGGTTATGATAATCATGATGATATATATATGTAAAAAAAGTATTTCTAAATTCGTACTGTCTACTTATTATTAATTATTACAAGTTCGAACAGGTTACAAGGTTACGTGTAGTTCCCATGGCAGTTGCAGCACGGGCCTGTGGGACAACAACAGCATCCTTGGATACACTTGTTCTATGTTAAAATCAGAAACTAATTCTTTAAGCATGAAGTTTTATAGATATTAATTGAATATTATCTATCATTCGAAATAGGATTTTAAGTCTTAAACAGAGTGATTTCACAACGATACTGAAATGTTAGAAATTCAACGTAGTGTTCGCCGGCTGGTACAGTGAGCGCGAAATCTGTAGACAGCACAGAATCGCAGACTCAGCATCACTTGTAACGATACACACGTCGATACATTAACGTCATCATTTTTACATAATAAAGTACGAAGTACATACATAGACTCACGCCTGTTTCCCCGAAGGGGTAGGCAGAGGCATATTAAACGCCCACTTTTCGCCAGTGTTTTGATCCCACGTAATAGGTGGCGAGCCTATTGCCGCTTATTGGGATATTTTGTTTGCCAGAGCCTCGTCCGTTGATCGGCAGGTGCACTACTTGCAAGTGAGGTTGGCTTGGAACCTTAAGTTCTTGGTGGGAACCCTATGCACCTAAGTACGAAGTTTGTGCCGATTTTTCATGTGTTTCATGTGTTGGTAAACTTAAAGACTGAAATACTATTGACACATCAAATAGTGAGCAGATTTTAGCAACACAAAGTATATACAGCCTTTGTCTTATATATGTATAAAATCTTAATCTTTAAGTTAACTGGCTCAGTTTTCTTTAGTTATGTATAAAGTTGCTTATAGTTACAAGCGAATTTTGGCATTTACGGGTACAAATAACTGTTATTATAGACGATCTTCAATGCTGAATTATTCTGAATTCTACTACAAATCTTGATACACCTAGATACTACTACATAATAAATCAGAAAGTGTTTTGCCATTCTAAATCTATATCCGTAAGATCTTAACGTTTCTCTCCGACACAGGCTTCTTACGTGAATCTGACACGTAACAAAACATATATCTAACGTATCTGGAACAATCGAACCAGTAAATGGAAATGTTGAGATACGTAAATACGTAGACGATGTATTTTTACACATTCATGACGTGATATGGAAATATAAAAAAGGCTGGATATTCGTAAGAGATGTACTTAAGCTAAGCGATGCGGAAGAAAAACTCACCGACTTAAGAAAAAAATAGGGTAAATGTTTAAGTGCGAGTGAAGTAAAGATCAAGTAAAAGGGGACATGATTCACTGAAATGCACACAGAAAAGACAAAAATGTTTGAATGAACTATTACATCTTGTGACGTGCCGGGTTGAGTGCGAGTACCTACTGAAAGTTTTACCTTTTCGGGCTTCGGCGTTTCATTTACCATCAACACTACACCGTACAGCCTTATCAGATACCTCGCAGCTTATCTCGCTCATCTCGTGTAGATACGTAGCCTAAAAATTTCATGAATGTGTCGATAGTTTTTATATGAGTACTTTATAGGAGCAATAGTGTAGGATATTATGAAAGGAAATACATTTGTGATTCTTTTTGAGAAAAGTGTTATTGACATCTTATAAGAAGGTTGGTAGGCGTTACATGAAATCGTTCAAGATTTTTCGTTGTGACGATTTTCTGCTAAAATATTATTCGATGCGACTGAGTTTCCCGATAACATGAGCTTCTGAAAACTCCTTCGTGTAGCTACCGTTTAGGAGTACACAGCTTAGGTCTGAATCCAGGGCGAAGAATTCATGGCGATAACTGTGGTCAATATTACAAAAGGAATTATATTGTTGCTAATCCATTGTATTAATGTTATATTTGATATATTGAACTACCCACAACTTTGCTACCCAATATTATAAATATGATATAGTTTGAACTGCTTTTATAAACAATGACTTTTAAAAGAATGGCCAAGAGTGGCGGTAAATGTACATGTATCTTTATCTAAGATATATTCTTGTGACAAACTGAATAAATGAAAGTAAGAATTAATAGTTGTCTGTTTTATTTTTCAAACCATTGACAAATGACTAAAATACTACATATAGGCCATATACCTCGTATCTATACATACAGGATGATTTGTAATTGCTCGTATTCCCTTCGGGATTGATTAGGGTGATTCTAGGGCCAAAATGGAGTATTTTAACCCCCTACATATGGGGGTCCAAAATGCACCATTTTGGAATAAAACGGTTTTTAAGATTTTTTGAGAAAATTCCAAATTTTTGTTCTAAACATCTTGTAAAAAAATATTTTGACTATTCTTGGTGGCAAATTGGGTCTTATTGGACAATTAAATGGCCCATCTTTTAAATAAAAATAAACCTACTAGCTTAACGTGGAATTTGAAAATAGAGCCAATAAACACACAAAAAATGTTCGAATAAAATAAAATTACGCCACAAAAATGTAATTATTTGAAAAAAATAATATGTGGCATATTATGTAAAGTATTGGAATAACTTCCTGGTTTTACCTGCTATCCAAAAAAGTATAATAATCTTAGACAATTGGTGCAAATTTCGAGTAATAGCCACTTTTATTCAAAAAAGTGCTTCTGGATAACTCACTCGCCAGAACATTTTTTCCTGTATTTATTCTTAAGCTCTGCAATCAGCAGTGATTTACTAGTAGGGAGACCAACCTAGCAAAACTAAGGGTCTTGGGTTCGAATCCTCAGCGTAAATGACTGTCTTTTGTTAGTTAAATGCATATTAAGTTTTTAATTCTCATTTGTCCCGTGACTCGAAGAGCATGTTCAGCCAGTTGGTACCGGACGTTATGTTTATCTTGGAAACTCTTTTAGGGGAGTCAAAACCAAGTCAATCAGTCAAATAAATAAATAATTGAAAAACAAAGGCGTGACACTGAATTAAACCATATATATGTAGGGGGTAAAAATACTCCATTTTGGCCCTAGAATCACCGCCCTAGAAGGGAATACGAGCAATTACAAATCACCCTATATATATATATATATAATGGCTATATCGTCGATATTTATTTAATTTAATTGCTAAGTAATAAGCAGCGATAGCCTAGTGGAAAGACTGACAGACTGCTACGTAGAGGATTTCGGGTTCGAATCCACGGCGCATAAAAATGACTTTTTGAAGTTAAGAGTGTATTAAATTGTTAATTATCGCTTGCTTAGCGGTGAAGGAAAACAATGTAAGGAAACCATGTCTGAGACTTCTCCATAATGTTTACGACAGACATGTGATTTCTGCCAACCCGCACTTGGCCAGCATGGTGGACTATGGCGTTACCTCTCTCATAGTGAGAAGAGGCCCGTACCCAGCAGTGGAACAGTATATATATAAGGCTGATGATGATGATGAATGAAGCAGAACTATTATTACCACCATAAATTATATACAACTACATAAGCATGTTTGTATTTAACGAAGTAACAAAAACGTTATATTGTCATTATGGTAAAAAATATATTGTATCAGTTAAATCAAATTAGATTGGATTTGTAATTTCAAAAAAGAAACAAAGACTCTTAAACAGCCGTTGAAAAGAGAATAATATAAAAAAAAAAACACCCAAAGACTATAATATCGATAATAATCAAGGAATCAAATAACGGAGTCAAATAACAGAGAGAAAATAAATGGGATAAAAAAAATATATTAATTAAACCAAATTAAGATTCAAGCACCTCGTAATTAAGGCTTTTCGATCGAGAGAAATATTCACAGTAATTTACTTTTTTACCTGAACCTTTGACTATAATTATTTTCTCTTTAATTAGCAGTAAATACTCGGTTGTCTTCAAAATGGTATTACAACCCTTATTTGCAAATAAGATGTTCTAAAAGACTCTCGTACAAACTGTAAATAAAAACATTACATTACCATATAATAACGTTGACGCACAGTTTTTACGACGGACCGCTTAAATTTGTTATTTTTCAACGTCAAAGTAAAAACATGCCATCATAAATTTCGCTATAATCGATAGTCACTCGAACCAACACCAATAGCGAGGAATTTATAAAGCTTTCCACCCTTCAACGAATTTAGAGAAATCTTTCAAATGTCTTCCCAGAACACAGCTGAACATGATTGATTATACATAAAATCAAATAAAACATTTTTTCCAGTCACATTTTTTTCCATTAATAAGCAAGATGCTGTCATGGTTTTTATAACAGCTCTTTTTTCATATAGAATTTGACAGGAGTCGATGGAGACAGTTCTTTCATTTCGTTACATTCCAACATGAGACCACTGCTTTCACACATAGAGGACCGACCAGAAAGTGAGAGATAATTGTTTGAATTTCAGCGGTCAACTGTTCCAATTAATTTGCCTATCTATAATTTTGCTCGACCAACGATTATATCTAAATTGCACTTTATTTCTCTACGTTCTTTGTAAATGAAGCAAAAAATACTCCACGAGGGAATAGTATCAAAGCCACCAACATTTTTATAACATTCGCTTGTAGTTTTCTAAACCATTATAATACATCTCTATCTCTCAAGTTTTTTAAACGTAAGCACGTTGAACAACTTAAAAGTTAAACTAAATAATTTCGTGCCAAGATTCTTAAACAAAAGTGTTTAAATAAAATATACTTCATTTTATCTAAGTTTCTAGAGCAAGGAAGCCCATAACTCATCGTTAGATAAGCCTTACTTCTGTCGTGAACCATAAAAGATTTATCTTGTGATGTTTCGCGTTGTTTTCGCAGAGTGCACTTTCTAGTATTTTCTTGTCGAGATTGGCGTGAAGATAGACATATGGGATCATTAGAACTGAAGTGGCTTGCCCTTAAGGCACTTTTCTTTACAGATGAGCTTGCATTAAGCGAATGGCTTCGAGTGTTAATTAAGTCTGTTTTTATTTTCTTTAAGATGGCCACATACTTACTTTGTTGGTAAATGGTGTAATATAATAGCCCTAATTCTGTTGTGTCTAACTTTCTATTAACAAAAATAATATAAGTGTATAGCTGGGTTCTACATACACAAAATGCCACAATTATTGTTGTATAAAAGTGTGAAATTTAAATCAACGCAGCATAACATTTAAAACAATAAAAGCGCCAAACCGCCAGCTAAATGCGGTGGAAATAACGCCCAAGTTTGCTTTCATCGCGACAAACCGCGTGTAACAGTAGACAATACAGGAAAGACTAAGAAACATCCAGCAGGTTAAGTATTCGTTTACATTCATAACAAATTTTGTTTACAGCTGGGTCAAAGCACTGAAATTACACCCATTATTATAATATGATGTTTTTGCATCGTTAGAATTGTGTGTAGAGTTGCAAATTGGAAGGTATCTGTTGTCGTGTAAGTGACAACGTTTTTGATTATTATCTTTAGCTCTTCATTGTAGACATAAATGTATTTGAATGTTTATGTTTTGATGAGGTGGTATGAATGTTAATGGGTGATAACTTATTTTTTTTTTTATTTATTAACTATATACACACATAGCGTATAAAGGTGGACTTAATGCCTTAGGCATTTTCTGCCAGTCTACCAGACCTTAGAGTGGTGCAGAGATTGATGGTAGGTGTATTTAAAAAAGCGGAGTTTGACTTAAACATATACTTAATAGATATGATAGATGCGCATACATTAAACAAAATTAAATCATAATAATAATACATACATACATAGATAGAAATGCATAAGTACATATACTTACATACCCATAATTACATATACCTACATACACATACTTATACTTAAATACACATACATAATATGTATACATATATAAATAAATATGTACCTAAAATATATTTAGATGTTATGATACTTCTGCTAACTTAGCCAATAAAAGCTGCTTTACCTTTGTCTTAAAGCTATACCTAGTAGTGGACGTCCTGATTTCGAGAGGAAGGTCATTCCAAAGAAGAAAAGCTTGAGTAGGAAAAGAAGAATGGATGAAAGAAGATCTATGTGAAGGACAGAGAAGGAGAAGGTTATTAGACGAACGAAGGTTACGATTGTGGTTGGTGCATAAGTACTGAAAGTAAGAACTTAAATAGTTGGGAGTATTAGGAGACATAAGGATGGAATAGAGAGTAGTAAGAGCACGCAGACTGCGTCTTTGACGAATAGGAAGCCACTTCAACTGGGAACGATAAGTAGACACGTGGTCATACTTGCGAAGATTGAAAATAAATCGAAAGCAGTTATTGAGAAGACGGTCAAGTTTGTTAAGAAGATCTGCATTCAGGTCATAGTAGCATACATCACCATAGTCGATCAAGGGAAATACCAGAGTTTGCACAAGCATTGTCTTAGTTTTAGGTGGTAGGATGTTCCTTAAGCGATTGATAGCACGTAGAGTACCGGTAATCTTTTTGCTGGTTTGAGTGACGTGGTTTCGCCAGCTTAACGTAGAGTCCATATGTAGGCCAAGGTTTTTAACAACTGGGCACATGTCTATGACGTTACCATCATAAACTAGTGGTGGCAAAGTTGAGACGTCTTATCTTTTAATTACCCATTGGCTACCAATGACAATTGTTTGGCATTTGCTAGGGTTTACATACAAACCAAACTTGTTTGACCACCTCTGAATGGCGCTTAGATTTCGGTTAACTTCAAGAATTGCGGAAGAGACGTCTTCAACGGATGCCTGAGAGTATATCTGCAAGTCATCGGCATACAGGTGATAAGCGCATTGAAGATCTTGAGTTAGGAAATTAATAAAGATAGAAAATAATAAAGGAGAGAGAACACCGCCTTGAGGAACACCAGAGTTATTGTCACGCCACTCCGACGTTAACTCGTCGAGGCGGGCAGACTGCTGGCGTCCTCGAAGATAACTTGAGAACCATTCCAGAGCTTCGGATGAGATCTTAAGATGGGTAAGGAGGGACAGCAGGACATCGTGACTGACGGTATCAAAGGCATTCGAGAAATCAACCAAGGCCAACACAGTGACCTTGGTGTTCTCCATGCCCTCCTAAATAAAACTTGTGTTGACTGATTGGTTATTAGGTTGCTTGTTAAAGTAAGGACATTATTTTGTGCCTCCGTGGTCCAGTAGATAGCGTATGACACTGCTGATCGGGGTTCCCATGTTTGATTCCCGAGTCGGACAAAAGTGTTACTGGGTTTTTCCGAATCCTCAGTAACAGCACGGAGTCTGGTGATGTGCCCGGTAACGGCAATAGGCTCGCCCCCTATTACGTAGGACCTAAAATTCATAGCGAAATGTAGGTGTAATATCTCTGCCTACTCCTTCGGCGATACAGGCGTGAGTCTATAAAAAAAAATATTTTGCTGAATTTCTATTATGAAGACCATAACGTGTGCTTGTAAATATCATACATTGGGCTTTTATTGATTCGTTTGTGCCTTAGCTATTTCGCATACAGTAGAAACGATGCCTATTTCGGAAAATTATTAGGTGTAAAAGCAATTTAAATATTTTTTTACAATTGCGTGACGGTATTACTGAAGTGTGATATAGTTTTAAAGAAAATGTCGTCAAACAAAATATTACCTTTTAACAAAAACTGTTTTTGTTCGGTAGTAAACATGAAAGCAAAACGAACGGCGGACAAAGCTGCCAAAACTTCGTTATCACTGCGATTTGCAATTCCCTCGTCAATTGCAGTGAGTGTGCTAATATTTCAACGGACTCGTCCAAACTCTTTGACAATAAACCAGATTATCTCTGTTTATATAACAATTCAGCCGATGGCCAAAACGGGATTTATTTTACTCGCTGACACTTACCTCATTTTCACAAATTGGGTAAAGCCTCTCTCCAAAGACGGCTAGTTTAATATCCAAAGAAGGGTAGACATACCTGCAATAATACAAAAAGGTCATATTATTTTATGTTTCTTAATAATTGTATTTACACATACATACACATACACATCGTCACGCCTTTTATCCCCGAAGGGGTAGGCAGAGGTGTATTTCTACACCCACTTTTCGCCAGATATACTTTAGTCCCACGTAATAAGGGGCGAGCCTATTGCCGTACCGGGCACATTTCCAGACTCCGTGCTGCTACTGAGAATTTCGTTACAGAAAAACCCAATAACACTGCCCGACCCAGGAATCGAACCCGGGACCTCCCGATCCCACGCGCACATTTATGGCACGAGACCAACGAGGTAGTCGTATAAGGTTTGATGTCGAGTTTTCCGTCTCTACGAAAAGATGGTATTTGCATCGTGTTATCCCTTAGTCGCCTCTTACGACACCCACGGGAAGATAGGGGGTGGTGACACTGTTTGGTTTGGGCTGAAAGTTCTGGAGTGGCGTCAAAACACCGGACATCGCAGCAGAAGTTGTTCTCCCGGTGGAAGGTAGACTGACAATCTTATTAGGATCGCTGGAAATGGTTGGAGGATGTAGACGGCTCAAGATCGGTTTTTGTGGAAAACTTTGAGTTGACATGTTAAAAGTCTATCGTGGTTACGGATTCACGTCCTTACAAGTAAATCTTGCGATAAACATACATATCTTATTAGTCTATTAGCTGTACAGCCCGCGCTGTCAGATTTTGTTGTGCAAAACCAAAGTTCATGCCTAATCCAACCCTTACTACCTTTATCTCTTTCACTCTATCTCTTTCTCTTATTTAAATGCAACTGACACGAAACGTGACCAAATATCATTTATCCAGTATAACCTGTCTAATTTATTAATAATCGCATAACTGTTAATTTCAAATCCATATAGCATAGCATATTACTTAATACACATTTCGTGTCATTTCATGCTACATCCCGGAGATTGCACGGCCCTACGCACGTAGCGCTTGCGGACTTTCCTCCTCATTTATTTCGACAAAGTGACTGACGTAATTTGTTACTGCAAATGTGACATGTGAATTATAACGTAGGCGAGTGTAGCATGGCAAAGCCTACATTGACTCACAATGCTATTTTGACACAAATCAGGAGATATCTGTGTCTAGCAGTAGGCAGCATAAGGCTGATGATTATATAAAACATTAACATAAAAAGCAATGTGTCTTAATTCAAATACACTGTGCGATACCCAACAATTCGTTCCTTATAAAGCATTTTTGTTGTAATTCTAAGAAAGTAATGGCAAATATATATTGACAACGATTCTCAGGATTTCCTTTATTGTTCTTCAAATTTATACACCTTTTGAAACTAAACAATTAACTTTCTATAAAATCTTGCTATAAAAGAAGGAAAACTACGCTTAGTCAGCATATAATATTCAAAGACGATACCAGAGCTCAATGAAATAAGCTCTTCTATTTTCACGTAACCGCATGAGCAAAGTTTACATAAGCGCTATGCACACTCCATAAATATACTGCTAAAAAATTAGTCGTTGAGGTGGAAATGAGAGTTCAAATAAGTCGTGTAAATAATCCCTAGCGGGCCGCGGTGCGCTCGACGAGCTTTTATTTTCAGACTAGTTAACCTTTGCACTATTAAAAAGTGTATTCTGTATTGTTCTTGCTGTGAACGGACGATGTAATTGTATGAACCTTTTAAAATTTTTCTTGGAGTCTAAAGTCTGCTATTGAGTCTCGCCATAGGATAAAATACTAGTAGATTTTTTACAGAAAAATTGTAAAATTGTCTAACCTCTTCTGTCTAAAGCTATAGCAACTGGTCTAAATATTCTATGGCTTAGGTCAGTGTCCACTATTTTACTCCGCGTGGTAATTGACATAATCACAAGAAAGGTTGTTGAGTGCCAAAGTGGGTTCGAATCTTAGACTTTCTACGTGGACACAAACAGCATATTGTGAGTCTCCATCGAGCCATTTGCTTAGGACGTATAATAGTATAATTCATTTGGAATATCCATGTAGCGTGCATATATAAATCGAACACAGTTCCAAAAATTTTATTACTACGACTACTGACATTTATTTATTTTATTTATTATCTTTATATACACATAAAGGTATAAAGGTGGACTTAATACCTTAGGCATTTTCTGCCAGTCTACCTTAGAGTGGTGCAGAGATTAATAGTTGGTGTATTTAAGAAAGATTGACTTATATAATTAATAGAAATTAATAGATATGATAAATGCATACATTACATAAAATTTCATCATAATAATACATAAATACATATACTTTTACATACACATACATATTATATACACAAACACAAATAAATATATAGGTACACAAGAGGGTGCCGTAAGAGGCGACTAAGGGATAACACGATGCAAATACCATCTTTGCGTAGAGACGGAAAACTCGACATCAAACCCTATACGACTGCCTCGTTAGTCTCGCGGCATAAATGTGCGCGTGGGATCGGGAGGTCCCGGGTTCGATTCCTGGGTCGGGCAGTGTTATTGGGTTTTTCTGTCACGAAATTCTCAGTAGCAGCACGGAGTCCGGAAATGTGCCCGGTACGGCAATAGGCTCGCCCCTTATTACGTGGGACTAAAGTATATCTGGCGAAAAGTGGGTGTAGAAATACACCTCTGCCTACCCCTTCGGGGATAAAAGGCGTGACGATATGTATGTATGTATGTATGTACACAAGAAATAAATATACAATATAAATATATAAGTTTGTGATGTTTACTTAAATAATGGAGTAGCAGTGCAGTTAACATAATTTATATGGCAACAAAACTGGCAGTCTTCTCTAGTGGCTGGCTTCTATAGTGTCATTCATTGTGGAGAAACAATCATATATAACGTAAATAAAGCTACGGGAAACCTGCAACTTTGCCAACTTATAGTGCTCACTTATGACTAAACACTAAAATAAATATGTCTTATACCTATTAAAATATCTGAAGTTAAATTTCCTTTGGCGTCATTCGATGTGTCCTAAGTCCTATTGGATTTTACCACTTTTGATATAAATATCTCTGGCTCTGGCAAACAAAATATCCCGATAAGCGGCAATAGGCTCGCCACCTATTACGTGGGATCAAAACACTGGCGAAAAGTGGGCGTTTAATATGCCTCTGCCTACCCCTTCGGGGAAACAGGCGTGAGTCTATGTACAGTACTCGCCAAACTTTATGGCCGCTCCGAACCTAGCCGCATTACGCTGCGCAGAACACAAAATCAGGTATCAGCGGGACGTACGCGGGGCGTGGAGGCAGGGCACGCCCGCGCGTGCTGTCTTCCACCCGCTAGCATCCTCGCCTCCCGCGCGTTAGTGTGAGTGACTGCGTTCGTACATGAATCACATATACGCTGAGCTCTGACAGTATCGTCGCGTTCAGAATAGTTTCATAGTGTTACTTCTTCGTTGTTTCTCGTTGCTATCGTTATTGTTTCTTGTTGTTATTGTTTCTTGTTGTTATTTGTACTGATATAGTGACTATTTTCATTGATCATGCCTCGCAGTCGTTTTAATGTTTGAGAATGGAGATTCCGAAATAAGTGAAGAAAGTGACGAAGAAAGTTCTTCAGATGAGGAACCTTCTACGAGTATGGAATATGTTTTTATGGAAGGTGTAGCCCCATTATAAATAAATATAAAAAAACAATTGTTTTGTCGTACCAATGTATTTTTTCATTTAGAAGTCCCTTCCTCCCTTCACCTGACTGATTTACATTAATCGAATTTGATTGAATATGTAATTAAACAATATAATATAGCTAATCTAACAACGTAACT
The DNA here is from genome assembly GCA_944739405.2 of Euclidia mi. Taxonomy (NCBI): domain Eukaryota; kingdom Metazoa; phylum Arthropoda; class Insecta; order Lepidoptera; family Erebidae; genus Euclidia; species Euclidia mi. Next base: position 11,316,857 of record OX123196.2, read on the forward strand.
GAAGATTAAAATTTTCAATAATTACAAATATTTTTTCTTGGTTATGAAATGTCCACCCGACTGTACAATGCGCAAGTTCGTACCGATGGCTACATTCAGAGCGGCCATAAAGATTGGCGAGTACTGTATGTATGTATGTATGATATAAATATAACGTGTTAATAATTTATTTTATAATAATAATACTTTTTTTACGTCTGTAAGCTGCAGACCTACTGATGGCCTACCTGATGGTAAGCAGCAACCGCCAACCATAGACATTTGCCCTGTTAGAGACACAGCCAAGCCACTGGCAACCTTGAGACGTAAGGTGTAACAAAGTCTTATGTACTTACAATAATTTGACCATGCTACAATACCATTCAAACCAGATCGTAGTATTGCACGATTGTACTTGACGGCAGGATGACTGATACGGCGGCACACACAATAACACACTCACTCGTGCTTCTTAAAAAATGAATCCACTTTGACCTTTTATATGTTTTCTGGCATAACAGTAAATTTCTTCAAGACCGTAATCTGTTTCTCAACAGAACCTCATGGAGCGTAATAGATTTTACTTGATGTGCTAATAAACAAAGATCCCAAAAATAATAGAATATTTAGCAATTTTGATCTCTAAGTGAACGCAGGTAAAGACTAAAATAGTGTGAAACTAATAATTAATTTTACAACGGGAGCAGGCTGTTTGAAAATTTGGTAAAATAAAAATTTGCAGTAGTTCTCTCGTTAAACAGCTTATTTAGTTTTATAATCTGAGTAACAGCTTTTATGCCGCTTAATAAACTTGACTTTGCTATTAAATTCTTTTTTACTGTTCCTTCGGCTTTGGCGAATAGTTGCACGTTTGTGCTTACTGTTATTTGTATGAATTTGTGATTGAAGTTGAATAGAGATTGAGTCTTCTAACTTTAACTATACTTATACTAAGACCCAAGCGTCCTTAATGTTTTTGTATCTAATATAGCATAATAACCGCGATTTTCATAACTCCTCCAGACAATACGGGATGTTGTGAACACAACGGTGGCATTAGTAAATACACCTTTAGAGGATAGCCACGCATCTCCTTCCAAACATGGTCGCTTTCACGTAATAGATCATAGGCAAAGTTAAGCAACGTGTGCACAGGTTGCCATTTGGATGGGTGGCCGCATATGGCATTTACCTACTGATGTAAATGCCATATGTCGCTACCGTGCTTCGCAGGTCGCATAAATCTGTCAGTCCCGGCTTGTCTCAGGACAAGGATCGTTAGGCCAGGAGGCCTTAAGGTGGCCTGAAAACTCAGGCACCAGAGATGAAAAAAAAAACTACACGGAAGAGTGGCGGAGCTGCGTCCTTCTGAAAAGACTTTTCATCAGGTCACCAGAAAAATATGGCTACTTGCTCATCTCCCCCCGTGGGATCTCCACCTTGTCGTGGTGGGGGGGCTCAGTAACCGTGGCTAGGACACCCACGGTGAAGCTAAGCGGGATCCCGGGAGTGGGCGCTCCACGTGGGCTTGGGTGAGGCCTGCGTAGGATGCGTCGCAAGGTGCGGGTGCGGGGGACAGTTCTGTCTGTCCCTCGCAGTCGGGCGCGGTCGCGGGAGGAGAGGCGTGTCGGTGTTGCGTTGCCGCGCGCCCAATCTCCCGCGACCAAATGGGGGCGCACCATTGGTTGCGGTGCGGTGGGGCCGCAGAGGAAGAGAAGATGCGGTGTTGTCGGGTTGCCGTCTATCCTCTGCGGCCGTTTTAGAGCCTGTGGACGGCGAGCGCTGGGACTGCTCCCCGTCCGACAAAAGGCAAGGAGGTGGCGAAGTGTCCGCGCCACTTAGGACTTAGGGTCCCAAGCCAACCTCACCTGCAAGTGGTGCACCTGTCGATCAACGGACGAGGCTCTGGCAAACAAAATGTCCCAATAAGCGGCAATAGGCTCGCCAACTATTACGTGGGATCAAAACACTGGCGAAAAGTGGGCGTTTAACATGCCTCTGCCTACCCCTTCGGGGAAACAGGCGTGAGTCTATGTATGTATGTATGTATCCTCTGACTAAAAATTAACTCTAAGACATACTTTTAAACAAGTAAGGAAACGTTTGGACTGCGAAAATATGGAAGGAAATAAGGAAAAATTCAATTTTGATCAAAACAGCATTAGACATAGTGTACGATAATAAACGTTAAAATAAAGTCTATCGTAAAACGAAAAAAAACGTTATAATGCAGTGTTACTAAACCACATCTTTACCTTTAATTAGCTATAAACTGAGCTCAAATTCGTGTCCTGCTCACTAATCCAATTAGTCTATACCTAGTTGGTCGGTAAAGTGACAAATTTCGTCCACTAAAATCTCCTAAACTTTGTTCAATTTTAGTTTTGGATAGAAATTCTATCACTCCCGTTTTAGGTCCAAAGCCACACGTTGTAATTCTAAAATTCGACTATAATATTAAAACTTAACAATAAAACTTAAGTCCTATGAATTGGAGGTATTATAAGAATACGAATTAGGTTACCATACTCTACACTTCCATATTATAAAGAGGTAAAAATTTTATCTTTGTTTGTAATAGATATACTCAAAAACTACTGGACCGATTTTAAAAATTCCTACACTATTAGAAAGCTACATTATTTGCGAGTAATATAGGCTATATTTTATTTTAGAAAAAATAGGGGTCCGTAAGATATTTGTGTTTTTCGGGTACGCGAAGTAGTTGCCTCAGGTCGCGGGTGAAACCGCGGGAAACGGCTAGTTAAACATATATTTGTATAGCAACATGAGATAGTAATCTAAAAGTTTGATTCAGATCATGCAGAGTCATAGCAAACGATAGTTTGACTAACCCTTGTCTTGTATCCTAAAAGAGCTATGCCGTTAGAGTTCTAGCATGGCAAAAATATTTACATACGTTACGTTACGGCAGTAGCTATATTTACAAACTATTTACAGTTTAAGCGTTGCCCGCGGCGGTGACATCTGGGATTAAGGCCTCCCTCACATTAGGCGTCAGCGACACCTCGGCGTCGACGCCGCGTAGACGACTTTGGCGACGTCATGTCACAACCACAAAAAAACTATCAGTAGTTAAACTACACGCAAAGCGCGCTCGAGCAATCCACACATAGATGTTGCTTACCGATGGGATATCTCAGAGCGGTCAGGTATTGCGCGGAATATAGGTGCCATCCGCTTCAGACACGGGTCTTGTAATGATTTTTGTGCAAACATGGAGCAACAAAGAACAACAAATTATTATTAAGTTTAAGCAGTTAATTGTCACTTTTGAAGATTACTACCACCTAAATAGATATTTGGTTATATTCTCAGGTAATACAATAATGTTCTTATCAGAAACTATTAGACTATTGAAAAGTTACATTTGGGGTTGCATTTACACGCATGCCTACTTAAAGTACGGGAGGCCTAAAAGCTCTGCTAGGTGAGAATCCTATCCTATACCTAAGACATATTGCTTTACCTACATTCAAAAAAATCATAGCATGTTATTGGGCTTTATAAATAACAGATTATATGGTTATTATAAAATAATATGTTACTTATTAAGTTATCTATGGTAAAGCGAACATCTCTAGTGGCAAACCGGTCGCTCGAAGAACACTCGGCTACGGCCTACGGCCTACGCGGCGTCTACGCGGCGTCGATGCCGCGTAGACGCCGCGTATACGCCGAAGTGCTGCTGCGTTGACGCTGACGCCCAATGTGAGGGGGGCCTAAGACGCGCAAGTAGTCTGTCGAAATCAACGAAAATACTATTGGCACATACGGTGATTCTTAATGCAATGACAGTGGCATATGCGGAATCTATCTATTTTGTTATTTGTGTGCGGTCGTTTTTCATATTTTACTTCTCCTTTGCGTTATAGATGACAGGAAACCAGCCACCCTGTGGAAAAGCTAATGTTCAGTAAAATTAGGTTAGACTATTAAGTGGACGCTGGGTAGCAAGTGGGATAACGCCAGCAGGATGACTCTTAAATTCCATTTTCCGAATAACTTAATGATAATAGGAAAAATATTATAAAAATCGGTCTTTAACAGTAGGACGAAAACTAACCGGTGCATTATTTATAAAAAAATGAGTCTAACTTCAAAGTAAATAATATATAAAATGCTAAGTAGCTTAGATTCATCCGAATGTTTTATCTTAGAGACAGGAATTCTCGGCCAATTTATCAAATTCCCTTCTTTAGACTAAAAAAAATGTCATTTCCTTATTCAAGGCTCTGCAATGGATAAAACAATGAATTTGAATAGAAACAATCAGTGCGCTAGCAAAGCACTTCGTCTTTGCACATTCGGCCCTGCGTGCAACCCTACGCAGCCCTTTGAGAAAGGAAGAGTTACGTACAGTAAATTCGTAGTCTTAAGCAATAAATTGTAACCATATACTCCCCTTTAGAGATAAGAACCGTAGTACCATAAGTTAGCTCTAAGAAATTTGTAAGGTATTAAATCAGTTGAGATTAAAGACTCAAGGAGACAACATCGTGTCTTTTTTTAAAAGCTCCTTCGGTTCGCCACGACCATATCTAGCGCAGTCGGTAGGATAGTGGCAGTCGTCGTCCTAGCGAATCAAACTCTTTGCGTCGACACGGCGCGAATCAAACTCTTTGCGTCCGTGCCGCTATCCCAACTAGAACCCGTCGCGAAACCTGGGCAGCAAGAAGCACAGTCACCAGTCACCGCTCAACTCACCAGGCAGATAATAATAATAATAATAAACCTAGCAACACGTCAACAAGGCGACATAAAATTTTTCCTCGAATATTTATATTTGTATTATATATCATAGTTTTGGATTCATATATGTATTTTTACTACAAGAAAGACTTCTATAACTGAAAAACATTTATAATTAAATCAAGAAACGATTAAATAAAAAAAGAAAAGAAACTACAAAAACATGACTCAAATGACGTCTAATGTCAATGACAATTCAACGATGAAAATAGTAAACAAACCGTAGACGGACGAAATAAACAATATAAATACAATGAGGAGATAATGATAACAACATGTTGACAAGGACTAGAGCTGCTGCTGCACGCAATACATCCCCGGACTCGTCGCTCAGCTCCGCCTCGCAGCCGCCGGCACCTACAACAGAGTTGTCGGCAATCATAGAGGCGTCGAGCTCGTCGAGCGACGAGTATTTCTCCCCGCCGACGTCGCCAACACCCGTACGCTGCCGTGGGAGAGGCCGGCCACCGCTACGCTTGGGACCCCGAGACCCACCGGTCTCGAACAGGGCCGCCGCTCCCGGTGGTAATGTGCACCGCATGAAATGGACTAAAACCATGAATGAAAACGTCATGCGGGCATATTTTGTGGCTACAGAGGGAGGTACCAACCTTACTGCGTATCGTGACCGCATGCTGCCTCTGTTTCAGGACTTGGAACCAGCTGTCGTTTCGGCACAGCGACTATCGGATCAAGTGCGGGCTATCCAGCGCTGCCGCCTGCTGGATAACGACGCACTTGAGAGGCTACGCTCTGACTTACAACGTAACCCTCCTATGCCTTCTTCTACGAGTGTACAAGTTTTAAATATTGTCAGAACGGAAAGGAATGTTGAAGAGGTGCATAGTAGGGATACACAAGTAAGTACCCGGTACATAGATGAATTAAGGAGTACTTTGGAATGCACTATTCGGGAGTATCGTTTTGTGAATACAGCAGATAGGCCTCGCTTACCACGTTTGCCCACGCACAAGAAAAATATAGCGCTGGTGTGTGCCCTGGATTCACTATTGTCCACGTATTTAGACAAAAGTGAAGATCTTAGCGATACCCACTCGATTCTGTACTGTGCGGCTGTTACAGCGTGTCGAGTGGCAGGTATTAAAATACCAAATGGTAGTAATACTGCCCCTCGAACCAATGCTGTACCGGCCTGGCAGTGCAGGATTGAGCGTCGTATCGCTGAGGCCAGGGCGCTTATCGGAAAGCTAATTTGCTTCAAGTCGGGCAATACAAGACCGAGAGTGATGCGTTTTGTGACTCGGGCGTTCTTAGGTACGGGCCTTAGTCGCCAAGAATACGAATCACGAGTCACAGAACGCATCGATTACCTGAAGCAAAAAGTTTGTGCGTGGGCAAATCGTATAAGACGATACAAAAAGCGGGTGGACCAATACACCCAGAATAGGGCATTCCAAAAAGATGAAAGGTGGGTATATAGAAGTTGGGAGCGAACTGATCCAGGTGTGGATGATGGGTGTCTGCCGGATGTTGAGGCAACGAACGCTTTCTGGCGCAGCATTTGGTCGATGCCCATCAGCCACACTGAGGGTGATTGGTTTGGGGATGTTAAGCGAGCATGTGAGGGAATACCCCAAATGCAGCGCGTAGCCATAGAAACAACGGATGTAGCTTGTGCAGTCCGTTCATTATCAAACTGGAAATCAGCGGGACCGGACGGACTGCACAACTTCTGGTTGAAGTGGCTACGTAGTGCCCATGCTCGGTTGGCATCCCAATTCCAGGCATCTTTGGAATCGGGCTCGATCCCAACTTTTATGACAACTGGTACCACTCACCTGCTCTTTAAGTCAGGCTGTACCACGGACCCCAAAAATTATAGACCGATAACGTGTCTACCGACCGTGTATAAACTTCTAACATCCATTTTGAGGACGAAGATGTTATTACATATAAGAAATAATAACATTATGTCAGTGGCTCAAAATGGATGTAAGAATGGGGCCCGTGGTACAAAAGAGCTACTCCTATTTGACATGGCCATTAGCCAGCAGGTGCGTCGCAATCGAAAGGATCTGGCGACATGCTGGATAGATTACAAGAAGGCCTACGACTCCGTGCCACATACATGGCTCTTGAGGGTGCTGGAGTTATATAAAGTCGATATAACTCTATGCATCTTCTTGAAGGCATGTATGGGGCAGTGGAGTACGGTCCTTCGCTATCCAGGGTGGCGGCAGATTCGCGATTGCGGTGCTCCTCTAAAGATCGAACGGGGTATATTCCAAGGTGACAGTTTGAGTCCCTTGTGGTTTTGTCTAGCTCTGAATCCTCTCAGCACTTTACTAGAGGGGTCTGGGCTAGGCTATCGGTTGCAGCGTAGAGGTCAAGTTATATCCCACCTCTTTTATATGGATGACCTTAAACTATTTGCCCCCACCACTTTCCAATTGACAGCGTTACTAAAAGTAACTGAAACTTTTAGTAATTCTATCAAGATGGAATTTGGTGTGGATAAGTGTGCGGTCATGCATGTAAAACGAGGTGGTATTGTGGAATATGATGGAATAGAGCTTTCAGATTCCACAAAACTTAGATTTCTATCTGCGACCGAGACTTACAAGTATCTGGGTATGGCGCAGGCCTTAGGTATTGCTGAGACTGCCATGAAACAATCATTGCGGAGGCGCTTCTTTGGCCGCCTGAAGAAAATACTGAAAAGTTTTTTATCAGGCGGCAACAGGGTGCGTGCCTATAATGGTTGGGCCATGCCAGTCTTAGCGTACTCCTTCGGCATACTCAGATGGACTCAATCAGAACTGGACGCCTTGGACAGAAAGGTCCGTTGTCTATTGACTGAATATCGAATGCATCACCCGCGGTCATCAGTGATGAGATTGTACATCCCGCGGAAATGTGGTGGTCGGGGTTTCTTAAGTGCTAAGGACCTCCACAACCGCGAGGTGTACAATCTTAGAGAATATTTTCTCAAGGCTGACACGGGTGTGCATCGTGATATTGTTGCTGTAGACAACGGACTTACCCCGTTGGGTCTGGCAAAAGAGAGCTGGCGCAAACCTGTTGTACTTAGTATTGAAGAGCGTAGGGAAGTATGGAAAGGCAAAGAGTTGCATGGACGTTTTTATCGGGCCTTGCATGGGCCCGATGTAGACCTCATGTCATCAGTAGCCTGGCTACGGTTTGGTGATTTATTTGCATAGACCGAAGGTTTTGCTTGTGCAATTATGGACGAAGTTGTCATGACGAACAACTACCGTAGGTATATTCTGAAGGATGGGACTGTTGACATATGTCGGGCGTGTCACCAGCCCGGCGAATCTCTCAGACATATAGTTTCCGGTTGTTCTCGTCTTGCCAACGGCGAATACTTGCACAGGCACAATCAAGTAGCCAGGATCGTCCATCAGCAGCTTGCCTTAAAATATGACCTTGTACCCTTTGAAGTACCGTACTACAGGTATGTGCCCGATCCAGTTCTCGAAAATGGCCGTGCCACTATGTACTGGGATCGGTCTATCATCACCGATAGGACTATCGTGGCTAACAAGCGTGTGGTGATAGATCGATCAGAACGCCTTGCAATGATCGTTGATGTTACTATTCCCCATGACGAGAATCTCGTGAAAGCCGAAAAAGACAAGGAAATCAAATATTTGGACCTGGCTCACGAGATTGTCGACATGTGGGATGTGGACTCTGCGATCATTGTACCGATAGTCGTGTCAGTTAATGGTCTCATTGCCAAGAGCCTCGACCACCATCTCAAGAGGCTCTCGTTAGACGGCTGGATCAAGTCCTCCATACAAAAGGCAGTATTGTTGGACACGACGCGCATAGTTCGGAGGTTCCTCTCTCTGGAGCCCTAACCACCGGTAGCTTAGTCCCTGTGCCCGGTACCGGTGGGTCTCCGTGGTCCCATTTTATATATTTAAATTTATATATCGTATCTATTGTGTATATTGTATTGTAATATTTAGTATATAAAATGTGGCTATGAGAAAAAGGTTATATAAAAGGAATAATAATAATAATAACCCCCTCTGGGGCAGCCGTTATCTCATCATGAGACTAAAGCGATCTCAGAGGGCAGAGTAACAGCTTTTAAACATCATCTTCATCGTGTAATATAAACAAAAAATGTATTACAAGATGAAAAGAAAGCTTACAACCGCAGGGCAGCTTTGTGGCGAGCTGAATGTGTGTGGCGACACTGCGGTCCCGAATGCTTCAGACAGTCGGTCAGAGCCTCGTCTCCGGCTTGCCTTTATTGGCTGGCTGGAGTGGATTTCCAAGAGTGCCCGCAGGACTCTCAACTCTGGCTTGCCTTGGTCGGCCGGCCAGAGGGAAGCCGCAAGAGCTATTAGCTCGGGGGTGGAAGTGTCATTCTCAAGGGCGTAACTACGGGGAAACCCGCTCCGGGCCTCCGTTGTCACGAGGCCCGCGATGGCGAAACCGGTGCCGCACCGCTCGACACCCCTAGCCACTCGCACCGGTGTTGCCCTCTGGCTGCCTTTATGGCAGAGTTTGTTTGCTTTGGGCGGCTGTTTAGAGAGGGCCCATCTAGTGAGTTGGCGAGTCACCACCTGCCACGCGGACGGATGCTATAGGAGTATCACTGGCAGGTGCCGTTTTTTTATCCATAGTATCATCATTACCAGTCCATTTAACACCCATCCCCATTAACCAGTAAATTAGACTCCACATCATTGCAATAGTCCTACATTTGCTGCGGCTAGTCCATAGCTGTACTCAGTAGTGCAGTTGTGGAGGCTCCGCAGCATGTGTCCCATCCCATTTTAGATTAAAGTTCTCTACGGGCCTCTGCACGTTGGATCCATATCCCCGTGTAAGCCTCCCAAAGGACCGGTTATTCTTCTAACACCATGTTAGAAGAATAGCCGTGAAAAAGAGACACATAATAATAATATTCTACCACATACACACATCACCATCTAGTCCCAAGCTAAGCAGAGCTTGTGTTATGGGTACTAGATAATGGATAAACATACATATATACTTTTTTTTTGTAAATACATACATATTATACATAGAAACACCCAGACCAAGACAAACATCCATGTTCATGCACACAAATGTTTGACTTGAGCGGGAATCGAACCCGGATGGAGATGGAGCTCTACTAGGGGTAAGATAAACTCTCATACTACTCAGTATCCCGTCTTTTGCCATTTCCCACCCTTATAATTACTACATACATACATAGACTCACGCCTGTCTCCCCAAAGGGGTAGGCAGAGGCATATTAAACGCCCACTTTTCGCCAGTGTTTTGATCCCACGTAATAGGTGGCGAGCCTATTGCCGCTTATCGGGATATTTTGTTTGCCAGAGCCTCGTCCGTTGATCGGCAGGTGCACCACTTGCAGGTGAGGTTGGCTTGGGACCCTAAGTTCTTAGCGGGAACCCTATGCACCCCTTATAATTACTTTGTGTATTTTATATTGTATATGCGTGGTAAATTGCCTTCACAGGTATTACAAAGAAGTATAGAGTGTATATATGTGTAATCTAAAATCGGCACCAGATACTTACACATACTTACCTTAGCTTTAGTTATATACATTTATTATAAATTTATACAATGGTTCAGAACGCCAAAGCGCACGCTGACTTAGCCGCAGCAGCCTCAGTAATAAATAGTTCAAAACCGAATTACGAACTATAAAATAAACTTATTCCGTCATACGATGGCAGTAACAAATCATTGAACTTTTATATAAGAAGTGTAGAAAGTATATTTAACCGCGTAAGGTATAACAACAGACGATTCGATAGCGATCTGTCTCATAAGAAATAAGTTAACTTACAAAGCTCAAGAAGCTATTTCATTGGAAGTTGATATCAAAGATTGGACATCCATTAAAGCCGCTCTAATTAATTGATTCGGCGAACAGCGAACCGAAGTTCAGTTACTTCAAGAGTTATTACGTTGCACGAAATACCAAAACGAGACGTGCGAACAATTTGGTAAACGAATAGGAGAGCTTTTAGACTCACTTTGCGGAGTAGGCCCGTCCATCAACAAGGACAGTGGTTACTATCAAACCCTAGCAATCAGCACATTTATAGTAAGTAAGTAATTCCTTTTATTGTCACATCTCATCGTACAATCATCGATTACAAACAAAGGTAAGTAAGTACATATAACTATAACCTGTTACAAGTAAGTTTGTAGGCATGTACAAATAATCTTATTAATACGGGTACACATATAGACAACCTTGATTACAACGTAGGCTTAGGCGTACGTATTAACCATCCGACAATCCTTGTCAAAGCTATAGCGTTAGCCAGACAGGAAGAAGCTCGAATCAAACGTTCAGATAGGAAAATCATTACGCAATCCGCCCCGAAACCTAGCATAAAGCCAAACAGTAACTTTAATGGTCCAAACAGTAATTTCCCAGAGCGTCCACAGCGGTCATTTAACAGAGGACCAAACGTCCCGTCGTCGTGAAATACACCTAGCTCACGTCCAGCTTTACCAAGCTCTAGTAATCAATACAATAATTACCCTAATAATCAGTATAGTAATTACCCCAGAAATACTCAATTTAATACCCCAAAACCTGCTATAACACAGGAAGAAAAGGCGTTAGTTCCTGTAAATATATTAAATCATAATTTAGTAAATAGCGAGGACCGTGGCGAGTCAGTCAGCTACGACACCTACGCCGTAGAATAAAAACAAGACGTAGATGATGCCCCAGATAACGATTATTTACAGGATTTTCCCCAGGATTGGATAATACAGGAGGAAACATAGATTACGTAGTAGATAAATTACCACATATTTACATCCGCGAATTTGGTGGTCCGTTTCTCATCGACACCGGAGTTAATCACTCATTAATTAGTGCCGCAGTAATAAAGAATCTCGATAAGGTCTGCATTAATTCGGAACCTTATACTATCTCGACACCGCACGGAGAATCGATTCGGCGAACATCCCGTAACCAGAGATATTCGGTTCAAGTAGCATTCATAAGTTTTTTATTGTAGATTTCAGCGAACAGTTTCACGGTCTTATAGGAAGTAATATTTTAGACAGTTTAGGTTGTAGAATAGATTACAGTGAGAAAAAACTTAATATAAGGATAAAACGAAAAATTTACTCATTATCTCGCGCAGTAATAAACTCGATAGATTTAATAGAACCAAGCACCTGTGCTGATCCCCAAGTAGATTTAATAAACGAAATTGACTCATTGTAACCTTCACCCAGTAATATTCCCACGGTTATCTCAGAATTCCCACGGTCTTCGGAACAACCGTCAGAAAGCGAAAATTTAGACCCTCGATAGACATAAGAACACAGTTAGATATGCCCACTACACCCGATACCGAGCCTATAGAGAATAATACCAATAAGATACCGAATAGTACCGATGCAATAGATATATGCAATAGATACTTTCTAACATGAACGGCTAAAGCAGTTTCATGTTAGAAAGTCACCCGGGACAGAGTACAGAGTAGAGGATAAATCTAAAAATAATTATACGATTAAATACGTTTACATACCCATTAATAATACGAAAGAGGAAATAATTAGAATTTTACGCGAACATACAATAGCCGATAGAAAGTTTCATATATATTTCCATGAGGAAGAATTGTTTCCCTTATTTTGCAAAGTATACGATAACGTTTTCAATCAACGCGGTCCCAAACTGATCCGTTGCCTAACTAGAATAACATTGGTACATGAACATAATTATATTCTAAAAATATCATGAAGGAAAAATTATCCATCGTGGTGTCCAAGAAACATATAATAGAATACGGAAAAATTACCATTGGAAAAACCTTTTACTTAATATTCAAAAATATATAAACGAGTGCGAAACTTGTCTTAAAGCGAAATGCGAAAGAAACCCTTTACCACCCCCTCTGGCATTAACTGAAACACCTACAAAGCCCATGGAACATATGTAAATGGACCTTTATACTTCAGATAGCCAAACATTCCTTACGATTATAGATAACTTCACTAAATAGGCGCAAGCCGTCCCTCTACAAGCAACTACGAGTATGCACGTAGCGGAAGCTTTATTACAGATACTTTCAGTAATAGGAGTCCCTAACAAGATTACAACCGATTCTGACCATAAGTTTGACAACGAAATTATAAAGGAAATATGTTCTATGCATAAGATAAATATTCACTTTAAATCCCCGTACAACCCTAATTCAAACTCCCTAATAGAACGATTTCATTCTACCATTGGCGAATTAATAAGATTAGATTATAGAAACTTACCGATAAGAGCAATAGTAAGATAATAATGCGCAATGAAATTATAGCTTATAATAACTCGATTCATTCAGCTACAGGTTATACGCTCTTAGAACTACTAAACGGTCATACGAATAGTCGAAACCCATTCGAATTATTTTATACACATGAATTCTATCAAGATAATGTGCAAAAACACAAAAACTTAATGGAAACCGCTCAGAAATTAGTCGCATTAAAGTCGTCATCTGAAAAGGAGAAAACCATATTAAAAGCCAATAAAAATGGCTAAATTTCACCTTTTAAGATAGGCAACATAGTATATAAACAGAGAGCTAAGTCATCTCGAAATATGTATAGTACTTATATTCCATTCCTAATCATAACACCGTACCTTACCCGTATACCCGAAGCACCTTACCTTATACTGAGTAATAAGAAGTTTACTTACCTTCTCGAGCCCTGTCGCCGTCTCACCGATGACCTCCAAATCTGCGATTATCTGAAATCAGAAGACGTCGACAAGAGAGCCGATTGCATCGTGCAAACCATTCGACATACGCCCGCAACCAATTGCAAGTTCGCCCATGTCGTCACTAGCAATAACAAGATAGAACAACTTCATGAAAACACCTGCCTAGCAGTCATCCCGAAGGAAGACATAATAAAATGTCCTGCAACGACGAGAACAGTTATCAACGGATAAAAGGAGTCTATCTACTCACCACTACTGAAAGATGTACCATAACTATAAATAGTACTATACTGCGCCTACAAACAACTCAAATCAGAATCAGATATGCAGACGCCCGGGACTTCAACCGCCGCCGTGCGTCACCATTGAGATGGACTACGCGCCGCGTCCGTTGGAGTCAGCAGCAGAGCCTCAGCAAAGCGCTTCGTCACATTCGGCCCTGCATGCAACCCTACGCAGCCCTTTGGGAAAGGAAGAGTTACGTACAGTAAATTCGTAGTATTAGGCAATAAACTGTAATCATATACTCCCCTTTAGAGATGAGAACCGTAATACCATAAATTAGCTCTAAGAAATTTGTATTGTATTAAATCAGTTGAGATTAAAGACTCAAGGAGACAACATCTTGTCTTTTTTTAAAAGCTCCTTCGGTTCACCACGAACATATCTCGTGCCAAAGAAATGGAGTGCGTTAAAGGTAGGTGTTTGTATATGCAATTAAATTTATTTAACAAAAGGTTCCGTGTCAGACTCAAATATACTGTCAGGTACCAAAAATTAGATAGTGAAACCATGGTATTTTATTTCTTTTCATTATTGCCTATCAAATTGACTCCATGCCGCCTGATCTTAAGCAGTCGTGGAGTCCCATAGTAAAGGTCATCATCATCATATTAATATCATTAGTCAATTAGGGCGTTATTTTACATTAATATTATAGTTGGTATTTTTGCATGTTTTATATGATTGCCGTACTTATCTTTATTTATTAGTCCGTTCTCCGTCGCTATATTTACTCATTTCTTTCGTGAAAATTTCATGCTCATTTTTTCGGTCCAAAAGTAATGTTATCTTTTCTTTCCTAAATCTCTCTAAAGTCCGTATAGATAGAGAAAATTATGAACTAGTAATCTCATAAAATCTAGACTTAAACTATCCATTTAAATGACAAGGGAGGCAGTTTAACTTGTTCTACAAAGTTACAATGTCAATGGCTCTCGTTGGTACTATGCTAATAAATTGGACCCAACTGGACTGCCTGTAAAAGTAATGAATTGGATGCGACCCTACACTCTCCCTTAGAACTTGCAGAATTCGAAGATCGAGTAAATCAAGCGATTGGTCCTACTTGAATGTTTTAGTGAGTTTCGAGATAGTTCCGGAATCGTTTTTGTAAGAATATATATATATATATTACACATTTTTTACTTCGGCACCATACGTATGGATTTATTTTAATTAGGTACAAAATCGATGCATTTACCCCGCCAATATGTTCTTTAGATGCCCTATAACCCCATGGATAAGTAGGTACTTCGAGCATGCACTAATGAGAGACATTTCGACCCCTCTTGCTTAGCTTTCTCACGTTTTTCTATAAAACCATATAACATATGATTAATATCTCTACAAAGAAGTAATAGTGTCAAATAGGGAACTCGCGCGGCAATACTGCTGTTTATTGGTCGGTTTCAATATTCGATCTATACTTGGATTTGGCGATTAAGGCAGCGATAGCCTAGCGAAGGTACCAACAGACTGCCATGCAGAGGATATCGGGTTCGAATCCACGGCACGCACCAATGACTTTTCGGAGTTATGTACGTATTGAATTGCTAATTATCGCTTGTCCCGTGCCTCGGAGAGCACGTTAGGCCGTCGGTCCCGGTTGTCATAAAGATCTTTGACAATCGTTACAGGGCGTCAGTACCTTCTAAAATAAACTGACACTAGTCTAAACCATGGAATATCGCTATCCCTTCGGGTTGCGGAGGTCAGACGGACAGTCGCTCCGTGGAAAAGCTAATATTCCGCCAAATCCGGTAAGACTAGTAAGCGGACCCCAGATTGAAACTGGGAAAACACTAGGAGGATGATGACGTGGATGTGGCGATTCGAGATACATGTTTGACATATTTTGTATGGAGTTTATGTAAAAAGAGTCAAAAAAAGGATATATCAAATATTAAAACCGGCCGATAAACAGCAGTATTACACTCAAAAAATTATAGATCAAATATTGAAACCGGCCGATAAACAGTAATAGGAAGATCAAAATTATCTCAATTTAAGAAGCGAGTAGAGAAGGCCCAGTGGAGAGAAATATAGACTGCCGTAAACAAGATCTCGTGTGCAATATAGTTAAACTAGAAAAGTGATGAAATAACGCTACCTAGGATAATGATGAAAATAATGTCAACTAAAACATATGTTACGCGCATTGAATTTTCAGTTTATCTGCAGGTTGTGTTATAAAATAAAATAAAATAAAAAATAAAAAGTGTCTTTATTTATCTCATATACGAGTTCATACATATATTGAAGAATCCCCATATGTTATGTATCTACACATACATGTACTAAAGGTAACGCAAAGAAACATTGAGTTTTACATAGCTTATGAAAAACAAACATATTTACACATTTGGAAAACTATGCTAACGATTTTGATATTCGCAAAATTCTATTGCACTAAGAAAGCGAAAATTAGAGGCATAAGTTTCCAAATCGATGCCTGTGAAACTTACCGAAATCTAAAAATAGCTTCTTTGATATTATTAAAGTTATAATAACAGAGGCAATAATAAGTGTCTAAAATTAACTTGAAACTTAAATAAAAACAAGCCTTATTAGATATCTACGTTTTCAAGAAATTTATTTTAAATCTCCCATTTATTTTTGCACATAAACGATGATTTCTTTAACTTTATTTTATTTTACAGATATGACAGATTTTTAGATTACGAGACACATTTTAAAATTATGTTTATTCTTTTTTAAATTAAATGTTGGCTTTGAAAATATTGGTCTCTTATGCGTTTTTCGGCACCATAGAACATGCTTAAAAGGTGGCAATAGACTCAAACGTGGATTTGAGATAATATATAGCTGGACAAAAAACAATATGACAAAGGAGGGAGTCTGTTTTAATATAACGGGAATTGCTATAGGAAAATTGGACATACTTTGTCTATATTATTATTATAGTTTAACTTTATATAAGTCGGATGTCTAAAAATGTTTTCAATTACTACTATACTACTACGGTACGGTACTCTTTTACTGTCTTTTACAATAAAAATCTGTACGTGCATATTTGATGGCAAATTAACTAAAATGTACTAAATCATTATTTCGTTTATGTTTCATGTAGTTATATTTGTGTGACAATAATGAATAAACAAGAATACTAACAAACAACATTTCTATTCATTGGCCTCCCTAGTCCCTCGCACTTTTCGTCCATCTACCTAAGATGATAAGAAAGTGATCTACATACGACTTCACACTGTGACACGTCACACAGATACTCATATCGTAAGTATATCCTACAAAGTTTCCAGATTAACTTAATGCGCGAAAACATCCAACAAAATTTAAACATACATTTATGCAAGTTATCCATGCGTTTCCAAAGTTTCATACGAAATATTTATCACAAGTTTGTTACCAAGTACTGGTAATAAACTTGTCACAGACTCTGTGACATCATACGATGTGGATGGCAACCAAGAGAATATATGTAAATGCGGAGTTTATTTTAATGAAAAATAGACAACAATGTGTACTTTGTTGAATATAAGCATCTCTCTGTTTCATATCAAGGTTTAGTCTCTGTAACAATTTGTTCGCGAGACAATTATTAGCATTAATTTGTACGCGACATAAAGTTTTTAGACGTATGGAGATGAAACTGTTTTAATTTTTTTTTAAGTTAGAGTTTATTTACATACTTGTCCAAAAGTTTCGCAGTTTACGTAATAGAAGAACGATTTATACATGAACAGTACAATGCTATGAATTCAACGTTAAAGTTTTAAGCGCAACGCGCTTAAACTATTAATCATGACAATAAATTTCTAACAAGATGTACGTTCATTGCCTACTTTCTATTGCAATCTTAATACAGAAATTGATTTCTTTGATTTCGAGTGAAGCTTGAATATACCAAATTATAGTATACAGCTTGAACTTGACTAAATATACTGTTGCATTTCATTCGATGAGCGAGAGTGCTGGAAGCCCTTCCTTTAGTGAACAGAACCGAAGCTCTTCCTATTACTGACCGTCCAATCCTTGCGATAGTCAGCGGCTTAGCTATAATATATTTTTTAAATTGAGTTTTATATCACTTTTATCCTACTATTTTATCACAATACATATAAATTGTTGTGACTATCTGTGATCCGTTGTGTTATCGCTCACAGCCATTTGTATTAGACGAGCCTGCGTTACCACTTACCATCAGGTAGGCCACTGGCTGTTCTGCCTAATGCTAGCAATAAAAAAAATGAATTCTTCTTCTAGAAATAAAAGCACTTACATTTGATTGTCGATTCTTATTTATTATCGGAGTGCATTGGCAATACTCCAAGTTATTCTCAGACACAGAGACTTACACTAGTAAATTATTAAAGGCCTTGCTAGGGCCACTAAAATTCTTTTTTATTTAATCTACGGAATAAAGATTTTTATGGGAATACTCTAAGGATATTATATATTGATCTTGGGCTCCAAGGCGCAAGTTTTCGATGCACCCGGGATAACGTTAGGATGATGATGATGATGAAACCCTCCCAAGAATGTCTATAAATTATCCAACGTCTAAGAAAGGTATAAAATTCTACTAAAATTCATTTACATTGCCTTAATTTACATCAAAGAAACATATTTTCAAGTGTTTACATTATAAAATTGATGTTATATGTAATTACGTAGGTACCTAATTTAAATTTAAGGAAGAAATTTTTATTATTAACCTGGTAAGAATGTGACAAAAGTACGTCCCGGTTATCAAGGGTTGTAATTATTATTACCCTCTGATTAAGAAGTTTTAGGTATTTTTCTTCTTTTAGCAAAAGAAAAATGATAAAAGCATACTTTTGAGTTTACTTCATTCGGCTGAATTTCTTATATTTAGTGAATGACTAGACAATGGTATAAAAAACGAACATATTAAATAAAATCTACACATTTTTCAATCTCACAAGATTATAACTTAAACCAACAGTAGCTCTACATGCTAAACAACACATTTCAAAACCAAACACCACTTAATCTCCTTGCAAGAAAACATTCACATACTAGACCGGTTAAATTTATCTAAGCATATTCACTTTACGATCGTCCGTATCATGAACAGTGAGAGCTTTAAATTAAATGTTATGTTCCAAGGCAGCCTCGAAGGCTGAAGCGAATGTTGGATGGATAAAGAGTTTCTTTCATACATTCTAATGTATATAAGCCATACATATTTATGAATACTTTGTGGATGTCTGATGTTTCGTGAAATGGTCCGTAATTTTATGTTTATCATGATTTCTCTAGACGTAATTCATCCGTGTATTTTGTATAAAGCAGCATTCACTTTTGTGTTGTTTTGAATTTAATAATATCCATGGCACACTCAGGCACGAATAGTGCGATGGTTTGAGTGACAGCGGGGCTATGAATTTCAAAGGGTTTAGGCAAAGCAAATCGGAGTCACATTAAAGCCCGTTCCCATAGGCTGTTTTTTTGGTCCGTCCGTCAAAGAATTAGACGTACCAGTGGGACTACAATTTCTTAACTACAAATAACATGTGAACATAATTATGGTGTAAGAAAATAGACGCATATTCCCAGTAGCAATAAAATTTATATGACATTGTTCACATGTAGACTTAGCTCGGTCCGATTACGAAGATAGCTGCATCATCTTAATGGGATCGGGCTGTCTTTTAGTGTTGTGTTTCTGATTTCTAAATAACGTCTTGAAAACGATGACAACATGAATTTCTGAGGTTGAAGCTCTTAAAGAACACTTTTTTTATATGGTCCATAATCATTGAGCAGATGTAAGTTCCCTTGAGCTATTGTAGTCTTTAAGGAGTAGCGCTCATACCGAGACTAGGCTTGCCATTTGTAGTAGATCAGCGGAGGTAAGCAACGCTTGCACGGGTCGCCTCTTGGATGGATGAACACAAGGATCGTAAGGCCATGTCAGAGGCCTTTAGGCGGACTGAAAACGCTGACACCAGAGGTGGTCACTTACTCACAGGAAAAGAAGAAGTTTTTAAGGATATGAAATGTAAAATAAGACTTTCTACACATTACGACCGCCCCTTTATGTGACAAGATGTAAAATGCAAACTTGCCTGTAGTAAAAGTAGGTGACGTCGTTACATAGACGCTTTGACACATTATCGTAGTCATAAAAGTAACGTACACGATGCGAATACGCGCAATGTAACACTTGTGTATTTTATCTATAAATAGTACCTACGTAAAATGGTGTAACGATGCAAATCCAAGGAGAAGACGAGAATCTGAGACTTGAACTATGTAACGTATCTGTCAAGGTTAATAATACCTGTCAAATGAACAATGTTTGTTAGTTATGTATGAAAAATTACGTGTAAATAGTGCCAAAGTATTGAGTACTCAAGAATTTGCCATATTGAATGTACAGAAAAAAAGTATTATTACATAGATAATTATACTTTTAATTTTTTATGAAATTTATTGAATAGACATTAGATATTAATAGATTTACATCTTAATGTTAATAATGAATTTACTACTCTTATCACTGACTAACACCTCAGTAATTGAAATTTCTTCCAAATGCTTAAAGCAGTTAAAAGCTGTGCAATAAAATGGTATTTACTTAAACCAATACGTCACAAACACAGTTCGTTCTCTCCTTTACTAAAAAGACAGCTTACAGAGAACTCAAACGAGGCATAACGAAACTAATTATTCAACGAACAAATCTAAAGACGAATAGTAATATATCTACACAAAACCATGAATTAAAGACCGGGCTACTACATTCGACGTTGTTTCCGATTAATAAAACGTTTTAGCTTCGTTTAAATTCGGCAAAATGGCAGACATAGAATGTATATAGTAGGTATTTCGAGTAGGGATCTTTTTTTCTCGTGTGAATATGTGGCGTGTGTAATTTTCCGTGTGGTGACGGATTAAGAATAAGGAATGTCACCACCCCATATCATCCCATGGGTTTCGTAAGAGCCGAAAGAGGGAGCATATTATGCAGAGAACAGCACTGTAAGATAAGGAAAATTTGATACAAAACCCGTTTAGCCAGCGTGGTATAGTAGGCAAATTCCTCCTTTCAAAGGAGAGGCCTAGTCCAGCAGTGGACCGTTTAAGACTGATCATGATGAATATGTGGCTAAATATTGTGTCAAAGTTTCTAGACCGTCCGGAGGCCTCCAACATGGCCTAGCGATTCTGCCCTGAGACAAGAACCTGGACCGACAGACTAACATGCTTTCCAAAGCACGGTAGCGCTCTGATGAAAACGCGATCTACCACCCATTGGATGATCTGTGCAAGCGTATCTTAACTTTAACCACATAAAACGAACGGGAAGTCAAGTCTCGCTATGAGTGTTCTTCGTAGAAGGGTAGGTAGATAGGGTTATTTTACACTTTCAAGTTTGCGCACAAGTTTCCAAGTCGTGCGATCACTGGCTCGTCGACGATAAGTAAGTATTAGTTACTTATCAGTGACGGGCTAGGTAAAGGTGTGAAGAGAAATTTGATAAGAATTAATGTCTTGAATCACAATAAAACCACGGGCTGATTCATCGCTAGCTCCAGCTTGATATATTCCTTTTTAGGGTGCCGTACCTAAAATGTAAAAAACCGGACCCTATTACTAAGCCTCCGCTGTCTGTCTGTCCGTCTGTCTGTCACCAGGCTGTATCTCATAAACCGTGACAGCTAGAAAGCTGAAATTTTCACAAATTATGTATTTTGGATGCCGCTATAACAACAAATACTAAAAATAAAAAAAAAAAAATATTAAGGGGGGTCTCATACGAAAAACGTGTTTTTTTTTCGTATTTTTTGCTCAAAATTACTAACTGTAACAGTTAGACGCTTTAAATTTTCACAGAATATGTAGTTGTGTATTCATCATCCTCTTAGCGTTATCCCAGTTTCAATCTGGGGTCCGCTTTCTAGTCTAACCGGATTTGGCTGAATATTAGCTTTTCCACAGAGCGACTGTCTGTCTGACTTCCGCAACCCGAAGGCATAGCGATATTCCATTGTTTAGACTAGTGTCAGTTTATTTAGAAGGTACTGACGCCCTGTAACGACTGTCAAAGATCTTCATGACAACCGGGACCGACGGCTTAACGTGCTCTCCGAGGCACGGGACAAGCGATAATTAACAATTCAATACGCACATAACTCCGAAAAGTCATTGGTGCGGGCCATGGATTCGAACCCGATACCTTCTGCATGGCAGTCTGTTGGTATATCCACTCGGCTATTGCTGCCTGTAGTTGTATATTACCTTTCAAAATAAATAATTAAATTAAAAAAGAGTAAATTATAAAGGGGGACTCCCGTACAACAAACGTAATTTTTAAGCAATTTGTTACTCGATCTTAATAAAGAGGTAGAAACTGAAAGAGGATTTAAGTATACATGCAACGAACGTAATTTTCTTTTATAGATGAAGGTACGGAACCCTTTGTGCGCGAGTCCGACTCGCACTTGCGCAATTTTCTCGTATTTCTTGCTCAAAATTACTAACGGTAACAGGTAGACGCTTTAAATTTTCACAGAATATGTAGTTGTATATTACCTTTCTAAATAAATAATGAAATTAAAAAAGTAAATAATAAAGGGGGGCTCCCATACAACATACGTAATTTTTAAGCAATTTGTTACTCGATCTTAATAAACAGGTAGAACTAAAACGTAACTAAACCAACCCGTTTGGCCAGCGTGTTATAGTCGGCCAATTCCTCCTTTCAAAGGAGATTCTTAGTCCAGCCGTGGACTGTTAAAGGCTGATGATGATGAGTGGGAGATTATTCATAATCTGGCAACTTTACACGCATATAGACGCTCGTTTCCGTACAGTGCAGTCGCCAAATGTCACGCACACATAGCTGTCAACGTGCCTCACTTTGATGAATGCGCTCCATCTGCCTTTTGTTCTAATAATCTGAGCAAACGCTATACTAACGCGCGTGTGTATCGATACAGATGCGCCGGTGCGGCGCGTTTGTATCGATACAAACTACAACAAACTGCTCTGTAGGATAAAATCGCGCCGTTTTTCAGAAACGCGCGTCGACGGCGCGTTTAAAAAACGTGGTTTGCACAGGCCCTGAGACCCAACAGAAAATATGACATAACCAGTATTATTAAACATTGTTAAATTGTCAACCTTTAAATCATAGAGATCTATTCCTCGTCGCAACTTATCAGAAAGATTAACACACGCTGCAGAAAAACTTCAGATTTCCCGCAATCAATCTTGTGCAATACAACATATACATACAATTATTGAAAACCAAACGTAAACGGTAACTATTAAGAAGCAAATGCTCCAAAATACGTCAATATAAAAAACATTGATTGCAAAACCTGGGCACACCTGAGTCTGACAGAAATTAATCAACTTTAACCGTAATCCATTTCACAATCCATTGAGCTGTATAATAAAAGTGCGGCGCGATATATTGAAAGTATTGAAACATAGACATTAAGAACATAAATGAAAAAAACATTATTTTCAAATTTTAACGATACCGTTAAGGTTAATTTGCTGTCATCATCATGTCAGCCTAGAAACGTGCACTGCTGGACATAGGCCTCCCCCAAGGTTCACCTCACAGACCGATCATGAGCCGCCCGCATCCAACCGCGATCTTAACCAGATCGTCGGTTCACCTTGCGGGAGGCCTAGCCTTGCTGCGTCGTCCGGTACGTGGTCGCCACTCTAGAATCCACCTGCCCCAACCACCATCGGTTCTTCGAGCTATGTGCCCTGTCCACTGCCACTTCAGCCTGGCTAATCGGAGAGCTAAGTCGGTGACTTTGGTTCTCCTGCGGCTCTCCTCATTTCTGATTTGATCTCGCAGGGAAACTCCGAGCATAGCTCTCTCAGGGCGATAGCCCTCTGAGTGACCCCGAGCTTTTAAAGTTTGCTGTATACAAATTTAAATATATAATGAAAAACTTATCAACTAAATGGAGAATTACAGAAGTCGGTCCGTAAAATATTGGAATGAATAGAATTCAGATCTGAACAACTTTTATTAAACATCTGATTGAAGTTGAACAGCAGGGAGCTGAAACTGGCATGCATCGGAAATAGTTGGAAACCGTTTGCAAATAAACAAGCCCACTCTACCAAGCTCTCCTGAATGGAATCTGATTATTTTATCCCCTGTGTAATCAAATGTCTCTAACAAAAATATCATTCCCGTATCATTTTAAACCATCAAACTATGCCGTTTAGTTTTTATCAACAGTTCGGTATTTAAAAAGATCTGTCAACTTGTAAGTATTTTTCTGTAATATAAATACAACATTGAGTTTTTCGTTGTAAATTATATTTTATTTAAACGGTTGATTAATTAAGGTGTAATAATGTACTCATTTATTAGTCAATAGCAGCTAATACATCGTAGCCTATTCCTAAAAATTATGTACCCAGAAATATATTTTTTTACTCGTCTGAGGACGCGAGGTCTCAAGAGGTTAAGATGTAAACGGACCTACACCAAATACATTTTTCACCCTTCAACATGAATAAAAATTTACACCACGGGAACAACGCACTCATGATCACTTCTATCAATACTCTACCATCGGATGTATCATATATATTGGCAAATTGATTTACCGACCGCAAACGCCCGAGGGCGCTCGTCGATTTTGCGCCCTACTTCACCTTCACTTAATGAACTCGGCAATGCGATAGATAAAAACAATCGGTTAGACGCTAATAATAGCAAGCTACATTTCTGGCATGCGGCATCATAGGGGTATTGAAGCTACGAGCATTCCATTTATGAAGGTACGTGCGACTATCAAAGCAGAATAATGAGTAAAGGTGCTGTAGTGAGAGCATTATTCTTTTTCTTTTCATTTCATAAATTCAAATTGAAAATAGAAAACAATATTTTATTTAGCGCTGTTTGTGTTTACAAATAAATTGGTGCAAAGTATAGGAAATTTCTGATCTTATCAGATTGTAATTATTTCTAATCAGGTGCTTCCTTGCATCCGTTTGGTCATGTTCGTGAATTCTTCCCAAAGTTTCGTTCACGATATTTGTTCCGTGATTTTTAACCGAAAATCTTCAACTTTCCATCAGCTGTTAATCAGTTGCTAGTGATCTTAGATACTTCCAAAACCATGAGTGTGAGTTGCCTTGACTCAGTGCTAGCATATCAGTAGGTATTAACTGTAAGAATGTTTTTCGTACTTAGACAGTCTGTAACAAGGGCTTATTTTATTGACGCTAAATATAAAATCTGAAAAGTTGTTGAACCAAGTCTGTCAGAGAAAAGTACTTATTCGAAACAAATACACCTAATATGCCTTTAAAGATATGATATGATAGGCTCGCCCCCTATTACATTGGGACTGAAACATAATTACTGGCGAAGTGTGGGTGTGTAATACACCTCTGCCTACACCTTCGGGGATAAAAGGCGTGAAGTTAAGCTAAGATATGACAAAATCCAAAGTCATACAGAAGGTGCGTAATTTTTTTATTTAATTTGTAGCAGGAGCTTAACGACATACTTAAAAGCAAGGTTTACATTTTAGGACATATCAAAGTGATACTAATAAACCAAAAGGCACACAAATTACAGTAGTAACATATGCCTATATCACCCAGAAACAGGCGTACAGTCAGGCAGAGATTTGAGAGCGATTGGCCTGTCACGTCCCCGGTACAAGTTGGACGTGTGATCTATCTGTAATTAGCTGAGCGTTTCTCGAGCCACCTACACAAGGAATCGTAAACTAATGCCAATTTGTACATGTAATTTGCATTGAGCAGCTGTCCGAGTTGGTATGCCTTTGCGGACTGCGAAATTTTAAGGTATGTTTATTATGCCAGTGTTTAACTGTTATACACATACATACATACATACATACATATGCTCACGCCTTTTTCTTGTCGGGGTAGGCAGAGACAACAGAACGCCACTTGCTTCTATCCTTACAAACCTCACGCGCTTCCTCTTCTTTCATTATTCTTTTCATACATGCTTGCCGGTTACGGGTGCTTCAGATTTTTCCGTTTTTCAAGACGTCCCCAATTTGGTCGACCAACGTCTTACGAAGTCTGCCGCAACCGGCTTGCCCACACACCTCTGCCATATATATAATTATGATTCGTCAATCTTTCTTCTCTCATTCGCTCGACGTGTCCAAACTATTTCAACATTCCTTTCTCAATCCTTGTCACGACATCTTTTTCCAGACCACATCGCTCTCGTATTACTGCATTCAGAATTCTATCAATCAGTCTCACCCCACACATACTACGCAGTGACCGCATCTAAACTGCGTTAATTCTGCTTTCACGCTTTTTCTGCCATACCCAACACTCACTTCCATACATCCGCAGTCACTCTCCTTTTAATATCTCCTTCACATCTCCCATCTTTTGTAAACATGCTTCCCAAATTCACAAATCTTTCAACTTGTTCTACATTTTTAACTTTAATCGTAATATTACACTCAGTCAAATTTGCATCCTTGTCAAACACCAGCACTTTCGTCTTTCTTGCATTAACTTTCATACCTTTCGCTAACTTAGCTGTTATAATGTGTTCTTAACAAGGGTTTAGTTATGATCATACACAGGGATGTTTTATCATGCCTTTATGTTTTATTAAAATCTCATAGTGGCACAAAGTTGTATCTTTCTTATGTCAATGTACCTCGGAGTGGTGAGGGATTACAGATACAACGTGTCACTACCCTAGCTCATTCCGTAGGTGTCATGACGTAGGAGACTAAGAAAATACACCAAGCAAATGTTATCGTTGCGAAGAGACGTAAAATATGACATTAAGTATGCCCTATATCAACTCGTTGAAGAAGCATTGTATAGTACTCTGGCCAAATCCTCCGATATCCTCACAATGTAGACGCAAATTAAGAGAAGCCTACGTCAAGCAGAGGGCTGCGAAAGGTTGTATGTAAATAAAGAAAAATTATATCAAAATGCTCAGTACAGTTTGAATTACTGTGTCATCAGTCTGACGATTTTAAAATGATATAGACAACTACTCAATTAAGCGAGCCAGTAAAATCACTTGCATATAATTTTCAAAAATGTTATCGTTATTTATACAAAACTTTTAGCCCTATAATATTTATAGTCTCGGCGCTAATCGCCTACAGACTGACGAATAGCAGAATTTTCCATCCTCAAGTTAGCATAGCTATTAAATTACACTGCAGCCGACTACGGCACTTAAATAAAAAAATAGCTCTAATGTTAATTATTCTGTATATAATAATCTCTATTCTGGATAAAATTGAATTCGGAAACTCAATGGATAAATCCGAAAAATGTTTGCCAATCATTTAAATTTTTCTACCTGTACATTTTCTCACATACCAAGCTCGATATTCTTATCTCAATCTACACAGTTGTGTTAACGACCGTAAATGCCAATACTTCAGTTTATTTCAAAATGACAATGTTTCCTTTCTTTATTCAAAATCCATCGCTTAGTACCGGAATTTCGTATATATCTTACGTCGGATATTGCGCTACGATTGGCGCTAGCTGTATCGTTTTGCAAACAGTTCAAATCTATGATTGGTTACTAAATAAGCAGGGTTAGTGGTTTTTATCCTGTTTCGTCAATTTAGTTTGCACGAATGGCATAGTGGCATAGTTGAAATTTTGTTGTTGTGTGTGGTTCGATGAAGTATAATTTTACCAACTTTAAAACAGAGAATAGTACAGAGATAGTCTTTGTCTACTCAGTAGTCTTACTTATCTGGAAGAGTAACAGATATAATTTAATTGTTAAAACATCTTTATTTAAACAATTAAATTATATCTGTTACTCTATGTAATTAATGATTTTTAATGTACAGTACGTTGGACCAGAAATATTGATTTATTTCCTTAGGCTGTTTGTGCTTACATCGTGTAAAAACTAGCAGTTCGATCACAAGACAGTACCTTTGAATATACTTCAGTGCTGAAATTGTAAAGTTTGTTCTTATTTCTTGCAACGCACAGAAACATGAAATCGACTTCAAATTAGAACTTACATGACAGATTTAAAATTAGCTAGACTTGCAACAATAGACCAGGGTAGATAATTTTTGAAACGAAGTAAAATTATAGTAGGATGAAACCCATTGGAGAAGGAAGAGAATATGTCAAAAATTTAAGGAAAAATAAATTACGGATCTTTTTATTATCTACAACTTTGCCATTTACGTTTTTTCCGTGGGACTTGTAGTTTTGCCGACAATCGAGAAAAACCCGTTTTTACCCTTAAAATCGCAACCCCATCCACTTCCCGACCGCACATCGACCGTAATTTATATTTCCTTAAATTATTGACATATTCTCTTCCTTCTCCAATGGGTTTCATCCTACTATAATTTTATTTCACTTTTTACGGTTTTCTAACGTATCTGCACTGGTCTATAAATCTAAAATTTGCTTTGACATTGCGCTCTTTTTATTACGGTAACGGGAAGTTTCCGATGAATTGATTGACACTTTATCTAAAACATCTTTTTGTGATTCGAGGATTCTGGAAACTGTATAATCTAACAAACTGCAGTTCAATTTCGGCCTTAGATTCTGAGATGGATACATTATCTGGGTAGCACTTCTTTTTAGAATTTAAAATACTGTGGTAGGATGGTAAAATATTACGTGAAGTTTTACTATTAACAAAATATCTAATTAGAAAATATTGGTGTTTAGTTAATTAATTAGCCTCTACAACAAGTGATAAAACCTCGTCTGCATTAATATCTGATGTAAAACTAGTATGAGACTTATCAGAAGTGTCGAGCAATGTTTTCACGGCAGAGTCATCCACTTGAGATAGCTGTCTCAATCGTCTACGTCTTTTTTTGGAAGCCCACGAGATGGCTCCGCTTCTGGTTGAATTTCTTCATGAACACGTTGCTCAACGCAAATTCAATGTCTTTCAGCCAATCAGAATAGTTAAGTAATAACTTTGATTTACTCCCACCTACTTGATTCCAATAATAATCAAGACTTTTACATAAACACAGTATACGATCATCTACTAAATCCTTAAAGTCTATATTTTCGTGATCACTGAATGATGACAGCAAAACTTTTAATATACCTTGGTGTTTTTTTATTGCTTTTTCACTCACAGTACCTACAAATCTCAAAGATATACATCCTTGAGAAGGAAAACTTGATCAAAGTACCTGAAAGAAAAGTTTGTAAGTAGTTGCAAATTTCGTAGACCTTGCTACTATTGTGTCTACGCAGGCGTAGGCCCTTTATAGCAGCCGTCGACGCAGAATGACGCAAAGTAAAGTATAATATTAAAAAAAAAATACAGTCTGAACTACAATTTAAGATAGTTTTGTTAATTTTGTAGCTCTAAGCAAAGTTATTTTACTAGAAAAAATATACGATAAATTATGTATGGCGTAGCACGTAAATAGTACAAATATTATATTGACAATTTATTCAAAATACAATCAAATGTGACAAACATACCTTGCTCTTGAATTTCCATTGCACAAAACAACAACACAAACAAAAGAATTCTAAGAATTCACTTGTAACCAAATACTTTGATAATAAGTCACCGATAACAGCGAGTGCAACGTAACGAGGCGTTCACTTCCGAGGTTAAAAAGTAGGTGATAATTAAAACAAATTGGTGACATATGTTTATCACCGGATAGCTCGTTTAATGGTCTATCGAAATATGTAACTTGTTTCTGGAAATTCGAGCATAAGTTTTAAGGATTTATGACCTATGGCGGAACCACTGTGTAACAAGGGCATCGTCTAATTATAGGCTTATCAAATAATAATATTTATTTGTAGAAGACACATTATAAAGGCTGATATTGGATAAAGTTGCAAGCAAAAGAAAGTAGATGTCTTTGAAAAGACAGAACAACTGTTTTGTTTTGTATTTGTAAACTAATTTTGATTTTATTTAAAACTATTTAGGTGAGTTTGTAAAATCTATAAACAAAAAAGTATAATAGGAATTGATCTGCTTAGTAAACACTTATAACAATTTAACCTACAATTTTGTAATGTGCAAAATATTTTTTATCTACTAACGATAAAACTGCCTAAATACTGACTATTAAACAGTTATACTCGTAAAATGTTCTCAAATTCCCTTAAAACTATTCAGTAACAATATTTTCATTACAGAATTTTTGGACAGCCAAATATTCACAACGCAGAAAGATTTTTCACAGCTTCATTCGCCATATTTTTACAATGATTGAACATTGCAAGACCGAAAGGAAATCCTGTCTCGAATATACGAATAAATTCCTATACCAATTCTGAAAAAAGATATACCAAAACAGTAAAATATTACGTCGAGGCCGATAGCCCGGGGTGTTATAATGACCGTATATTGGATGGCAGCTTTTAAAATCCAACAATCTTCGTTAAAATAACCCTAGTGGCTCAAAGCGTGAATGTCAATTAATGTTTGTGAAAATCTTCAAAAACTTTATTTCTATACTACATACTCGTACATTCGGTATAAGTATCGATGTCGGTATGTGAACTTTATTAAACTTATAGGTTAAAAATATTATGACATCTGTATAAAGTAAAGAATATGTTTGCCAATTCTTATACCCAATTGTAAGCCCCTAAATTAATAAACAGTTCTTTATTAGGTTTCTGAGTGAATCTGAAAGCACGTTCGGATAAAAGAAACCTCTTGGGTCATTTGTTTAGTGAAACTCGTCCGTGACAAATTGGGATTGCTAGTGATTAAAAAATCAGGTTTATTTTTACAGTTGTTTAAAAGACACTGGTGACGGTTAGTGAAATGCGAATCTGGAAAAAAATATTGGAAGAAGAGTTCAAAAACTGTGTAATATTCTGTTTGTTTGTATGAGCGCAATAAACTCAAAAACTGCGGAACAGATTTTTGTACGGATTTCACCAATAAATAAGATATATAACAAACGTAGCACACAGCTACATGAGCAAGGTTTTGGTGTATAATTCAGACGCACGGAGCTCAAGCGATGTCTAGTACGAAATAAAAAAGATCGCAAATACAATTACATAATCATCCTTCTCTTAGCGTTATCCCAGTTTCAATCTGGGGTCCGCTTACTAGTCTATATAAATTTGGCTGAATATTAGCTTTTCCACAGAGCGACTGCCTGTTTGACCTCCGCAACCCGAAGGGATAGCGATATTCCATGGTTTAGACCAGTGTCAGTTTAATTAGTTTAGAAGGTACTGACGCCCTGTAACGACTGTCAAAGATCTTCATGACAACCGGGATCGACGCCCTAACGTGCTCTCCGAGGCACGGGACAAGCGATAATTAACAATTCAATACGCACATAACTTCGAAAAGTCATTGGTGCGCGCCGTGGATTCGAACCCGATACCCTCTGCATGGCAGTCTGTTGGTATCTGCACTCGGCTATGGCTGCCTCGCAAATACAATTACATGTTACCTTAAAAACATCTCCTAAAGTACGTCCTATGTAGCGGAGTACTTTGTTAGTGTATTGTGAATACAACCCAAATTAGTTAAGTTTTTG